>JABWTJ010000865.1:0-132395 GCA_016801875.1 Solanum sitiens | reverse complement strand
GACGATGACGACGACGATGATGATGATGATGATGATGATGAGGATGATGATGAGGATGATGAGGATGATGATGACGATGATGACGATGACGACGATGACGACGACGATGATGACGACGATGATGACGATGATGATGACGATGATGATGACGATGATGACGATGATGATGATGATGATGATGATGATGATGATGATGATGATAAAACTATTAATAATATTACCAACTATAGATAACAATAATAATAAAACCATTTTTAATCTTTAGTTTTTTCTTATAAGTGTTAGGTACATATGAATATGTATATGTATATATTTGAAGACTGACAATCCGATGCATTATGGAGCAAGCTGAGCAAGCGTGAATCAAGTCGTCAAAACTTACTGGAAGAGGAATTAGGAGGCTGACTTAAAGTAGGAAACTACAACCTAATTGGATAAGGAAAGAAACATAAGTTTATAGTTATTTACGACAAATACTACTTCCTACTTATTTAAGGAAAACGTGTTTGAGGCGGCAGAGATAAAGAGAAAAGAAGTGTGAGGTTTTTGCGACTTAATTCAAATAAGAATATAAAGCCTAAGTTGAGTTCAACAAAGATTACGTGTTGCAGCAACAAGGGTAGAAACCTAATCCATGTTGTATTCTACAAAGTCTTGATAAGGCAAAGTTAAAGTTGAAGAAGGAGTTGAAGATGCGGCGAATACGACTTCCGAACAATGTAGGAATCCTACGCGTGAGCTTCTAAGTTTCATGAGAAAAAGGAATCAGAGCACAAGTAGGATTTCTAGTTGAAATAGGTTTTGGATTCAAGTCCAAATCTATATGTAACGCCATAAAATGAATTAAGGTGAACTAGAGCTTCGTAAGTGTTGCTTGAGTGAATTTTTGTGTTAAACTAAGTTAGTTTAGTATTCCTAAGGTGTGTGTGAAGTTTGGTCGAGTTTGGAGGTCAATCGACCAAAAACGTCCATGACGTTCGGAAGGTGTGCCCTAGAATGAACTAGTGTGTCTTGTTGTGTTTGGATGAGTTTTACGTGTTCGTTTTCCTTGAAACTGATGTGAGATTTTCCTAAGAATTATACGACTTAGTTTAGGGGTTTAACGTCCGTGCACTACCCCACCTAGGACCCACAAAAGGGGCCCTAGATGAAGGGCCCAAGACTTGGACCAAAACTGCCTTGGCAGTGTCCACCAACGAAGGCAACGACGGCCAGTGGTCAAACCAACACCTGTCGTCTTGCTCCGTCGGTTGGACCTGCAAGTTTGGTTATTTAGTCTCCATTTGGAGCTAAGTGTCAACCCACGAGACCCCACCAACGGTCCGTTGATGCACAGATGGTCCGTTGGTTAAGTCTCGTCTGTGAAGGGTCCAAAAACAGTAAGTTCCCTGTTAAGGCTTGGGGTGTTTGGTAAATTGATCCCAAGTCTTTTATGACCCTAGGATGTTTATTTTAGGGTTTATTAGATATATTAAATTGTTTTAAACCCTAAGACAAAATTTTAGACTTCATTTCCTAAAACCCCAAAACCCCTCTCTCTTAGAATTCTCTCTCAAGTCTCTTTGGAAGTTAGAAGTCAAGAAGTGCTAGGAGGGCTGTTGGTGGTCGATTTCTTCACCAAAATCTTTGGGATTTCTCTTAGCTAAGGTATGGTATCCATTCTTGAATACCCTTTCATTCAAGAAGCCAATTGCAATGAATTTCAAAAAGGGGTTTTCAACCCTAACTTCTATTATCTTCAACCAATATGGGTCTTGCATGAAAATATTTCTAATGATAAATTAATTATGTTATTAATGTTAGTTGGTGATTCTAATGCTAAAACCCTAATGAAATCATGTTAAAGTTTCCTTTCAAATGGTGGTTTAAGAATTGGGTCAAATGAGCATGTTTATGTATGAAATGAACTTTGGTTTTATTGTGTTGTAATGTTGGTTTAGCTACTGCCCTAAGGGACTTATTATGATGAATTAATGATAAAATTTTTATAGGTTGTTATGGCTTAGTAAATTGAAGAGTTGCTTATATTGTTTTGTTCTTATGATAAATTGATCTTGAGTGGTATGGTCCACCTTCTAGGTGGCGGTGCTTATTTGATTAGTTGGTAATGTTTAATATGTATTGAGGATGTGATCTTGAAGGTCTAAATGGTACAATGAATAGAAATGGTAAATGGGTCTTCTTTTGTGATTGTGAAGCTTAAATTGTATGTTTGACCTATATTTTTGTCTAATTGAAGGATATGACTAAGTGAAGTATGCAAAGTGTGTAAGTTGATAAATGAAAGTCTAAAGCATGTTTAGAAGTAATGTATATGAAATGATGCTTATATGCAAGGTGTACTTACATTTACGCACATACTTTAAGTGAATGAATGAAGCTAAGTTTAGTAAGAAGGGGAGTCTTGGGGTGGACACTCTTCGTGAGTTGAGATGAAGTGTCTAGTAGCAACCTCACTATTCCTAGTGAGCTTTCCAATATAGGTAGGAGGATGAATGCACTTCGTGAGTTGAGATGTGTCATTCTCTAGTTATCCTTAACCTATAGTCTATAATGTGAGAATCCGTGGGGAGTTATGCCTAGCACCGAGAGGATATGAAGAAGAGGTGGAATACACTTCGTGAGTTGAGATGTCGTATTCCCTTACACCTCTTTAGATGAGTATTCCTCGTTAGTAGAGAATTAGTTACTTAGTAGCAATCTCCCTATCCCTTAACTATGTGCCCGCATAGGTATAGCTATTGGAAAAGCCATGTAAAAGCTAAGAAGTATGACCTTACTCTAGGCAAGTGAGGATCCCTCATCCGATAGGGGTTAATATCGGGATTTCATGCCTAGATCTCATGGTCTTTGTCGGTTAAGCTAACCCCGCACAAAAGTAATGAGAATGATAAGTTGTCAAATTAATGTGATACCTATGTGATTTGATTGAACTAAGTCTTCTAAAAGAACGTGCTACTTAGGGTAGGTGGTGGTATGGGACGCTACCTATCCATTGCACTAAGTAGGACCTTCCGAAAGGGAAGACTTGGTGCCAAACCTTCTAAAAAAATGTACTACTTAGGGTAGGTGGTGGTATGGGACGCCATCTTACTCATTGCACTAAGTAGGCATTCCGAAAGGGAAGCCTTTGGTGTTTTGTTGGGTTTTCTTCTAAGGTCTTGTCTTTGAGTGATGATTCATTCTCCCGAGGCAAGTAAGCCGAACTGGGTAGTCTTGAGGATCGCTTGGGTGTGCATTGAAGGAAGTGTTTAGACGTTTCCTTCATGTCTTACCTTAGAGAATCTTGGGATTATCCTTAGGTAGGGAAACTCCTACGGAAATGGACTCATCTCCTCATTTGCAATACTTTGGAAGTTCACCATTGTTGGAGTCTTTAGTTTAATGTAAAGCTTTTAAATCTACGATAATGACTTAAAATGGTTCACTGTAATGTCAAGTGTATAGTTCACTATAAGTGCATCTTTTTGTCGACTTGTTGTAACGTGCTCAAATCCTTGGGAATCCATTAGGAGCGCTAGTGGGAGTGGTAGTATGGGATGCTACTCTCACATTGCACTTAGTGTGACCTAAGAGTCCTATTGGAGGAGAGTATTTGTGTTAGAGTCGTATACATGCGTAGTTCACTGTGAAGTCAAGTGTGCTTACTGTAAAGTGTAATGTTGAGGTAAAATTATGGAAGTTCTTCTTTAAGTGTTAAATGATGCTTCTTATGTTGTTTTGTTCAGTTTATGAATGTTTTGTTAAATTGGCATGAAAGCTTATTTTACTAAAAATGTCCCTTTTTACATGTTTTTGCATATGCCATACTTAGTACATTGTTTGTACTAACCCCATACTTTTATATACCTTATGAGTATAGGTCGGAAGCCTTTTGAAAGATCGAAGTTGAAGCTTGGGAACTCTATCTCTCAAGAATTCGGTATGTCCTCATATATTCGAGGACATAGTTTATGTTTCTTAGTTTCTTTATTAAGACTTAATTTGTATTTCCTTTTTATTGTAAAGGGCCGTGTCCCTAAGATTCTAAGTTGTGTCTTTAAGTTGGTGATGTACCGTGGTTTTACGGTACTTCCAATGCTTTTTTCTTAAGTTTAGTGTGTGTCTAAGGCCTTTTTGTAGTAATATTACAGGAAAACTGTCCAGAACAAAAACGCTGAAGAATGTGCTGAAATTTAAAGAAGTGATGACCTACGGAGCCATCGACGGTCCGTAGGTGGCAACCGTCGTTTGAAGATTTATGCTGCTAAGGAAAGATCGTGGAATTCTGACTAAGTGTGGGGCTACGAAAGAGATGAACGGACCGTCCTGGAAAACCGTTGGTGTTAACAGAATGTAGCCCCAGTACCTGATTTTGAAAAGATTCTTAGTATGGAGCAACGAAGGCCATCGACGGACCGTAGGTCCATTGATGGACCTTCGTTTGGGTCCATCGATGGTAACAGAATGATGGAGAAGATAGAAGCTGAAAAAGAGTTGAAGTATGGATCGACGGAGGTGTCGATGATCCGTCGTTCCCTCGACGGTCCGTCAGTGAGGTCGTCGACTCGAGACACGTTTTGGACAGAAGTTTTCCTTATTTAGGTTTCCCTCTATTTTTAGGACTCTTTTATTATAAATAGGACTAAAAACCTCATTTTTGGGGTTAGACTCTTTATTGTTTTTAAGACTTGTGTTATTGGAAGTTGAACTTTGGCTTTTGTTAAATACTTATACTTTTCGGAATCATTTCTTACAATTTTATTCATTAATTTAAGTGATATTTTCTGGGTTTTCTTCAACTTGTTAAAGTAAGTATATGATTTCTTGTTTATTAATCATGAATTGTGTAATACTTAGCATGGGTAACTAAATCCACAACTAGGGTTGTGGGAACCATGGGTAATTAACAAGGTAAAACTAGCTAAATAACAATTCTAGAAAAGTGTCTTGCATGTATTGATAATTCTTTCATTTAGAAGTCTTTTTAACGGTGGCCAACGTTAGAACTCGCCTTGTTGCTACTTGCTGGACCAAGGAGGTAGATAATAAGAAAAGAATTATCAACGTTGATTTAGTATACACTATCTAATAGGATAGTTTCAATTGGTGCGAAGTAGTAACTTAGCCATACATTGAATATGATGCTTAATATGAGGTAAAAGATAAGGTTTAGTAAAGTATACACACGTAGCCGGACCAAGGTGCGGAGTGAAATTCCGTAGTTGCCGGACCAAGGAATTAGGGATACATAACTTATCACTTTGCATGCAAGATACTAGGAAAGAGTTGTTATAGCTAGGGTTACTGCGTTATGAACCTATGAGTCACAATTACACCCTAGTTTCTCTCATCACTTGATAAACATCAAATATTCAAACTTGCTACTTGTTTACTTAGAATTAATTAAATACTTTTGTTACACAAAACCCCCCTTTTAATTGTTTGTTTTCGAAAAGGACTTGACTAAATAGAAGTAATCGTAGATTAAAGTTAAGCCTAAACCATTTTCCTCGTGGGATCGATCCCAACCTAACATTTGGGTTCTTTACTTGATACGACCGCTTATACTTCTTTAGGGAAGTGTAATTTGAGCGTATCAGTTGGCTTGTGACGACAAAATTTCCTAGTATTTATGAAAAGACTTATTTTATTATTATTATCGTGAAAAGTTTTAATTCCGCACTACTTTTCATGCTTTATGTTATGAACGAGAGTTGAAGGGCTTGTACGAGACCCCAAAGGGTCAAGTATGCCCGGCCACGATTCGAGAGTTAGCCCTAACTACTAGGGGGTACTTTCGGGTCGTGACAGACTTTGTATCAGAGCATAAGGTTTTGGGAATAGTTTAAGATCTTAAAGTCTCACAAGCCACGTCTAGTAGTATCTTGGTCATTGGTGTGAGTCGCGACAGATCCATGGACAAGAGGCTATAGGACGATAGAGTTTCACTTTCTTCATTACTCTTGAATCGTGCCATAGAATTTAACTCCATAATATCTCTCTCTTCTTCTTCTTTGCCCGGTGGTTTTCTAGGTGTGATTACTTGGAAAGGGAGATGTTTCTAAGTTTGAGGGAGAGAAAAAGGTGAGTTTTGATTATATGATGGTTTTGTGGCTAGAAGAGTAAATATGAAGGTAAGATTTAAGAATTGTGATGTGATGCCATTTATGGCTAGGTGTGATTTACGAGTTTGGAAGTGTTGTGATGAGAAATCTTATGGTGATGTATTTCTAAGCATGGTAAGAGTTATAAGGATTGAATAAAGTGCCTTTGAGAACAAATGAGTTATTTTGTTATTATGTTCAATGATGGTAGAAATGCTTTAAGGTGTAAATTTGAGGAAGGTTGAAAGAATGTGGAGATTTTATAGAAGTTGAAGGCAACTCTCTTGTGTGACTAATGTTTCATAGTTGTTCTTGTGATTGGTAGATGTTGTGGTGTAGGCTTACACTAAGATGGAAATGTGGTATGAATATCTAGTGTGGAAGTTTTGTTCCATGAGATTGAGTTAAGTGGTGCCTAAGTGTTGAATGAGGTGATGTTTAAGAGATTTTGTCTAGGCTTGAATCCTAAAAGGGAAGGGTTATGCTTAACTTGTAAGGTTGATGTTTAGACTTGATGTGCATGAGTTAGTAGTATGAGTTCCTACCTTGTGAGGGACACAATGGTGCTTTGAAGTATGAGGCCTTGAAGATGGCTTTACCCTAAGTGGGGGAGAGTGAGATGACTAAAATAGCATGTAATGTACTTAGTCCAAGAGAATCCTCAAGGGTGACTAAGTGGGAGTGGTAGTATGGGATGCTACTCTCACATTGCACTTAGTGAAACTTGTCAAGTCTCTTTGGAGTAAGTTAATATATTCTTGTCTCTCATATTGTCATGTCATCTTGTTAAAGTTGCTTGAAAGGTGCATTATGGAAATTTTAAAGCATGTGACATAGTGAAGCTTTAAATTCACTGTAAGTAAGTTCAAATTTTGAGAAAAATTACATTTTTCATGAATTATGGTTTCAAGGTGTTATGGAATGAGTTGATGTGGTTTTATAGTTCATATGATCTTGTTATCTTGATGAAGTGCTCAAAGAGTGAAATCTTGAAATTTTTGGTCTGTTTGGCAGTGACACAATGAATGCTCACTGTGAAATTCTCTATTTTTGAGAAAATTTGTTTTGTCTTGAATTGAAGTTTCAATGTGTTCAAAAGTATTTTTTATGAGCATGTTTAATGTTGGAGAAGGTAGTTCCTCCATAAAAGAAGGTTAAGAATGAGTTTTTGAAAACTTGTGAAATTTGGTAGAAATGGCCTATGTTGCTAAGTGTGAAAAAGTGTGAAATGATGCTCTTTGTTGTTTGATGCTTTGATGTTGATGTTTAATCATGATTGTGTGGTGTTATGTGATGCTAAGTGATTTCTTGCTATTCTTGAAGTTTAAGTGTCATTCGAGGACGAATGTTATCCCAAGTGGGGGAGAATGTAACGCCCAAAAATGAATTAAGGTGAACTAGAGCTTCGTAAGTGTTGCTTGAGTGAATTTTTGTGTTAAACTGAGTTAGTTTGGTGTTCCTAAGGTGTGTGTGAAGTTTTGTCGAGTTTGGAGGTGAATCGACCAAAAACGTCCATGACGTTCGGAAGGTGTTCCCTAGAATGAACTAGTGTGTCTTGTTTTGTTTGGATGAGTTTTACGTGTTCGTTTTCCTTAAAACTGATGTGAGATGTTCCTAAGAGTTAGACGACCTTTTTTAGGGGTTTAACATCCGTGCACGACCCTAACTAGGACCTAAAAGGGGCCCCAGATGAAGGGCCCATGACTTGGACCAAAACTGCCTTGGCAGTATCCACCAACGAAGGCAACGACGGACAGTGGTCCAACCAACGGCCCGTCGTCTTGCCCCGTCGGTTGGACCTGCAAGGTTGGTTAATCAGGATCCATTTGGAGCTAAGTGTCAACCCACGAGACCCCACCAACGGTCCGTTGATGCACAGACGGTCCGTTGGTTAGGTCTCGTCTGTGAAGGGTCTAAAAACTGCAAGTTCCCTGTTAAGGCTTGGGGTGTTTGGTAAATTTACCCCAAGTATTTTATGATCCTAATGAAATCATGTTAAAGTTTCCTTTCAAATGGTGGTTTGAGAATTGGGTCAAATGAGCATGTTTATGTATGAAATGAACTTTGGTTTTATTGTGTTGTAATGTTGGTTTAGTTACTGCCCTAAGGGCCTTATTATGATGAATTAATGATAAAATGTTTATAGGTTGTTATGGCTTAGTAATTTGAAGAGTTGCTTATATTGTTTTGTTCTTATGATAAATTGATCTTGAGTGGTATGGTCCACCTTCTAGGTGGCGGTGCTTATTTGATTAGTTGGTAATGTTTAATATGTATTGAGGATATGATCTTGAAGGTCTAAATGGTAGAATGAATAGAAATCGTAAATGGGTGTTGTTTTGTGATTGTGAAGCTTAAATTGTACGTTTGACCTAGATTTTGGTCTAATTGAAGGATATGACTAAGTGAAGTATGCAAAGTGTGTAAGTTGATAAATGGAAGTCTAAAGCATGTTTAGAAGTAATGTATATGAAATGATGCTTATATGCAAGGTGTGATTACATGTACACACACACACTTTAAGTGAATGTATGAAGCTAAGTTTAGTAAGAAGGGGAGTCTTGGGGTGGACACTCTTCGTGAGATGAGATGAAGTGTCTAGTAGCAACCTCACTATTCCTAATGAGCTTTCCAATATAGGTAGGAGGATGAATGCACTTCGTGAGTTGAGATGTGACATTCACTAGTTATCCTTAACCTATAGTCTATAATGTGAGAATCCGTGGGGAGTTATGCCTAGCACCGAGAGGATATGAAGAAGAGGTGGAATACACCTCGTTAGTAGAGAATGAGTTACTTAGTAGCAATCTCCCTATCCCTTAACTATGTGCCCGCATAGGTATAGCTATTGGAAAAGCCATGTAAAAGCTAAGAAGTATGACCTTACTCTAGGCAAGTGAGGATACCTCATCCGATAGGGGTTAATATCGGGATTCCTTGCCTAGCTCTCATGGTCTTTGTCGGTTAAGCTAACCCCCCACAAAAGTAATGAGAATGATAAGTTGTCAAATTAATGTGATACCTATGTGATTTGATTGAACTAAGTCTTCCAAAAGAACGTGCTACTTAGGATAGGTGGTGGTATGGGACGCTACCTATCCATTGCACTAAGTAGGACCTTCCGAAAGGGAAGAATTGGTGCCAAACATTCTAAAAGAATGTACTACTTAGGGTAGGTGGTGGTATGGGACGCCATCTTACTCATTGCACTAATAGGCATTCCGAAAGGGAAGCCTGTGGTGTTTTGTTGGGTTTTCTTCTAAGGTCTTGTCTTTGAGTGATGATTCATTCTCCCGAGGCAAGTAAGCCAAACGGGGTAGTCTTGAGGATCGCTTGGGTGTGCATTGAAGGAAGTGTTTAGACGTTTCCTTCATGTCTTACCTTAGAGAATCTTGGGATTATCCTTAGGTAGGGAAACTCCTACGGAAATGGACTCATCTCCTCATTTGCAATACTTTGGAAGTTCACCATTGTTGGAGACTTTAGTTTAATGTAAAGCTTTTAAATCTACGATAATGACTTCAAGTGGTTCACTGTAATGTCAAGTGTATAGTTCACTGTAAGTGCATCTTTTTGGTCAACTTGTTGTAACGTGCTCAAATCCTTGAGAATCCATTAGGAGCGCTAGTGGGAGTGGGAGTATGGGATGCTACTCTCACATTGCACTTAGTGTGACCTAAGAGTCCTATTGGAGGAGAGTATTTGTGTGAGAGTCGTATACATGCGTAGTTCACTGTTAAGTCAAGTGTGCTTACTGTAAAGTGTAATGTTGAGGTAAAATTATGGAAGTTCTTCTTTAAGTGTTAATTGATGCTTCTTATGTTGTTTTGTTCATAAGTTCATGAATGTTTTGTTAAATTGGCATGAAAGCTTATTTTACTAAAAATGTCCCTTTATACATGTTTTTGCATATGTCATACTTAGTTGTAACGACCTGCTTAGTCGTTTTGAGCAGCAGATTTTATTTCTGGAAAACTGTCTGAGACGACGTATCCAACGACGGACCGTCATGGGCACGACGGACCGTCGAGGGTGTCTCGTTCCAAACACTTGGAATTCTTATATTTGAGTGCTGAAATCGACTCTCTGAACTCTGTGACGGACCTGCAGGACGGACCGTCACAGACATGACGGACCGTTGTGAGGTTCCGTTTCAGAACACTTCAACTCTTGAGAATTGGGTACTGAGAGCAATTCTCTGAAGTCTGTGACGGACATGCAGGACGGACCGTCACAGACATGACGGACCGTTGTGAGGTTCCATTTCAGAACACTTCAACTCTTGAGAATTGGGTACTGAGAGCAATTCTCTGAAGTCTTTGACGGACCTGCAGGACGGCCGACAGCCATGCCGGCCGTTTGTGCGGTTCGTTTCAGCACACTTCCACTCTTGCGATTGTGGTACTGAGAGCACTTCTCTGTCCGCATGACGGAAGTGCAGGCCGGCCCGGCGTCGCACGACGGCCCGTACATGTTGCGTCCTCCCAGTCATGGGTCACATTTCTGGGTAAGTTTTAAAGGGGAGTTTTGGACTATTCTTGCTATAATTATAAATTTTAGTGGGTCAATGTTAATAACTCAAATCCTGGGGGGTGTAAAGGAGATGACCTTGAGTTATTTAGTGGGTGGTTTCCTCATCTTTCATACCTAATTATATGCCAAATTGGGGAAAAGAGAGAGAGTTTGGGAGAAGAAAAAATAGAGAGAACAAGGAGAAGAGAGGAACGATCTATAGAGAGAGACAACCAAGAGGAACCAAGAAGCTTGAGAGATTGCTTGTTTGATCAAGGATCCTTTGTGAAGGTAGGTTATGGTTGATACTATTTGTAGTAAACTCTTAATAGTGAATGATATGTATTGGTAGTATTGTAAACCCTTCTATATGCTTAATCTTATGCTTTCATGAATGTGATTATGTGTTTGTGATAAAATAAGCTTAATGAAGCTTTGAATCCAAAATCTTGAAGAAACCCTAATTCACCTTGTTATTGATGATGCCTTGGTATAAAAGAAGGCTTGATGAACTAAAGTAATGAGATTGGTGATGCCTTGGTATAAAAGAAGGCTTGATGAATTGTTAGAATTAGGGGATCGGAGTGTCACGTTCCGACACATAGTATTAGTGGGTCGGGTGTCACGAACCGACACATAGAATTAGGGGAGCGGAGTGTCACGGACACATAGAATTAGGGATCGGAGTGTCACGTTCCGACACATAGTATTAAGGGATCGGGTGTCACGAACCGACACGTAGAATTAAGGGATCGGAGTGTCACGTTCCGACACATAGTAGTAGGGGATCGGAGTGTCACGTACCGACACAAGAGGAAGAAAGATAATAAATCTTGAGAGATGTTTATATACTCAATGTAATGAACCTAATTCCCAAATGAGTGTGGTATTGAGGCTTGAGTCCTCATGGATGAACTTGGTAGTACTTATTGAGGATTATAGTACTTGTTACTACATGTGAGTTTGTAGTTGATTTATGATATGAACTGATATATACTGTTTTCTACTTGAGTTGTTGCCGATGATTGTAGTCCTACTTATGATATAAACTTGTGTTTACTGACCTATTTTGAGTTGGCCGCTGATACCTACTCAGTACTTATTTATTTTAGCTTCTTAGATATTTCTAGATTTGTAACTTGAGGATAGATGTTCTTGTGATGATGACTTCCAGATTTGGGGATAATGAGTTTTAAGTCTTCCGCTTTGTATTTTTGTTCAATATGTTGGAGTTTTAGATTGGTTGGTTCGCTCACATAGTAGGATAAGTGTGGGTGCCACTCGCGGCTAGATTTTGGGTCGTGACAGTTTTATTTAATTTGGTATGTATAGCAATTATGATGACAGGAAAGAACTAGGAAAAATTAATTGCGGACATGAATTTCATTATTAATGCATCAGAAGGTGGCTGAAGAGAAACAATTCTTGTCCCATTTGCAGAAGGATTGCTTTGACTCCATACAATAGAAATCTTCGGTTCTCATCTTAACCAATCAATTTCTCATACCTAATTTTTAATTGATTGGTTTGGTTGACACAATACGTTGTTTTGTGTATTGTTGATTGATGGAGTATAAAATGATGGAGTAGAATTATTCAAATGATAAACTATGGATGTACATTTTGAGTTTGACGTCTTTTTTAGCTTTCAGTATGAGTCATCAAATCAATCATTGTATCAACTTTAGATTGGAAAATGTCATTTTTTACTTTTTTGGTATGGTGTCTTTTCAATATGAACTAAGGTATTAATTAATAGTTTTGAGATTTTAGTTTCCACCAAAGTACTAGTAATATTATTACCTTAAAATGTTTTCTATTGCCCAAATTTCTCTGTCAATCTTTTCGGCATATAAAAGAAATAGTGACATTATTTTTTTGGATAGTTGATTGAATTGTAGAATTTTGATTAATCATATTCTAGATATTTGAAAATGATTATGTATCATGAATCAATATTTTGTGTTATTTTTCCATGTTTGGTGAAAATTCTGATAATTAACTCTAGAGATTTCTAATTATTTATTGATTCCAAATACTTATTGAAAAGTAAATTTTTCATGAACCTAATATATAAGTGTTTGATATAATAGTAGGTGTTTAAATTTCAACATAAAATTTTTGATTTCTCCGTCATGTTTATTTATTGAACAACCTTGTAAAAAGAGACAGTCCTATACACTAAGCATATGTTATGCATGGGGTCCGAAGAAGTGCGGATCATTAGAATTTGTTTTACGTAAATTTTATCTTCTATTATTCTGGAAGAGGCTTATTTCACACCTCGAAGTTGTGACTGTACGATTACATGGAAAAAACTTTATCAGTTATGCCAAGTCTCCCGTAAATTGAGTCAATATTCCTTATATACCTTTTTTTTTGTTAATTAGTTTAGAGAGAGACCTTTACTAAAATCAAAAGACTTCCCCTCCAAAATTTATTAAGAAATTTGTGTTATAAAATATGATTATTCTTCACAAATTTTCCTCTATAAAAAACTCACTAACAAAATTCACGCTGGAAAACAAATTATTACTATAATATCTTTCTATTTTTCTTGTGTGAAAATACTACTATTTTTTTTGTTATTTTTCCACAGTTTCAATCAGAATTTCTATGGAAATATCAATGGAATAATTTTCAGCGTAAACATAGGGAAAAAGCTCTGAAATATATCTGAACTTTGACAAAAATTGTTGTAACGATATCAATCTTTGGAAAGAACTTTTTATCCCCTTGCACTATTTAAAAGTGTATTTTAAATTATATATGTGCGCACGTAGACATAAAAAATATTGCATAATTAAAAATAGTAATATTTTTACATGGACACATATATACCTTTAAAATACACCATTAAATAGTGCACCGGTAAAAGGCTATCCATAAAGTTTGATATCATAACTACAATTTCGGCCAGAGTGAAGTATTTTGCAGACACTTTTCCCAAATATATTTTTTGAAGAATAGTGATTTTTTAATAGTGGACACACTCATTTTTTATTTAACGTCGACAATAGCTTGTTTGTTGAATGTGTAATCGTCACCTTAATGACTTATCCTCATTTTTAATCTTTTAGTTCTTGACTTGTATTTTTGAAAAGAATCATTTAACAGTGAATAAAGTTTTTTTTGTTGGGTTAGAAAAAAGCATAATTTCATTACTCATTTTTGATCAACTAAGGATACCATAAATTAGATCTTTTCGGGTCATCATTGCCCTCATATTGTGAGGTAGATTCATGATTGACAAAGTTTATATGTTGTTATAATGTACTCCATACACTAATGTCAGCAAACCTCACAATGAACTCCATACAACTAATGTTTTCTAGCTTAAGCACAAATACTACAACTGTCAACTCCAAATAATGGGTAGGGTAGTTCGTCTAGTGGATCGCCAACTTCTGAGAAGCATAGGTAATCACCTTATCCTTCTACATCGGAACTCCACTTACGTGACTCCTGAAACATCACAATACATAGTGAAGGGAACAACTTCTTCGGCTAAAGTTAAAATAGGAGTCAACATCAACAAAGTCTTAAGGTTTTGAAAGCTCTTCTCAAACTCATCATACCATTGAAAACTCACACTTCGCTGAGTCAATCTATACAACGCAGATGCAATAGCGGAGAAGCTCTAAAAAAATCCCCGGTAATAACCTTCAAGGCACACAAAATTTTGCATCTACGTAATCGATGTAGGTATGGTACAACCCCTAACCGCCTCAATCTTGTATTGATCTACCTTGATACACTTCTTGACACACTTCTTGACATCACATGTCTATAATCGCTCATCGAAAACAATGATTCCCATATGAATTCTCTTAAAAAGTGGGTCAATCAACACAAAAAACAATTGCAAAATTAAGGTTTGAAATGAAAATTAATACTTCAAAACATTACTCAAGGCTTTAAGAAAATTTTGCATCTTCGTAATCGATGTAGGTATGTTACAACCCCTAACCGCCTCAATCTTGTATAGATCTACCTTGATACACTTCTTGACACACTTCTTGACATCACATGTCTATAATCGCTCATCGAAAACAATGATTCCCATATGAATTCTCTTAAAAAGTGGGTCAATCAACACAAAAAACAATTGCAAAATTAAGGTTTGAAATGAAAATTAATACTTCAAAACATTACTCAAGGCTTTAAGAAAATTTTGCATCTTCGTAATCGATGTAGGTATGTTACAACCCCTAACCGCCTCAATCTTGTATAGATCTACCTTGATACACTTCTTGACACACTTCTTGACATCACATGTCTATAATCGCTCATCGAAAACAATGATTCCCATATGAATTCTCTTAAAAAGTGGGTCAATCAACACAAAAAACAATTGCAAAATTAAGGTTTGAAATGAAAATTAATACTTCAAAACATTACTCAAGGCTTTAAGAAAATATTAGGGAAAATTGTTTCAAAAAATGACTTAAAAACAATTCCAAATGTCCATTTTAGTTTATAGCTTGAGTTCTTGAAAATACCGCATCATTCACCAACCAGAATCTCATATTTTGATGTTAAAACCCATAAATAATCAAAGAAAAATGAACTTATACAATTATATAAGCTTACCCAAACGATTTAACAAAACCTTTCCATAATGGTCACCAAGGATTTTTCAAGCTCAAAATTGGAAAATAGGGCTTAAACACCAAAATTCGCAGGCCAAAAAATCCATTCAGGGTCGCAAAAGTGACCCTCAAAAACCTCGGGCATCAAAAAATTGAAGTCTCCTTTTCTAAAGTGAAGGACGCTTAACCGATAGATCCTTTGCTTAAGCGGAGGTTGCTTAAGCGACAGGACGCTCTGTTATGTAAAGGCTTTAGATTCCAAAAACTCAAAAAACTCTCAAAACAACAAAAGGACCTTCGGGATTCAGTCCTCGTAGACACAAAATATATATGAAAATGTATTCTACTCGACGTTTCAGACTTAATGGAACCGTCAAAACACAAATTTGAGGTCTCGTCGTCCTGATATCCATAAAAACTACAAGAAACTAACTCGTGCCTAAAAAGGCTAAAACAAGCTTGTGACCTCTCAAAAATTAACCAAGATATCACCTAGGCCTAAAATCCTCCTCCTAATCTACGGAACTCTCACATTCCTATCCGAGCATTCAAACCTTGAATGTTGACCAAATTCAACCTAAATGTTATATTTTCATCAAATTCACAACTTAGGACCTCAAATCTTCAAAAAACTCAAAAACTGAAACAGAAAACTATCAAAGACTAGATTCCACATTAGAGAAATGATGGAATCGACAGAACACCATTCCAACACTCGAAACTCCAAAAGGCGCCAAAATTCACTTTCTTAATAATAGAAGCCTTGCAAATTCAAAACTTATAAAATTTTCTAACTTTTGACTCAAATTGGAAAACCAACTTTTTAATCTCAACCATAAAAGACTCGTGGTTGATTTCGGGAAAGACAAAATAAAAAATTCACAGAATTTTACAACAATGACCGACTAGGTCATTGCATATATATATATATATTAAGTATCACTCCTTCAATTGTTCATTTTCATTGCATAGTCAAGAGTTCTCTGTTTGAAAAGTTATTTGAAAACTTAATCAACTGCAATCACTAATATTTGTATATATTTAACATTCCCCCACTTTAATTCTTTATTTTCATAGAGTAACATTTATTAATCCACTTGGTCTATTTGAAAATATTAAATCATGTCATTAATGTTCCAATTAATGCTACAATCACCTAATTAATTAAACACTACCCCCTTCATTTGTTCATTTAATTGAACAATAAATATTTCACTTTTATTAGGATATGTTCATTATTCACATCTTTTGACCATTCAATTTCAATACATAAGAAAAATCTTCAATTTTGCGTTCTTGCGAAATTGGTGAGTTTTATTCTTTTCATTTTTTTTACTTTTGAAATTAGGATAAGCGTTTTAGACTAGAGATTTGTACAGATATAGATATTAGTTCGTAAATTCAATTACCCGTGTCACCATATTTTTTTGAGAAATCATGTCAATCAATTCATGTCGTTTAATCCATAAAAAATATCGCATATATATGTTCTGATGTTTGATTGAATCAGTGGCCAATTTGTTCATTTTCTAATAATTTTAAACTTTCTCATTCAAACCTAGATTATTATGTTGGGACAACATGTTAGTTTTAATATCACTAGATCCATAAGTTTTAATGTATGCTTCTAAATTCACAAAATTCTATCTTCTCTCTAGAGGCAAATTCATGATTGAGATGACATCAAATTTAATGCTTTTCATTTTTGCCTTGTTCTTTTTTAACTCGTCCATTTTTTTATTTATTGCATAACTGATATTGTGTCTTGCCTTCATTTAGCTAATCGATTATTTTGAGCATACCATTGAAAGCTGAAACTATATATCATATTGATGGTCATGCATGAGGTTTATTTTCTAGGTAAATTCAAGAAATGATTGGGTAAAATGTGTCACGGTCCAAAAAATGACGTGATAACACATTTCTATTTCCACCGAGACACTCAGCTTCAACCCAACAAAATGAAAGGAATGCATAAAGATAGTGCAAGAATAAGATAAAAGCGACAAACTTATTATTTCTATTAACACCCCAAAACTTTGTTGTCATGTGTATAAGGAAGTAACGTAAAAACAAAATCCGAAAATACAAGTCTCAATATTTTAGTTTTCAAGTAGAACAAAACATAAGGTAAGGGGACAAGAGGGCCCACCAGAATGACGAGCAACTATCTCACAAAATCCTTGACAAGCGTCAAAGTATGAAGAAGAAGAAGAAGAAGAAGAAGAAGAAGAAGAAGAAGAAGAAGAAGAAGAAGAAGGAGGAGGAGGAGGAGGAGGAGGAGGAGAAGGAGAAGGAGATGGGGAGGGAGCAGAAGACATGGATCTGATCTAGGAACCTACACAGATGTAGAAGTAAGGAGTGAGTACCCAACAATATAGTACTTGTTTTAGTAAAAACATGACTTAGTTTTTGAAAAATCAATTAAACTTATGATTTAAGAGAAATCGAAATTCCAAAAGAAACAGAATCGCCACTTAATTTTTAGTAAAAATCAAGAAAAAACTTAAGGTTTTCAAAAGAGTTAAACAGATAAAATCAATTGAGAATAAAAGGATATGAAGTTCAATGTACATTCCGAAAAGCTGCTAGGCCCTCGGAATGCCCACTAACTTGCGGTTGACCGACGATTTAACTAAAATGCCTTTTGAGATAACTTTCCAAATTTTAACTAAGTGAAGGATTTTATTTTTTAAAGTATCACGTAGTCGAATCACAAGTATCAAATAAATCAATCAAAATTAACCAATAAGTCAATCATAAGCATCAAAATTCATCAAAACATAAGAATCAACTCACCCCCGGAACCATTTCCCATTGGCTTTATGTCATATCGCTAGCTAGAACCATTTTTTATTGACTTTGTATCAAATTACTAGCCGAAACATTTGTAATCATCTTTATATCAAATTACTAGTTGGAACCATTTCACACCGACTTTATACAAAGTCTCTAGCTGGAACAATTTTCCGTCGACTTTATATTAATTACACTCGCTAAAAATGACATCGGCATCACAAGCATTTGTCGAAAAAGACCTCGACATCAATGATCATCACATGTCGCATCACGTTTTTGAAAATCAATGCATACAAGCAGTATCACACTACATGAAGAGACGATAAACCATGTAATTTAACCCCAGATTCAAGCAATCAAGGCATTTTCTCTAATCAATCAAATAGGGTCACAATAGGCAGTAAAAAGCTACCATTATCATCACGAACCTTTTTCATTTACCCCTTCTTTATTTATTAGCACTAATCAAGTAGACCAATAATATGCTCGCCTCATACCCAATTACTCCGAACACACATAAAATTAAGAGATCACTTACCTTGAGCCAATCAATTAATTTTCAAGAGTTGAGTTTTCCCTTTCGAATCACTTCTGAAGCCACACAATCTATATACAAGGAATTAATCATAATATTTTTTTTTTGGAAACAATAATACCCATATCAATTTTCTTGAAATAGATCAATCAACTCAGAAGAAAATATTAAAGAAAAGGTTTGAATCTGAAATTTAATACCCGGAAAAAGATTTTCAAGTCTTTGGAAATTCAATGGTGAAAACCATTTTGAAAAATGGATCAAAATAACCTCACAATCTCAATTTTAGTTTAGAACTTGAGTTCTTGAAATACCTTACCATTTACCAATCAAAATCTCATATTTTGATGTTAAACTTCTTACACAACAAATCATGTAACTCATCCTTCAATTCCTTATACTCACTTGGAGCCATATGATAAGGATGAATAGAGAAGGGCTTGATACTTAGCTCCAAGTCAAAAGCATAATCGGCCTAATAAATCTTATCGGCAAAGTCCTCGGCATCATAATCCTCAAATATATCACCACGGTGTTCAAAGATTAATGCACACAAGAATATCACTCCACATAGAAGAAACAATGATTTACACAATTCAATTCCACATTCATATGAAAAGCATTTCATCAATTAATCAATAAGAGCACAATAGGTAAATTTGCATCATCATGTTCATCACATAGACTTTTTCATTTCAATAATTTTTTATTCATTAGATACATCAAGTGGAGAATTAAGCCCTTCACCACCTTCTCATTACCCCCAAAACGCAAACAATGAAGGAAGTACACAAATTCTACTAGAATACAACGTTTAGGAGCACTTGACTTAAATCAATCAAAATCATTCCATAGTTCAGTCTTCTCCTTCAAAATCACTTCCAAAACCACACAATCTATAATAATCAAGTGTCCATACTCACTCATTGGAAACAAACATTCCCATATTAGTTTTATTCAAAAGTTGATCAATCAATGCAAAAATCAATTCCAAAACTAAGGTTTGAAACCAAAATTTAATACTTCAAAACAAAACTCAAAGCTTTAGGAAATTATTAGGGAAAATCATTCAAAATGGGACTTGAAAACAATTCAATATATGAATTATATTTAACAGCATGAGTTCTTGAAAAAACTTCATCATTCACCAATCAAAATCTCATATTTTGATGTTAAAACCCATAAATAATCAAAGGGAAATGAAGGTTTAGGACTTACCCAAGTGATTTCACAAAACCTTCCCAAAATCGTCACAATGGTTTCTCAAGATCATTATTAAAAAATGGGGCTTAAACCCCACAATTTGCAGGCCCAAAAAAACTTCTGGTTGTGGCAAAAGTGACCCTCAAAAAGCTCAGGAATAAAAAAGTGAAGGCTTCTTTACTAAAGTGAAGGACGCTTAAGCGACAGATCCTTTGCTTAAGCGACTGGACATTCGCATAAGAAAAGCCTCAAGACACCAACAACTCAGCAAACTCTCAAAAAATCAAAAGGATCCTCGAGATTCAGTTCTCGTATACACAAACCATACAAGAAAATGAATGCTACTCGACGTTCAAGACTAAATGGAACCATCTAAACAAGAATCCAATGTCTCCTTGTCCCGATATCCGTGAAAACTACAAGAAACTAAGTAGCGGTTAAAAAGACTAAAACTAGCTTGTGACCTCTGAAAGATTAATTAAGATCTCACTTAGGCCTAAAATCATCCTCCAAATCTAATGAAACTTTCAGAATGTTGATCTAATCATCTGAACCTCAAATGTTGACCAAAGTCAACCCAAAGGCTATATTTTCTACTAATTCACAACTTAGGACCTCAAATCTTCAAAAAGACTCAGAAACTTAAACCAAAACTCTCAAAGACTAGATTCCACATTACGGTACTAATGGAATCGACATAATTTTATTGGCACACTCGAAACTCCAAAAGTCTCTAAAAACCACTTTCTTAATAATATAAGCCTTCCAAATTCTAAACTCACAAAATTCTCAACTTGTAACCTAAAGTTGAAAACTAACTTTTCAAACTCAAACATTTATGACTCGGGGTCGATATCGGGAGGGATAAAATGGTAAATTCATGGAACTTTACAACAATGACTGACCGGGTCGTTACATATATATTAAGCATCACACCTTCGATTGTTAATTTTCATTACATAGTAAAGAGTTCTCTGTTTTATTTTTTCTTAAAGCTTAATTAACTGCAATCTCTAATATTTTTATATAGTCAACATTCAACCGATTTAGTTCTTCATTTTCATAGAGTAACATATATCTCTCCTCTTAGAATCTATTTGAGAAATTAAATCATGTATTTATTGGTGCAATTAATGTTACAATTGTTGGCACTAGTGATAAACAAAGATTATACAATCAGAAGAAAAGCATAGAGAAACATGAGTCTTTCTTATGTTTTAGAAAACTAGCGTACAATATTATATATAGCACATGGAAACCAACAAACTAAGAGAAAATATAGGGCACTATCCCATGACCTGCTAATTGACTAACTTCAACTAAATTAGGACTCCTAATGCTAATAAACTGAATAGGTAAAAGACTCCTAAAAATACTGACAATAACTTAGTGAATTTTGAATCAGTCAAATAACAC
Source organism: Solanum sitiens (assembly GCA_016801875.1). NCBI lineage: Eukaryota > Viridiplantae > Streptophyta > Magnoliopsida > Solanales > Solanaceae > Solanum > Solanum sitiens. Next base: position 111,252 of record JABWTJ010000865.1, on the reverse strand, counting down.
TTCCCCTTGATTCAAAATCACACACTCCCAGGTGCAACCTGAAAAATTCATGCTTTGCCCGAGGAAGAGACTTCGTAAATATATTTGTTGCTTGCTCGTTTGTGCTGCAGAATTTCAGTACTATTATTCCATTAGCTACCAATGTCCGGATGAAGTTATATTTCACATCAATGTGTTTGGTTCTCCAATGAAAGAAAGGATTCTTAGCCATAGCAATTGCTGATTTGCTATAAGAAAAAATCCCAGTAGACTTCTTTTGCTTGTAACTAAAATCTGCTTTCCAAAGCCATAAAGCTTATCGTGCTGTTTAACTTGTTGTTGTATACTCCGCCTCAGACGTTCATACAAATACTGTCTTCTGCTTCTTTGAACTCTACGTCACGTCTCCAAAACCAATGCTGAAACAACTACTAGAAGTGCTTTTTCGATTGTCCAAACAGCCTGCATAATAACTATTTTTATAGCTAGCCAATATGAAATTTTATACTTTAGAATACCAAATACCAAAGTTTGTCGTTCCAGCAACATAGCGAGGAATTCTTTTTGTAGAACCTAAATGTTGCTTGGTCGGACTCTGCATAAATCTGGAAACAACACTAACAGAAAAAGCAATGTCAAGTCTAGTGTGCGTTAGATAATTTAACCCACTTACTAGACTTCTTAACAATATTGGATTTGCTTTCTCATCTCCATCTACACCCTGCAACTTCTCATTGATATTCATAGGTGTGGTTGTTGCTTCACAATTCATCATATAAATTTTTTCCAAAAGATCCTCCGCATATTTCTTTTGAAAAATAAAAATTCCATCTTTATCTTGGATTACTTCAAGCCCCAGAAAGTATTTCTGTAAACCCAATTCAGTCATCTAAAAGTTTCTCATCATACTTGATTTGAAATCATCAACTAAAGACTTTGAGGAACCAAAATAAGTCATATCATTAACATAGAGATAAACTACCAAAAATTCTCCATTGCCTTGATTCTTTAAGTACAATGTGGGTTCATTTTCACTTCTCGTGAATCCGCTATCCTGAAAGAATGAATCAATTTTGTTGTACCATACATGTGGACCTTACTTTAGGCCGTACAGAGCTTTTCTAAGCTTGTACATTTTGTTCTCATTGCCATTAATAACAAAGCCCTGAGGTTGTGAAACACAAACCTCTTCTTCTAGATCACCATTCAAAAAGGCAGACTTCACATCGAATTGATACACGGGCAAACACAATTGCACAGCCAAAGCCAAAACAGCTCTCACTATTTCAAATCATGCAACAGGAGAAAAAGTTTCTTCAAAATCTATACCTTGTTGTTGTGAATATCTTTTTGCCACGAGATGAGGTTTATACTTTTGAATGCTCCCATCTGCATTGCACTTTGTTCGAAATACCCACTTGACCCCTATCAGGTTTCTTCCTTTAGGTGAATCAACTAACTTCCATGTATAATTTCTTTCAATTGCTTGCATCTCTTCTACCATATTATTCTTCCATTAAGATTGTTCTGCCGCTTCTTCATAACAACCTGGATCTGAAGCAAGCAAAGCAAATCAACAAGAAGTATTTACATTGTTAGGATATCTGGGATTTGATTTCCTTTCTCTTGTTGATCTTCTTAATGGAATTGGCTCATCAGAAGACTCATCATGTGTTGCAGCTGTTGTCGGTGCACTAGGCAAGTTTCAAGGAGTAAGATCTTCTGTTGCAAGTTCTTCATTAGTAAATAACAATTGGAGATTTGATCTCAAATTCCCAGAATTAAAGTTGAAAGAGGCATCCTCATTAAACACAAAATTTCTACTTATGATCACTTTGCCACTTATGGGATAATATAGACGGGATGCTTTGGATTGAAGACTATAGCCAACGAAAATACATTTTTCAGATCTTTCATCAAGCTTCGAATGAAAATTAACCAAAGAATACACTATACAACCAAAAATTCTTAAGTCGCTTACCCGTGGATTCTTACCATTCCAAGCTTCAAGAGGTGTCGTGTTCCAAACAACTTTTGTTGGAGAGATATTCAGAAGATAAACAGTGGTTGCAACAGCTTCTCCCCAAAAGTAACATGGTAGACCCTTTACTTTCAGCGAGCTTCGTGCCGTTTCCACTACAATACGATTCTTTTGTTTGGCCACACCATTCTGCTACGGTGTATATGGGGCTGTAGTTCCCTACGAATTCCATTCTCATCACAAAAGACATTCATATTATACTTGCATGAGTAGCTAAATTTATGTTGTCAAACTATATCAGGATATGTCTTTTCTCTTAGTTTTCTTTTATCTTTAGTTGTCAAAAGTAATTTTTAAATGGTGAATATCATATTTCTTGTCATACATACCTTTCATGAAATGTGTGGTAATGATAGTAATCAAAAGCGGTCCATTGCTACTAAGAATTTAAAGTTACAGGGTGATGAAGTAGATGAACATGGTGATGCTCAACATGATGACATTTTTAATGATGGGGAAATATCATATGAGGTAATAAAATAATATATAGTACATGAAAATGTGATATGATTAGAGTAATCGATCTTTTTTCAAATAACAAGTGATTTTTATTTTAGGCGTTGTTGGCACTCCAAGAACATATAGGTGGAGTAGAAACTGAATTGAAGAAAAACATCATTTCTAAACTCATGAAGCAGAGCAAGTACCAATTTGCCAAGATGAAAAATCATAGTGATTCTTGCTGCATATGATTGGTATGGAGAAAAAAACTTTGGTTCCTGACTTGCTTCCTCTTTCAATTTTATGCTTGTCTACAACCTTATTAAATTATGTATTTTTTTCTATTTTGGCATGTGTAGGATACTTATGATGATGGGACAAAACTAGGAAAAGTTAATTATTGACATGAATTTATTATGAATGCATCAGAAGGTGGCTGAAGAGAAACAATTATTGTCCCATTTGCAGAAGGATTGCTTTGACTCCATAAGACGAAAATGTTTGGTTCTCATCTTAACCAATCAATTTCTTAGACCTAATTTTTAGTTGATTGGTTTGGTTGACATGCACATTACATTGTTTTGTGTCTTGTTGATTGATGGAGTATAAAATGATGGAGTAGAATTATTCAAATGATAAACTATGAATGTACTTTTTTAGTTTGACGTCTTTATTAGCTTTCAGTATGAGTCATCAAATCAATCATTTTATCAACTTTAGATTGAAAAATGTCATTTTTTACTTTTTTGGTATGGTGTCTTTTCAACATGAACTTAGTTTAATACTTTTGAGATTTTATTTTCCACCAAAGTACTAGTAATATTATTACCTTAAAATGTTTTCTCTATTGCCCAATTTCTCTGTCAATCTTTCTGGCATATCAAAAAGTAGTGACGTTATTTATTTGATAGTTGATTGAATTCTCGAATTTTTCTTAACCATTTTGTTGATAGTTGAAAATGATGTTGTATCATGAATCAATATTTTATGTTATTTTTCAATGTTTTGGTGAACATTCTGATAATTAACTTTAGAGATTTCTAATTGTTTATTGATTCCATATATCTTATTGAAAACTAAATTTTTTCACGAACATAATATTGTTTGGTATAATAGTAGATGTTTAAATTTAAATATAAAATATTTGATTTCGTGTCATGTTTATTTATTGAACCACCTCATCAAAAGGGACAGTCCTATACACTAAGCATATGTTATGCATGGGGTTCGAAGAAGTGCGGATCATTAGAATTTATTTTACGTAAATTTTATCTAGTATTATTTTTGAAGAGGCTTATTTCACCACTGGATGTTGTGACCTTATGATTACATGGAAAAAACTTTATCAGTTATGTCAAGTCTCCCTTAAATTGAGTCAACTTTCCTTATATACCTTTTTGGTTAATTAGTTTAGAGAGTGACGTTTACTAAAATCACAAGGCTTTACCACAAAAATTTAGTCAGAAATTTGTGTTATAAAATATGTTTTTTCTTTACAAATTTTTCTCTATAAAAAACTCACTAACAAAATTCATGCTGGAAATCAGATTATCACTAAAATATTGGTAATCTTTCTAATTTTTTCGTGTCAAAACACTACTATTTTTTTCCCCACTATTTCACTCAGAAGTTCTAGGAAATATCCACAGAATAATTTTCAGTAAAAATATTGGGAAAAAGGTCTAAAATATATCCGAACTTTGATCGAAATTGTTGTAACGATACCAAACTTTTGAAAGGAATTTTTATCCCCTTGCACTATTTAGTAGTGTATTTTAAAGTGTATATGTGTGGACATGGACATAAAAAATATTTCATAATTATAAATAGCAATGTGTCCACATAGACACATATATACCTTTGAAATACACCATTGAATAGTGCATGGGGTAAAAGGTCCTCCATAAAATTTGGTATCGTAACCACAATTTCGGCGAAAGTTGGAATATTTTGCAGATCATTTTCCCAAAAGTATTTATGAAAAATACTGATTTTTTAATAGTGGACACATTCTTTTTTTTTTATTTAAAGTCAACAATAGTTTGTTTGTTGAAAGTGTATGTTCATATAAAATTGCACCTTAATGACTTATCCTCAATTTAATCTTTTAGTTCTTGACTTGTATTTTTGGAAAGAATCATTTAACAGTGAATATAAGTTTTTTGTTGGGTTAGAAAAATGCATAAATTTCATTACTCATTTTAGATCAACTAAGGAAAATAAAAATTATTTCTTTTCAGGTCATCATTGCAGTAACTATCGGGTTCCTTCGTTATAGAAATGCCAACGAGAAAAAATTGGGGTCGAAAAAACATTTTCATAGTATTAGGAATTTTCCAACCTTGTCCAGATTTGGAGGAAATCGGAGTCATCAAGGTGTAGGAAAATCTGGTTGCAATTGGGTGGAGTAAATATGAATTCGATTGCATGGATGGATATATAACTCTTTAACGAATCTGTACGACTTTACGAAATGGAATATTGATAAATAAATCTCTGGGAATCGAGATTAGCTTTAAGGCAATTTTCTAAGAGTGTTTGTAAAAAGGGGGAACTAAAATTTCCCTAAAAAGGTTCTGTCCCGATTTGTGCCATTGTAGCGGGAGTGTTCCGTTTTAGCGGCGCTGCTACAGCGGGATGGGCGCCGTTGTGGCGGACGAGATGGGACTTAACTATTGTAGTTTATTAACGAGGGCGCACTGGTTCAAAGGTGCTACTGCAGCGGGACTTTATGCCGCTGCAGCGACTCCGCTACAGCATGATGGGTTCCACTATAGAGGGATGAGTGCGATTAGGTCGTTTAGTAAATCCCTAAATGATCTTATTTGTCACTTTTCAACTTTTAGAGCTAAAGAACGACCCATGGGCGATTTCATCTCGTTTTCCATCATTCTTGAGGCTAAAGGTAAGCTTTCACTCCCGAAGTCACTTTTCGACCCGTAGAACTTAATAGAATGGGTCCATGTTAATGGGGAAGGGTTTTCTTGACAGATTTGAGGGTGGAAACAACCCAATTTTAGGTAGTTGAGATCATGTGTTTGGTCTCTGGTTAATGGAATTGTTAATACTCGGGGTAATTAGTTATTATCTATTGATTCCCATTTATTATATGTTGTTTGTAGACAACGACAAAACGGAATGAATTCGGAAAGAGAAGGATCAAGTCTCTTAGGGTTCAAGCTTATTTCAAGGTAGGCGATGGTTCTATTATTGTGTGATATATTGTGACATCTCGCAACTGAAAAGAAACTATAAGGAAGTTAAGAAATTGGAAATAGGTGTACTTCAAACAACCATAACTTCTAGCTCAGGATGAGTTGTGTACTTCCAGATATAATTGGAAAGCCCTTGGAACAATCTTTCCAACGCTGTCAAGTTTGTGAAATTTTGAGTTCGGATGAGTTAATTATGTCCTTTAAATGTTGGGCTGTTGGATTAAGGAAATGTCTTATCCAGGAATTAAAATGGTAAATTGGTCTTTTCCATACCCAATTAAATTAATTCGTTTTAGTGACTTAATTGGGGTAAAAATCAGACTTGGTTCAATTTAGAAAGATTAAGATTTCACGTTAGGGTTTTTGGAGAAAGAGCGCAAGAAAAAGAAGAAGAGGGAAAGCAAGAATTTCCAAGGACGATCGTTTGCTTATGGATTTCTTCGGGGTGATCCCTAAAAGGTATGTGAGTCTCTCATAGAGATTGAGTTCATTCACCCAAGCGCCAAAACGTGGTTAATTTAGTGAAATCGTTCTAAAAAGGGTTGAAAGTTGATGTTTTTTATTTCTATTCTTGAATTAAGTGTGTTCTTGAATTGAGTTGAATATTGGAGTTTTGAGACCTCAATTATGGAGCTTTAGAGTTGCTTTGAGTTAGGTTCATGAGTATTAATTCTGGGTATCGGGATCTAAAATAATTTTGAGGAATATATCCGAGTTTGGGTGAATAGGGGTTGAAAAACGAAGAAGGAAGAAGTCGGACTTGTTGCGTCAAACAAGTCCGCGTCGCGGAGTTGTTCCCTCTATGAACAAAAAGTCACTCCGGGTCGCGTACAGGACACAGACTCCACTATCTCAAAATCTGATTTCTTAAATAATTACTTAGGATCATCACTGTGTCACTGACTTGTTCCAAGATGGTGATTTTGTATCTTTTCTCAAGTTTAACTATTCAGAATCATTCCTAAATATCATGGAGTCTTTACAAACACAACTCATAATCCTTGAATCCATAATTCAATTCAAGGATCAGTTAAGAGTCAATTCAAGTAAGAGTTAAGATCAAAGTCAAGAGTTAAGTAAGAGAAGTTCATTTCAAGTTTTCATAAGTCTTTTATAAACATTTTAACTTTGTTCTAAGACTTAAGAGTTGAGTTCCGTAAAGAGCAAAGTTGAAGTTTTTCTTCAAAGAAGTAGATGGGGACTATGTTTTCCCAAAGAGGTTTAAAAGAAATATTTTCACATTTAAACAAAGAACGAAAACTGATACTTCGAAAGAGCCTTTGGGCTAGTTTTCAGAAAAGAGTATAACTTTCTAAATTAAAGCAAGCATGGAAATTGAGATTTCCAAGATAGCCTTTGAGCTATGTTGTTACAACCATCAAAATGAACTAGGATAATTTAGAGCTTTACGTGAGTTTGTTGAGTTAATAACTTGCTAAATTAATGAGAAACAGTATCTAAGGGCTCGAATGAGTGTCTTTTAGGTCAAACATCAAGGAATGACCATGTCACGACCAGAGAGTACCCCCTAGTCATAACTGGTGTCTTCGTCCTCGAAGAGGCCTTAGAAAAGCCCTTAGCATTCATCGTTGCATCATAGATAGAATAAAAAGTGAAAAATTGAAAACTTTTCATGTGAAGTTCAACTTTACTTCACATATATCGAAAATAGAACTAACTTGTCTCATACAGCCATCTAAACACAAGATTATAAAAATTGGGACTTAGCCCTTAAATCATTACAAGTCTTATAAAATGAATACAACATAATCCTCGAAATAGGAGAAGTAGAACAATGTCTTTCAACATAAGTAAAACAACTAAAGCTAGAATCATAGGGTTTTGTCCTCGGACTTTGAGGACTCACCAACTTAGTAAATAATCCAAGCTTCTTGAGAAAATGGACTTGAATCACATCAATGGTCCAAACATACAGTTATGTATAAATAGAGGAGATATGGGTTAGTACAAACTACATGTACTAAGTATGGAAACATATGCAAGTAATACATTTGAAAACATGGACAAAGGGAACATTTGTTATAAACATGCTAAATTCACTCAAAAAGCCTTTATGCACATTCCAAGAACATATACAAATCCATATCACAACATCAACAACAACAACAAGAAATATTCACATTCATGTTTAAGAGTAACATCATAATGAAGCCATAGTCAACATTTCATTATAAAGTTCATATCGCCAATGCATCACAAGACCTTAGTCATAACCCCAATACAAGTCTACTAGTGCAATTTATATGTGAAGCCCCATAACCCCACATTAACCAAGTAAACCAACCAAGAGATCATAAGCAGGTCTTTAACCTCATAATCATCATAACAAGTGTAGTCAATCTCATGCATAATAATGTAGACCAACATCATGTATGTCAAGTGAAACCAGCATCATACATATCATACGAGACCAACATCATGCATTTCTTTCATATTATATATACATAAAGAACCCACCCTAGAATTCCCCTCAAGGTTCATGTCACGACCTGGGAGCACCCCCTAGAAGTAACATGGCGTACTTGACCTCTCGGAGGTCTTGTACAAGCCCATAGACATCATTCATTGCATTGTCATTGGAAATTAGCGGAAATTTAAAACTTTTCATAGAACATCATATCCTAGAAACATCACTTCATATATATATATATATATATATATATATATATATATATACATAAAATAAGTCATAATACATAGTTAGACTCTAAGTCTCTTTTGCCATATTAGACTCAAAATCAATAGAGTAGAATAAGGACACGACCCTTCACAACATAACATATTAACTAAGCTATTACATAACTTTAATTAAGAATATAACATAGGAAATCCTTGAAACATAAGGACCCCTTTCCTTGAACTTGGGGAAGCTATCTAAGCCCTTCACTTTAAAAGACATACTCAAGTCATCACCACCTACACTTTGTATAAAAATATGAAGAAGAATGGTGTTAGTACAAGAATGCATTAAGTAAGGCAACCATGCAAAAACATGCATTTAAAGATGACATTTTTCTTAGAATTCATGCAACATGCCTTTTTAAAGGATCTTCATAAACATTGGCACAATTACACAATATCTTTCATATACTTGATAGGCATATACACAATTTATATCAACACACCAAGTCACATATATATCATCCTCATATAGACATGTACAATAGTCACAGCATCATATAATGGCCTATTATCCCTCCATTGGACATACCATGCTTAAGCCACATCCTTGAGTTGATAAGTGGCTAACTCGGCCTTCTCACCAGTAGACAACCCTATAGCCAAGAGTATCTTGTAGACTTCATCGATGAACTCTTGGGGGTCTTCTTCAACCTTGGACCCGTAAAAAGTAGGAGGGTTCATCCTAGTGAAGTCCCTTAGACAGGATGCCATAGTAGCAACTTGTTGATTTGGACAGGGTACAACCTCCCGGTTAGCTTGGGCCGTCATAGCTTGGGCTTGTGTAGTGAAGGCTCGAACCAATTGGATAAGGGAAACCCTTATGTCACCATCCGTAAAAGGTGGAGGATTGACCTGAGCTTGTTCAACATTAGAATTTTCTTCAAGAGGAGGAACTTGATCACCACGGGGCGGAGCTCCCGCATAAGCAATCTCCTCTTTAAGTCGTCGTGCCGCATTCCTTCGAGTGTTCATTTCCTATAATCACAACAATAGGATTAGATGCAAAAGCACACCATAAGTATACTCTAATGGCACGATATTGGATTTCCAAGAAAGTGACAGTTTCCTAGGCATCACGTATGTTCCTATCCATAAGTGGCACGCTTCACAATTATGAATACGAACTTACATAGACGTGGTTGAGAGAGACATTGACTCAAAGATAATTCAACCTGATGCTCTGATACCAAGTTTGTCACATCCGGGTTTACCCCCTAGACGTAACCAGCATCGTCCTCCTCTTTGAGGACTAAGACTAGCCTCTTAGTTTACATCATTACATTCATAGGTCAAATTTAGCGAAAAATTTAAAACTTTTCATCACTTCTACTTGGAGGCTTACATAGACCTCCACATACACATAACATATATATATATCGAGTATACATAGACCCTTCGTATAGGAAGATTACTTAGTTTTCTACTTCTATTGCACATAAATATATATAGAAAATATCATAGTTATAATAGTCGTCTCATCTCATAACCATCTACTAAGAGTATATCAAATTTGGGCCTAGCACATACATCAATTCAATAAGACCACATATAGGTCATACAACTGTATAGTACTCAATTGAAAGGAAAGAAACGAAAGAGTCTTAAAACTCATAACAAATCCATAAGCTAGATAGTGGCTTCGCCCTCAAAAATTGAGGACCTACCTTACTTGGATGAATAAGAGATCCAAGCCTTCTTCAAGTCGCCTTCCAAAACACTTCAACGAATGGAACCTAAAATATTGGGGAAAAGGAAGAAATGGGGTTAGTACGCCACTTGTACTAAGTATGAGACCATATGCACACATACTTTGAAATCATGCTAAAAAAAGGACATTTCATAAAGTATGCACTTTTCATTTAATACCTTTATGCACATTCAACAAGACCATACCAATCAATATTGCATATTCATTAAGTCATAGTCATATACATTCCAAGAACTAAAACATCAAGTCTAGTCAAGTCAACCATACATATCACATAAGTAGATACATAATCAAGTAACTCTATCATAAAGACATACTAACAATAAGCATGAATAAGAGTACATTTCAACATAACCAAAGCAATTCAATTACCCATGAACCTCTATCAAGTCAACAAGTGCAATGGCCAAGTAAATCCCCATGACCTTACTCAATCAAGTAACCCAACAAGAATCATGACTAACATCCTACTTCACATAACATGACATTTAGGTATACACATCATCTTACTTTAACAATATAAATCAACACATATTCATATGTGAACTACTCAACATATAGTATCAACAATGTGCAAGTTCATCATATACATGTCATATAACATTATAAGCATAATCATACATAAGAACATCCTCCTAAGACTCCCTTCAAGTCTAACTAGTGTACTGTTTAGGTAGAGTCCCATACCCCTACCTAGACTAACCTAGACCTCTTAGGTTATCATAGTTAGAGTTCAATCCTTTAGGTCATTTTACCTTTTTGCGAACTATCTTTCCCTAACCGACATAGACCACATGAGCTAATGTGGAATCCGGTGTCATAAACCCTACACCGAAGGAAGGTGGACTACTTGCCAAGGTAGTACCAAAACATGAAACATAGCAACTACGTGGATCCACTAGCTAGTATTCCTATGGGGGCAACATAGTTCAAGAACTAGGAGATATAGTTGGGACCATCTTTATGCTACATGCATTGTAGTCTCCAATCTCAAGAGTACATTAGTGATCCTACCTTACCTATGTGGGAAGGGACACTCCTCAATCTAGTTCACTCTGTGCTAAGCTAAAGTCCCTTTTTGAAATGTCTTTAATCCTTTATTATCAATCATATATTAGTTTAGGTCATAGGGTCTACTCTTTGTATAATAATCATCATCAATATGTCAATAAGAATTGAATGAGTATAAGTCCTTTCATTACAATTCATATAGGTGAGGTTAGCACATTAACATTTCATATCATGATAAGGCACATTGGTAAATCATTCACCCTCCTTATAACATTTACATCTTAAGCTAACACCTCACAATCATAATCAAGACATTTCAATTCAACATCATACAACCCTATAAATCCTAATACAAGGCATACTCTAATACAACATCATGACTTAATCACAATTAACCACATTTTGAAGTAAAAGATAGAGATCATAAGACTTACCAAGTCTCCCTCATAGTTCATCATCAAGGTCTTACCATAAACCCTCAATTCAACCCAACTTGGGTATACATCATCATAAGGCAATAATCAACATGATAACAAGACTAGAAGAATCACTACATGACAATTCAATACTAGATCATAGCTTAAGATAAGATACTTAGGTCAATTCACAACATACTTCCTAACCTAGATCATATTCACAAGAACTAGCATGAAAGACTACCAATCACCCTAATTTTGTTCATGATTAGTGTAACAACATCATTTAATAGTAATTGAACCAATAATCAAGTCATTTGAACCAAATACAACCTAATTCATATCAAGATCAAACCTAGGGTTAAGGGTTAAGGGTCATCTTCTACAAACTAGACCAAACCATCAAGATATATCATAATTAATTTAGAATACATGTTAATAAATTCATATTATCCAATAGAAAACATAAACAACCCAATTCATAACATAATTTTCGAGATTGAGAAAAACCCACATGAAAACTCAACTTTTGAAAATACTTTGAAGGAACCCTTTGAGGAAAGAGGTCTCAAAGGTGAATTATATCTCATTCATCAATGTTTGATGAATAATTGATGGTTAAATCATCCCTTTACAGACCCCAAATCCCTCCCCTAGCTTGTCTTCAATGGTGTCTTCCAATAGAGAGAAAAAGAAGAGAGAAGGAAGAGAGTTTTGTTTTGAGAGTTGTAATTAGACTAATGGGGTTGGGGTCTTTATATGGGAGGGGGGGTTAATTAAGTTAATCATAATTCCCTTAATCCCTAACTAACCACCAAACCCTGTAATTAATTAGTTAAGACTAACTTAAAAATGTGTAGGAAAATGGACCCTCACAAATGAGACCCCGTCGACGGTCCGTCTCTGAGTCGACGACTGGTCCCTCCCCCGTGTTGCACACTCGTCAATTCGGTCAGAGACTTGTGCAGGCGAGGGATCCAAAAATTTGTCTAAGTGTTGGTTGACGGTTGGCAATGACACCCCGTCGATCCACACACGAATCGTCGATTGCCTCTCGTGGGTGCACACTGCCCAGGCAGTGTTGACTCCAACGTGCAAGGGTCCTCCTCAAGGGCCTTTGGTTGGTCCTTGGGGAGTCATACCTGGACGTTTAAACCATGAATCGACTTAAACACATGTTATACACCCTTCCACCAATTTTCATCATTTTTCGACTCCTAAAATCTAGTCAAATAGGCTAAGGCACGCTAGTACCTCCTAGAACTAGTTTCCGGACGTCATGGACGTTCTTGGACTTTTTGGTTTTTAGACTTCCTAAATGACTTATAAACATTAAAATAGGCCTTAAAAAAATGTCTAGACCTTATGACACTTATTTTAGGCTTTAAGACACGTCTTGAATTTTTGAAGTGTTACAACAACATGATCATATAATGTCACTTAACATATTAGTGAGGAACCCACCCTCTTAAGACCACAATACACATTCATACATAGAACACACACCACATTATAACATAGCAGACAAGACATCTTCAACATTGCATCTAAGAAACCTAACATTGGATAAGATCACACAATCATATAGGGGTGTATAGGTAGGGGGTCATTCATCGATAGTATTCATTAACATCAAAACGTCTAGACCCTACCTTACCCTAACATCATCATTCACATGAAAATAAAATCATCAATACACCTAGATCATGATACTGGGATACAAGACTACACAAGACCTTCATAACATGATAATCACAATATCGACTCACTTCACATCCATTGACTTCAAGGCCATGATCACAACATAGATATATGGACAATAAGGTAAACACCGCCACCGTAAGTGGACCATACCAATAAACACAATTCAATGTCAATTCTATACTACATAGAGAGATCTAAGTCAACTCACCAATACTTCCAAGCTATGATCACCATTTATCAATTCTCAATAATTCATAATCAACTGACATAGATAAACATAGAATTATGCAATTCATTACAATCTAAACATAATTCAATCATCATCTAATCAAGATCACATGACCCACATTATATCATAAATTGAGAAATTATGGAGATCATGGGTTCTTCATGGAATTGTATTGAAATTCATATTACAATCATTAATTAATCATAAATTCACCATTAGAATGCTTTTGAAATCAATTTGACAATGAACCCATGGTGTCATGTAAGACCCCAAAATGAGATAGGGTGTCTAGATCCTAACATGTTCGTCTTAAGGTTATAAGGTCCTAAAATGAATTATAATATGGTTTATAGGCAGTGTATAAAGTTTGAGGTGATTTGAAAGTCAAACGTCAAAGGTCGACCAAAACGTTCGACGACTAAGTCACCTAAATGCCTCATATTTGGTTCTATGTTATTATGTGTGATGCATGAGATTATGAAATCTTAAAATGTTTTATAAGGATGTAAAATGATAGTATATGAAGTTTCGTGAAGTTTGGAGGTCAAACGACCAAGAACGTCCAAGGCGTTCGAAAGATAGCCCTTAAGACGTTCAACGTGTGTCATGATGGGGCTTGGCCTGTTTGGACGACTTGTAGGTGTTTGTTTTGGATGAAATTTATTTGGAAGGTCTATAACTTGTTAAGGTTTTTAATTACATTGTAAACGTCCAGGTACGACTTCTAAAGGTCCCCACAAGAGGCCCCAAAAGAAGGACCCAAGGCTGGTCGAAGACACTGCCTGGGCAGTGTCCATTGACGGACCAAACGACAGCTCGTTCGTCTACCAACGGTCCGTTGGCCAGGTCTCAAGCCAATATTTGTCTAAGTAACAATCGACGGAGCCCTAGGCACGGTCCGTTGGCTGGGCGATGCCCCGTAGGTGCCTCCGTCGATGGTGCACTGTAATTTGCAGGCAGTGTCTCTTTCATTAAAGGGGTGAATGGGAAATTCACCCCACGTCCTAACCTGCCTCTAATGGGTTAATGTAGCTAATTTTAGGTGTATATAAGTCTTTGAAAACGTGAACCACCCATTCCCAAATCCCCTCACACGATTTAAGCCTTCCCTTAAAAAATGTTCTCTCTAAAACCACCATTGTTGGTGAAGCTCAAGAACTGCTTAGAGCTCAGATTTCTATGGGTGATTCATCAAGTTTTAGTGGTCTTCATGAAGATTAAGGTATGGTGATCTTCATCTCTAGTTATCTTTTCATCTAGAGATCCATTCTCAAAGATTTCAAAGAAGAAAAATATGATCAAACAATGTTTTCTTCAAATTGCCATGGGTTCTTTCTAAAACGGTTTTGAATGATTGAATCATGATTAATTAAAGTTAATACAGTGGTTTTAACGTGAATTTTACTCCAATTGCATGATGAACCCATGCTCCTTCACTATAACGATTTAGCCTTGCATGAGCTTTGTGATCTTGAATTACTATCGATTGAATTATGATTCTATTACGTTGAAGTGATTGTATATGTTGTTATTTACATGAATTTATGTTTAATTGATGTTTAAGGATCCTGAGAATCAATGTATAAAGATTTGAGCATGTTTAGCCTAGTTTCCATAGTTCTCTGTAACATTGGTTTTTAAACGAATTAATGTGGATTTCGATCATGTTAAGTTGGTTGTATCTACTGTTCTAGGTTAATATCATGTTTGAATTATGAATATGAATCTTGTGATTGAAGCAAAGATGGCTTATGTGAATTGATCTAGTCTATTCTAGCCTATCAATTGATAATACTATATATATGATGATATCTTGAATTGTGGATAGATGAAGCATGATTCCTTTGATGTAGTGATCTATCTAGATGATTCCTAGCATGTACATTATTGTTAAAATATGATTGATGATCAAGGTCTTAGAGAATCAATAGTGTTGGTTAATTCCCTCTCTATACTCTAGCGAAATTGACAAGTCTAATGCCTATGTTGTAGCTTGATCTTGAAGTGCTTTAAGCATGATTTCTTTATGATTAAATGTATGATTAGATACTTCCTTAGATTAATATTATTGGTGAAATATGATCTATAATCCATGTAATGAAATTGGCTAATGGTCTATGTTCTTCTACCTTCTAGTATGCTAAGGTGTTGTGCTAGTTTGTAGTATGGACTTTTAGTAGCTTATGCATGACTTCGTATATGATTATTATGTTTTAGATACTTCCCTATACTTGAATTATTGATGAAAGAGTAGTAAAGGTCAATGATGACCAAAGGTTAAAGGATTGGTAAGAATTGCTCTACTCTTCTACTTCTTTATTTCTCTATAATAATGTTGATGAAGCCTTGTATGGCATTGTGTGGTATGGTCCACTTATGGTGGCGATGTTTACTTTATGTCATTATATATGTGTTGACCATGTCCTTGAAGATATTTTGATGAATATATGAAGGAGTGGTTATGATAATCACTTTATGTTTAGCTTGTCCCTAGTCTTCTATTTGAGTTGTCAATCTAGGTTATGTTACCATTGTTATGAGCATGTGAAGGGTTGTGTAATATCATTTGTAGGTGCTGCCATGTCTTAGGTGATAATGGTTGATGATCCCTACCCATGTACCCCTATGTGAATATGTGAATAGTTAATGGTAGGAGTCTTAAAGTGTTCTATGAAGTTAACTTGTCTCCTATGCTATTGTGTGTTGTGTGCTCAAGTGTATCCTTAACTAGATAGTGCTAATACATATGCTATGTCCATGTGAAAGGGTTTCTCACATGAATTAGGTTGATGAACTCTCATCTATAACCTATAAGTTAAGGATATAAGGGGATGACTCTACTAAACCTATGTTTTATAAAGAAATGATAATAAAGGCTTTTTCAATAAAGGGAACTTAGCTTAGCACCGAGTGAACTTGCAGACAAGGGGGTGACACTTTCTAACATAGGGAAGGTAGGGTTCACTACGGTCCTCATGTGAGGGAGTGACACTTTCCCAAATATGGGAGGTAGGGTTCACTACGGTCCTCACAGGGTGGATAGACTCATAACCCAAAATGGGTGTAGAGTGATATTTCCATGATTGCCCCCAAGTTTCATAAACTACGCTTGCAACATAGGATCTAGCAAGTGATATCACCTAATATGCTAGCATGTGTTAATGTTCTACCTTGGTTAGGTAGGAACACCTTCCCTTGGTGTAAGGCTCTACAACACCAAATTCCATGTTTAGCACCCATGGTGTTAGTGTCGGTTAAGGGAGGTTACTTAGGATAGATGGAAGTAATGAACCCATCTAGACATTGCACAAGTAGCTCCTTAGGAAGTTCTAGGAAGGTGTTCGAATGCATGTGTCTATATATATGATTATTTATGTATGATTTTGTAGTATTGGACTACTTGTTATAAAGATGTGCATGGTATGAATCTATATGATGTTATCTTATCCTTATGTGCACTATGTTGGTCTAAATGATTATATGATGAAGGTATTGTATTGACACGAATGAAGTTGGCTTTACTTGTGATGTTAATGTATGAAGTGGTAAGGCTTGTGGTCTCATGAAGGGTCTACTAAGTATATGTGAGGTTATGGGACTTCACATGTACATTGCACTAGTAGATTAAGATTGGGATTACGAGTAAGGTTCTATAGGGTACTATGGGAAGTAAAACAAGTATATGTGAATAATGATTAAGAGTTCACTGTAATGTGCTTCAAGAATGCATTAAATTCTATATGTGATCTTATGTAATGTTTGGCTTTTGCATATGTTTATATGATGCATGTAAATGATATAAATGTTATTGGTTAAAGGTTTTATGGAGATTTACTCAAAAAGTATGAAGTATGATTTACAAGAAAATGTCCCTTTTAAATGCATGTTTTTGCATGGTTGCCATACTTAGTACATTCTTGTGCTAATCCCATTCTTCTCTACTTTTTACATAAAGTGTAGGTTATGGAGCTTAAAGGATGTCTATGATTGTGGAGCTTGATATGTGATTCCCAAGCTCAATGAAAAGGGTCCTTATGTTCCAAGGATTCCCTACTAAATGTCCTTAATGTAAAGTCTTTAAATATTGTATAGTTATGTAATGTGTCTTATGGGCCGTGTCCCTAATGTACTCTAAAGTTATTGAGTCTAAGATGGCAAAGAGACTTAAGGTCTATAAATGTCTTATGGTTTATGTTTTATCTATGTATGAGATGAAGTTTCTAGCATATGATGTGCTGTGAAAAGTTTCAAATTTTCCGCTAAATTTACTATGTCAATGCGATGAATGATGACTATGGGCTTGTATAAAACCTCCTAGAGGTCAAGTACGGCATGTTACATCTAGGGGGTTCTCCCCGTATGTGACAAACGTGGTATCATAGCCAGGTTTATAAAGTGGTCTTAGGTTCTAAAAGTCTCATATTGCCACGTCTAGTAGAGTCTTGTATCATTGGTGGTGAGTCGCGACACATCAAATGGTACGAGAGGCTATAGGACGATAGTGTTTCCCTTCTTCATCATTCTCATATCGTGCCATAGAACTTAACTCTATAAGATCCCTCTCTTATATTTTCTTGTCCCATGGTCTTTTAGATGTGATTACTTGGATGAGATTGTTCTCTATGCTTGAGGGAGAAAAAGGTGAGTTAATGTTTAACTTTGTTTTGTGGTTGAATGAGTATGTTTGAAGGTGAATTTTGACATGTTTTGAATATGTGGTTCTTTTAAGGTTATGTATGAGACTTATGTGAAATGGTATGTTATGTTGAAGAATGTGTGTCATGATATAGTTAAAGCATGATTAGAAGTTATTATGGTTGACATGAGTTTCTTGTGAAATGGTGTGTTACTA
This sequence comes from Solanum sitiens, assembly GCA_016801875.1. Classification (NCBI taxonomy): domain Eukaryota; kingdom Viridiplantae; phylum Streptophyta; class Magnoliopsida; order Solanales; family Solanaceae; genus Solanum; species Solanum sitiens. Next base: position 92,953 of record JABWTJ010000865.1, on the reverse strand, counting down.
TATGGTTTTATATGTTGGTGGGTTACTATATCATTTGAACTTTAAATACTTATTGATTATCTATGAAAGCATGCTACTTTAAGAATATAAAATTTAAGGTGTTCAATGTTTCTTTTTGTATACATGTGGTCCTTGATAAGAGTTCTTTGTATAGACTTGATCCTAGGTGTGATGATAGTATGCTTGTTTTGGTAAAGTTTTGTATCTCATATTGTCATGCTTTTCCAATCAATTGCCTAAGTGTTGCATTTTTGGAATGTTGAAGCATGTTCACTGTAAGTGCTAGGCAGCTAAATGTAATATTTTTGGGAAAGCAACTAAATTGTTCTTTGATTGGAAGTTGTTAGAATGTTTATAGAATTGATGTATATGAACATGATAATGAACGTGAAAAGTAGTTTTGCTATTTGGAATGAAGAACGAGAGTATTATGGCATGATGATTCATAGATTTGTTTCTAACTTCGTATTGTGTTGTGAGTCTCCTTGTTGTTTTCCCTTAATGAGATATGACCTTGGTGTCTATTGTATTGTATGAACACCTTGTGTGATTGAATGAGATGACCTAACTTGATAATTGTGGATAAATTGCCTAGGTGATAAGGTTTAGAATACCTTGGTGTTCCTATGTCGACTTGCTGAAAAATTCCTTCTAAATGGTGATTTTGTGAGTGATGAAAAATGAAGGTTGTTTAGTTAAGATCCTCTTAAGTTCGGGTTAAGTTACTCTTAATTGGGTTTACCCAAAGTGGGGGATGTTGATTGAGTAGTAAGGTTGTAGATGTGTCTACCTTGTCCTTCTATTCTTACTTGAACTTGAGAATGATGAATTCTTAGAAAGCTTGTTCATGAATATATTCTTTCATAAAGTATGAATTGCATGACCTTTATATGTTTGGTGTGTATTGATTGGCATCATCTTGAAGACATTATGAATGTTCCAAAGTGTATGAAAGAAAATTTTGGATAAAAATCCGTGTTTTCTCATGTTGAATTACATCTTGATACGCTAGTTGTGCATTTGACTTCATGAGATAAGACAAGGAACTTGGTAATAGTCACTTGTGAGGTAAAAATTGTTTAGACTTATAATGGAAATTGATTCTCTTTTACAATGAAATATGTGGACTCTCTTGAAAACTATGTGACTCTTATGATTTGGAATGCATAATTGTAGGCTCATTCTTGAAAAATGAAAGCATGTTTAGCTAAGTGTTCGTGTGTGTGCCTATAATTTGTGTTATTTTTATAAAATGATGCCTACTGTGAAGGTGAGTACTGTGCAAGAAAATGAACCTTTGTGAAATGGCTTCCTAATTGTTGTGATGTATTTGGTGTGATATACCATTTAGACTTCACTAGGAAGAATACATGCTCATGTCTTGGTTTCAAAAGTTGAGTATTTCTCATTTTTAGAAGAATTGACCTTGTACCTTGCTAAGGTGTGAACTCATGATACATGTAAGTGTGTTTAGGAGAAGAACAATCCTCCATGGACACAACTAAGCGTGGTATGGTTGAGTATGACCTTCATGGCACTGGGTCTAACTACTAAAGATCTTTGTGATTCAACTAACTCAAGTTTATGTGCATTGAAGCATGAGTGCTTAAGTAACTTTGAGTATATTTCGTAATCTGCCTATGTGTGGTCTTTCAAGATTATCTCTTAATGAATTAAGGTGCAATGACCATATTATGATTAGGAGAAGGGTGCCTATGTGTGGTCTTTCAAGATTATCTCTTAATGAATTAAGGTACAATGACCATGTTATGATTAGGAGAAGGGTGTTTCTCCTATGAACATTAAAAGAGACTTTGTGTTGATGTATTAAAGAGTGAGTGAATTTAAGGTTTTGCTTGCTTGTGTGCATTGAGTGCTAAATGATGTGAAGTTGTATTCCTTGTAAAGTATGGTACATTAACTTCTATAGTATGATGTTATGAATATGATGAACTGCTCTATGATGCTTTGAAGTCCTCGTTGTGGTTAAAGAGTTCTAAGTGTCATTCGAGGATGAATGTTCCCAAGTGGGGGATATTGTAAGACCCCAAAATGAGATAGGTGTCTAGATCCTAACATGTTAGTATTAAGGTTATAAGGTCCTAAAATGACTTATAATATGGTTTATAGGCAGTGTATAAAGTTTGAGGTGATTTGAAAGTCAAACGTCAAGGGTCGACCAAAACGTTCGACGACTAAGTCACCTAAATGCCTCGTATTTGGTTCTATGTTATTATGTGGGATGCATGAGATTATGAAATCTTAAAATGTTTTATAAGGATGTAAAATGATAGTATATGAAGTTTCGTGAAGTTTGGAGGTCAAACGACCAAGAACGTTCAAGGCGTTCGAAAGATAGCCCTTAAGAAGTTCAACGTGTGTCATGATGGGGCTTGGCCTGTTTGGAAGACTTGTAGGTGTTTGTTTTGGATAAAATTTATGTGGAAGGTCTACAAATTGTTAAGGTTTTTAATCACGTTGGAAACGTCCGGGTACGACTTCTAAAGTGCCCCACAAGAGGCCCCAAAAGAAGGACCCAAGGCTGGTCGAAGACACTGCCTGGGCAGTGTCCATTGACGAACCAAACGACGGCTCGTTGGTCTACCAACGGCCTTTTGGCCAGGTCTCGTCGACTGGAACTTGCCTTGGTCAGGTCTCAAGCCAATATTTGTCTAAGTACCAATCGACGGAGCCCTAGGCATGGTCCGTTGGCTGGGCGACGCCCCGTAAGTGCCTCCGTCGATGGTGCACTGTAATTTGCAAGCAGCGTTTGTTTCATTAAAGGGGTGAATGGGAAATTCACCCCACGTCCTAACCTGACTATAATGGGTTAATTTAGCTAATTTTAAGTGTACATAAGTGTTTGAAAACGTGAACCACCCATTCCCAAATCCCCTCACACGATTTAAGCCTTCCCTCAAAAAATATTCTCTCTAAAACCACCATTGTTGGTGAAGCTCAAGAAATGCTTGGAGCTCAGATTTCAATGGATGATTCATCAAGTTTTAGAGATCTTCATGAAGATTAAGGTATGGTGATATTCATCTCTAGTTATCTTTTCATCTAGAGAGCCATTCTCAAAGATTTCAAAGAAGAAAAATATGATCAAACAATGTCTTCTTCAATCTGCCATGGGTTCTTTCTAAAAAGGATTTAAACGATTGAATCATGATTAATTGAAGTTAATATAGTTGTTTTAACGTGAATTTTACTCCAATTGCATGATGAACCCATGCTCCTTCACTATAACGATTTAGCCTTGCATGGGCTTTGTGATCTTGAATTACTATCGATTGAATTATGATTATATTACGTTGAAGTGATTGTATATGCTGTTATTTACATGAATTTATGTTTAATTGATGTTTAAGGATCCATGAGATTCAATGTATGAAGATTTGAGCATGTTTAGCCTAGTTTCCATAGTTCACTGTAACATTGGTTTTTAAACGAATTAATGTGGATTTCGATCATGTTAAGTTGGTTGTATCTACTGTTCTAGGTTAATATCATGTTTGAATTATGAATATGAATCTTGTATGATTGAAGCAAAGATGGCTTATGTGAATTGATCTAGTCTCTTCTAGCCTATCGATTGATAATACTATATATATGATGATATCTTGAATTGTGGATAGATGAAGCATGATTCCTTTGATGTAGTGATCTATCTAGCTGATGCCTAGCATGTACATTATTGTTAAAATATGATTGATGATCAAGGTCTTAGAGAGAATCAATAGTGTTTGTTAATTCCCTCTCTATACTCTAGCGAAATTGACAAGTCTAATGCCTATGTTGTAGCTTGATCTTGAAGTGCTTTAAGCATGATTTCTTTATGATTAAATGTATTATTAGCTAATTCCTTAGAGTAATATTATTGGTGAAATATGATCTATAATCCATGTAATGAAATTGGCTAATGGTCTATGTTCTTTTACCTTCTAGTATGCTAAGGTGTTGTGCTAGTTTGTAGTATAGACTCGTAGTATCTTATGCATGACTTCGTATATGATTATTATGTTTTATCTACTTCCCTATACTTGAATTATTGATGAAAGAGTAGTAAAGGTCAATGATGACCAAAGTTTAAAGGATTGGTAAGAATTGCTCTACTCTTCTACTTCTCTATTTCTCTGTATTAATGTTGATGAAGCCTTGTATGGCATTGTGTGGTATAGTCCACTTATGGTGGAGGTGTTTACTTTATGTCATTATATATGTGTTTACCATGGCCTTGAAGATAATTTGATGAATATATGAAGGAGTGGTTATGATAATCACTTTATGTGTATCTTGTGCCTACTCTTCTATTTGAGTTGTGAATCTAGGTTATGTTACCATTGTTATGAGCATGTGAAGGGTTGTGTAATATCATTTGTAGGTGCTGCCATGTCTTAGGTGATAATGGTTGATGATCCCTACCCATGTACCCCTATGTGAATATGTGAATAGTTAATGGTAGGAGTCTTAAAGTGTTCTATGAAGTTAACTTGTCTTCTATGTATTGTGTGTTGTGTGGTCTAAGCTTGATGTGTATTGTGGTCTAAGAGGGTGGCTGAATCGATATGTTATTGATAGACATTATGTGATCATGTTGACCAATGTACACACACTCACTTTACATGCATGTTATAAGTAGTATAGGTCATGGTGTCTAAATGAAAGGTAGTTCTCATATTCACTAGTGTCTACTACTATGTATGTTAAGATGATGTTTATGAAAGTATGTTATGTATTTCCTCACTAGGATGACTTGATAGGTATACTAGTATGGGCAAGGGTATGGGACCTTGTCTATGCATTGCACATGTGTACCTTGATAGGATAGTTACTAGGTTTGGTTTCTATGTGTATGAATATGAATGTATGGTCATGTGTGGTCTTAATCTGTTATGTGAAAGGTTTGCTCACATATATGTATACACAAACACACATGAATGATGGTCTAGTCAATAAAGGAGCCTTGAAAGGTCTGCTCAAGTGTATCCTTAACTAGATAGTGCTAATACATATGCTATGTCCATGTGAAAGGGTTTCTCACATGAATTAGGTTGATGAACTCTCATCTATGACCTATAAGTTAAGCATATGAGGGGATGACTCTCCTACACCTATGTTTTATAAAGAAATGATAATAAAGGCTTTTTCAATAAAGGGAACTTAGCTTAGCACCGAGTGAACTTGCAGACGAGGGGGTGACACTTTCCAACATAGGGAAGGTAGGGTTCTCTACGGTCCTCATGTGAGGGAGTGACACTTTCCCAAATAGGGGAGGTAGGGTTCACTACGGTCCTCACGGGGTGGATAGCCTCATAATCCAAAATGGGTGTAGAGTGATATTTCCATGATTGCACCCAAGTTCCATAAACTATGCTTGCAACATAGGATCTAGCAAGTGATATCACCTAATATGCTAGCATGTGTTAATGTTCTACCTTGGCTAGGTAGGAACACCTTCCCTTGGAGTAAGGCTCTACAACACCAAATTCCATGTTTAGCACCCTTGGTCTTAGTGTCAGTTAAGGCTATTGTATCCCCAAAGTAAAATGGACAATGGAAGTAAATGACTAGTACCCTAACTAGAATAACTTAAGGGAGGTTACTTAGGATAGATGGAAGTAACGAACCCATCTAGACATTGCACAAGTAGCTCCTTAGGAAGTTCTAGGAAGGTGTTCTAATGCATGTGTCTATATATATGATTATTTATGTATGATTTTGTAGTATTGGACTACTTGTTTTAAAGAAGTGCATGGTATGAATCTATATGATGTTATCTTATCCTTATGTGCACAATGTTGGTCTAAATGATTACATGATGAAGGTATTTTATTGACACTGATGAAGTTGGCTTTACTTGTGATGTTGATGTATGAAGTAGTAAGGCTTGTGGTCTCATGAAGGATCTACTAAGTATATGTGAGGTTATGGGACTTCACATGTACATTGCACTAGTAGATTAAGATTGGGTTTATGAGTAAGGTTCTATAGGGTACTATGGGAAGTAAAACAAGTATATGTGAATAATGATTAAGAGTTTACTGTAATGTGCTTCAAGAATGCATTAAATTCTATATGTGATCTTATGTAATGTTTGGCTTTTGAATATGTTTATATGATGTATGTGAATGATATAAATGCTCTTGGTTAAAGGTTTTATGGAGATTTACTCAAAAATCATGAAGTATTATTTACAAGAAAATGTCCCTTTTAAATGCATGTTTTTGCATGGTTGCCATACTTAGTACATTCTTGTGTTAATCACATTCTTCTCCACTTTTTACATAAAGTGTAGGTTATGGATGCTTAAAGGATGTCTATGATTGAGGAGCTTGATATGTGATTCCCAAGCTCAAAGAAAGTGGTCCTTATGTTCCAAGGATTCCCTACTAAATGTCCTTAATGTAAAGTCTTTAAATATTGCATAGTTATGTAATGTGTCTTATGGGCCGTGTCCCTAATGTACTCTAAAGTTATTGAGTCTATGATGGCAAAGAGACTTAAGGTCTATAAATGTCTTATGGTTTATGTTTTATCTATGTATGAGATGAAGTTTCTAGCATATGATGTGCTATGTAAAGTTTTAATTTTCCGCAAAATTTACTATGTCAATGCGATGAATGATGACTATGGGCTTGTATAAGACCTCCGAGAGGTCAAGTACGCCGTGTTACATCTAGGGGGTGCTCCCCGAATGTGACAAATGTGGTATCAGAGCCAGGTTTATAAAGTGGTCTTAGGTTCTAAAAGTCTCATATTGCCACGTCTAGTAGAGTCTTGTATCATTGGTGGTGAGTCGTGAAACATCAAATGGTACAAGAGGCTATAGGACGATAGAGTTTTCCTTCTTCATCATTCTCATATCGTTCCATAGAACTTAACTCTATAAGATCTCTCTCTTATATTTTCTTGTCCGGTGGTCTTTTAGATGTGATTGCTTGGATGAGATTGTTCTCTATGCTTGAGGGAGAAAAAGGTGAGTTAATGTTTTACTTGGTTTTATGGTTGAATGAGTATGTTTGAAGGTGAATTTTGACATGTTTTGAAGATGTGGTGCCCTTTAAAGTTATGTATGAGACTTATGTGAAATGGTATGTTATGTTGAAGAATGTGTGTCATGATATAGTTAAAGCATGATTAGAAGTTATTATGGTTGACATGAGTTTCTTTTGAAATGGTGTATTGCTATATGGTTTTACATGTTGGTGGATTACTATTATCATTTGAACTTTAAATGCTTATTGATTATCTATGAAAGCATGCTACTTTAAGAATATGAAATTTAAGCTATTCAATGTTTCCTTTTGTATACATGTGGTCCATGATAAGTTGTCTAGTATGGATTGGAGTTCTTTGTATAGACTTTATCCTAGGTGTGATGATAGTATGCTTGTTTTGGTAAAGTTTTGTATCTCATATTGTCATGCTTTTCCAATCAATTGCCTAAGTGTTGCATTTTTGGAATGTTGAAGCATGTTCACTGTAAGTGCTAGGCAGCTAAATGTAATATTTTTGGGAAAGCAACTAAATTGTTCTTTGATTGGAAGCTGTTAGAATGTTTATAGAATTGATGTATATGAACATGATAATGAACGTGAAAAGTAGTTTTGCTATTTGGAATGAAGAACGAGAGTATTATGGCATGATGATTCATAGATTTGTTTCTAACTTCGTATTGTGTTGTGAGTCTCCTTGTTGTTTTCCCTTAATGAGATATGACCTTGGTGTCTATAGTATTGTATGAACACCTTGTGTGATTGAATGAGATGACCTAACTTGATAATTGTGGATAAATTTCCTAGGTGATAAGGTTTAGAATACCTTGGTGTTCCTATCGACTTACTGAAAAATTCCTTCTAAATAGTGATTTTGTGAGTGATGAAAAATGAAGGTTGTTTATTTAAGATCCTCTTAAGTTTGGGTTAAGTTACTCTTAATTGGGTTTACCCAAAGTGGGGGATGGTGATTGAGTAGTAAGGTTGTAGATGTGTCTACCTTGTCCTTCTATTCTTACTTGAACTTGAGAATGTTGAATTCTTAGAAAGCTTGTTCATGAATATAGTCTTGCATAAAGTATGAATTGCATGACCTTTATATGTTTGGTGTGTATTGATTGGCATCATCTTGAAGACATTATGAATGTTCCAAAGTGTATGAAAGAAAATTTTGGATAAAAATCCATGTTTTCTCATGTTGAATTACATCTTGATACGCTAGTTGTGCATTTGACTTCATGAGATAAGACAAGGAACTTGGTAATAGTCACTTGTGAGGTAAAACTTGTTTAGACTTATAATGGAAATTGAGTCTCTTTTACAATGAAATATGTGGACTCTCTTGAAAACTATGTGACTCTTATGATTTGGATTGCATAATTGTAGGCTCATTCTTGAAAAATGAAAGCATGTTTAGCTAAGTGTTCATGTGTGTGCCTATAACTTATGTTATTTTTATAAAATGATGCCTACTGTGAAGGTGAGTACTATGCAAGAAAATGAACCTTTGTGAAATGGCTTCCTAAGTGTTGTGATGTATTTGGTGTGATATACCATTTAGACTTCATTAGGAAGAATACATGCTCATGTCTTGGTTTCAAAAGTTGAGAATTTATCATTTTTAGAAGAATTGACCTTGTACCTTGCTAAGGTGTGAACTCATGATACATGTAAGTGTGTTGAGGAGAAGAACATTCCTCCATGGACACAACTAAGCGTGGTATGGTTGGTATAACCTTCATGGCACTGGGTCTAACTACTAAAGATCTTTGTGATTCAACTAACTCAAGTTTATGTGCATTGAACCATGAGTGCTTAAGTAACTTTGAGTATATGTTGTAATCTGCCTATGTGTGGTCTTTCAAGATTATCTCTTAATGAATTAAGGTGCAATGACCATGTTATTATTAGGAGAAGGGTGTTTCTCCTATGAACATGTAAAGAGACTTTGTGTTGATGTATTAAAGAGTGAGTGAATTTAAGTTTTTGCTTGCTTGTGTGCATTGAGTGCTAAATGATGTGAAGTTGTATTCCTTGTAAAGTATGGTACACTAAATTCTATAGGATAATGTTATGAATATAATGAACTGCTCTATGATGCTTTGAAATCCTCGTTGTGGATAAAGAGTTCTAAGTGTCATTCGAGGATGAATGTTCCCAAGTGGGGGATATTGTAAGACCCCAAAATGAGATAGGGTGTCTAGATCCTAACATGTTCGTCTTAAGGTTATAAGGTCCTGAAATGACTTATAATATGGTTTATAGGCAGTGTATAAAGTTTGAGGTGATTTGAAAGTCAAACGTCAAGGGTCGACCGAAACATTAGATGACTAAGTCACCTAAATGCCTCGTATGTGGTTCTATGTGATAATGTGTGATGCATGAGCTTATGAAATCTTAAACTGTTTTATAATGATGTAAAATGATAGTATATGAAGTTTCGTGAAGTTTGGAGGTCAAACAACCAAGAACGTCCAAGGCGTTCGAAAGATAGACCTTAAGACGTTCAACGTGTGTCATTATGGGGCTTGGCCTGTTTGGACGACTTGTAGGTGTTTGTTTTGGATGAAATTTATGTGTAAGGTCTATAACTTGTTAAGGTTTTTAATCACGTTGGAAACGTCCGGGTATGACTTCTAAAGTGCCCCACAAGAGGCCCCAAATGAAGGACCCAAGGCTGGTCGAAGACACTGCCTGGGCAGTGTCCATTGACGGACCAAACGACGGCTCGTTGGTCTACCAACGGCCCGTTGGCCAGGTGTCATCGACTGGCACTTGACTTGGTCAGGTCTCAAGCCAATGTTTGGCTAAGTACCAATCGACGGAGCCCTAGGCACGGTCCGTTGGCTGGGCGACGCCCCGTAGGTGCCTCCGTCGATGGTGCCTCCGTCGATGGTGCACTGTAATTTGCAGGCAGCGTCTATTTCATTAAAGGGGTGAATGGGAAATTCACCCCACGTCCTAACCTGACTCTAATGGGTTAATTTAGCTAATTTTAGGTGTACATAAGTGTTTGAAAACGTGAACCACCCATTCCCAAATCCCCTCACACAATTTAAGCCTTTCCTCAAAAAATGTTATCTCTAAAATCACCATTGTTGGTGAAGCTCAAGAACTGCTTGGAGCTCAGATTTCTATGGGTGATTCATCAAATTTTAGAGGTCTTCATGAAGATTAAGGTATGGTGATATTCATCTCTAGTTATCTTTTCATCTAGAGAGCCATTCTCAAAGATTTCAAAGAAGAAAAATATGATCAAACAATGTCTTCTTCAATCTGCCATGGGTTATTTCTAAAAAGGATTTAAATGATTGAATCATGATTAATTGAAGTTAATACAGTGGTTTTAACGTGAAGTGTACTCCAATTGCATGATGAACCCATGCTCCTTCACTATAACGATTTAGCCTTGCATGGGCTTTGTGATCTTGAATTACTATCAATTGAATTATGATTCTATTATGTTGAAGTGATTGTATATGCTGTTATTTATATGAATTTATGTTGAATTGATGTTGAAGGATCCATGAGAATCAATGTATGAAGATTTGAGCATGTTTAGCCTAGTTTCCATAGTTCACTGTAACATTGGTTTTTAAACGAATTAATGTGGATTTCGATCATGTTAAGTTTTTTGTATATACTGTTCTAGGTTAATATCATGTTTGAATTATGAATATGAATCTTGTATGATTGAAGCAAAGATGGCTTATGTGAATTGATCTAGTCTATTCTAGCCTATCGATTGATAATACTATATATATGATGATATCTTGAATTCTGGATAGATGAAGCATGATTCCTTTTATGTAGTGATGTATCTAGCTGATGCCTAGCATGTACATTATTGTTAAAATATGATTGACGATCAAGGTCTTAGAGAATCAATAGTGTTGGTTAATTCCCTCTCTATACTCTAGCAAAATTGACAAGTCTAATGCCTATGTTGTAGCTTGATCTTGAAGTGCTTTAAGCATGATTTCTTTATGATTAAAGATATGATTAGCTACTGCCTTAGAGTAATATTATTGGTGAAATATGATCTATAATCCATGTAATGAAATTGGCTAATGGTCTATGTTCTTCTACCTTCTAGTATGCTAAGGTGTTGTGCTAGTTTGTAGTATGTACTTGTAGTATCTTATGCATGACTTCGTATATGATTATTATGTTTTATCTACTTCCCTATACTTGAATTATTGATGAAAGAGTAGTAAAGGTCAATGATGACCAAAGGTTAAAGGATTGGTAAGAATTGCTCTACTCTTCTACTTCTCTATTTCTCTATAGTAATGTTGATGAAGCCTTGTATGGCATTGTGTGGTATGGTCCACTTATGGTGGAGGTGTTTACTTTATGTCATTATATATGTGTTGACCATTGCCTTGAAGATAATTTGATGAATATATGGAGTGGTTATGATAATCACTTTATGTGTATCTTGTGCCTACTCTTCTATTTGAGTTGTGAATCTAGGTTATGTTACCATTGTTATGAGCATGTGAAGGGTTGTGTAACATCATCTGTAGGTGCTGCCATGTCTTAGGTGATAATGGTTGATGATCCCTACCCATGTAGCCCTATGTGAATATGTGAATAGTTAATGATAGGAGTCTTAAAGTGTTCTATGAAGTTAACTTGTCTCCTATGCTATTGTGTGTTGTGTGGTCTAAGCTTGAGGAGTATTGTGGTCTAAGAGGGTGGCTGACTCGATATGTTATTGATAGACATTATGTGATCATGTTGACCAATGTACACACACACTCACTTTACATGCATGTTATAAGTAGTATAGGTCATGGTGTCTAAATGAAAGGTAGTTCTCATATTCACTAGTGTCTACTACTATGTATGTTAAGATGATGTTTATGAAAGTATGTTATTTATTTCCTCACTAGGATGACTTGATAGGTGTACTAGTATGGGCAAGGGTATGGGACCTTGTCTATGCATTGTACATGTGTACCTTGATAGGATAGTTCCTAGGTTTGGTTTCTATGTGTATGAATATGAATGTATGGTCATGTATGGTCTTAATCTGTTATGTGAAAGGTTTGCTCACATATATGTATACACACACACGCATGAATGATGGTCTAGTCAATAAAGGAGCCTTGAAAGGTCTGCTCAAGTGTATCCTTAACTAGATAGTGCTAATACATATGCTATGTCCATGTGAAAGGGTTTCTCACATGAATTAGGTTGATGAACTCTCATCTATGACCTATAAGTTAAGCATATGAGGGGATGACTCTCCTACACCTATGTTTTATAAAGAAATGATAATAAAGGCTTTTTCAATAAAGGGAACTTAGCTTAGCACCGAGTGAACTTGTAGACGGGGGGGTGACACTTTCCAACATAGGGAAGGTAGGGTTCACTACGGTCCTCATGTGAGGGAGTGACACTTTCCCAAATAGGGGAGGTAGGGTTCACTACGGTCCTCACGGGGTGGATAGCCTCATAACCCAAAATGGGTGTAGAGTGATATTTCCATGATTGCACCCAAGTTCCATAAACTATGCTTGCAACATAGGATCTAGCAAGTGATATCACCTAATATGCTAGCATGTGTTAATGTTCTACCTTGGCTAGGTAGGAACGCTTTCCCTTGGTGTAAGGCTCTACAACACCAAATTCCATGTTTAGCACCCATGGTCTTAGTGTCGGTTAAGGCTATAGTTTCCCTAAAGTAAAATGGACAATGGAAGTAAATGACTAGTACCCTAACTAGAATGACTTAAGGGAGGTTACTTAGGATAGATGGAAGTAATGAACCCATCTAGACATTGCACAAGTAGCTCCTTAGGAAGTTCTGGGAAGGTGTTCTAATGCATGTGTCTATATATATGATTATTTATGTATGATTTTGTAGTATTGGACTACTTGTTATAAAGATGTGAATGGTATGAATCTATATAATGTTATCTTATCCTTATGTGCACTATGTTGGTCTAAATGATTATATGATGAAGGTATTGTATTGACACTGATGAAGTTGGCTTTACTTGTGATGTTGACATATGAAGTGGTAAGGCTTGTGGTCTCATGAAGGGTCTACTAAGTATATGTGAGGTTATGGGACTTCACATGTACATTGCACTAGTGTTTTAATCGAAAAAATATTTTTTGTAGGTTTTCGACTTTTTTAGAGTCGCCACCTAATTTTTAAGAAAAACCAAGAAAAACTTGTGTTTTCAAAAGGCTTTAAACAGAAAAAATCTAATAAAAATATTAAAGGGGTTCGGGGATTCCTATTAATATTTTAGAAAGGTGTTAAGCACCTAAAATATCCGCTTAATTGCGATTATCCGACAACTAACATACTTTGGCTAAAACTTGACTTTATAAAATTTATTGGAAATTGTTTGAAAGTGGGTTTCTTAATTTTTATCTAAGCAAACCTATAAATAGAAAAATTATTTTAAAAACTATTTTAAACTTGGTTCAATTTTTAGTTACTAAAATATTACGGCATTCGACGGGGATCTGGAGTTTTCTAACTTTAAACTAACTACAAAACAAGGGCACAAAAGAGATAAAGTAAGAGAGAGAGGGAGAGAGGGAGAGAGGGAGAGAGAGAGAGAGTCGTTGAGTCCAAAACGGGTTCTGTTCGCCTGGACCGGTATTTGAACCCATTTGTTTTTGGATTTTTGACCCGTTTGACTTTTGGGGTTTTCGACCCATTTGATTTGTACCTGTCCTAAACTAAACATAATAATAAATAAATACGGAAAGTAAAAGACGACAAGGGCTTAGGCCCAAAGATAACAAAATACAAATATGCTTAAAATAAAAAAGGGCCTTCTAATACCAACTTCTTCGACTTTCTTCAACCCTCGTGCTATTTCGGTTTCAAGAATCTGTCCACCGATTTTAAGATCGATTGACCCGATAGAGGAGTTGGAGCGTTCATGGCTCTATCGAAATGCAACGGAGAGATGAATTCTTGTTGAACTCGGGCGAATTTTCACATGCCACAAGAAAGTGAAGGTAAAAAAAATTAGTACTTAATAATAATATCTCCAAAATCCCCATCTTAACGACAAAGCCGACTCTACAATAGTAAATGTATCAAAGGGGAATGGCAACTCAAACACCTTAAGATAAAGAAATAAATAAAATGGATAATATAAGACGATTGATGCCACTAATTAACCCGAAAGCAAACTAACAGGAGGGCAGTAAAGCAGTAATAGTTAAAACGATGTAACCAACTTAGAAATGAAGATAATAAAGGCGTGCGGACAGCTATACAAATAATTTAAGCAATTTCAAGCTTATAGACATTTTTAGACACATTTAAGCCTTTAAAACTCATAAATGATTCTGACATTTCTTCCTTAAAACTACAATTTTATTAACAAATTAGTAATTAACCTAAAAGAGAAAAGCAGTGAACGATAGAGTCATAGCTAAGCTCTCAACTATAAGCAAAGATAGGAGGAAAAGAAAAGAATAACATTTAGTTAAAGTGAAGCAGGGAAAGGCAGCGAGTACAACTTCAATGGTCATTTACTACAAATAATAAGAACAAATCACAATTAAGCCATTTAATCCATCGAGCTATATGCTCACCGAGTCCTCACATAAACATTTTGATTCGAGTTTAACAAGAGTGATAGGAGAAGATAAATTCAAACCAGTCGACATGGGTACAAATGAACACGATTGAAACAAAATAGATTCGAGTGCGAAGAAAATAATGTCTATTCACATCGAAATAAAAAATAGACTAAGACGAATGAAATATTTTGAAAAAAACTAAACCAACGCAGCCATGTAAATTTTGGAAAATAAACAAGAAGTAATGATTTCTAGGCTAGACAACAAAAATAAAAAAAAACATACGCAGCCCACATGCCGGACAGTAAGAACTATCAAAGAATTTGAAAATGAAGGAGACGAGATATTTCATCAACAAAAAAACAATAGATGGACGACAAGCAAAACTTGACCACAGTTCACTTTATAATTTTTTTTCTGAAAAAGGAAGGATCATTACAGTTGCCAAGCAAAATGTGGAACCAAGGCTTAGAGACAGTGGAGACGGAAGAACGAGGATTCTACGACATTCAAATCAGCATACAAGAGGGAATAATCGAGATGGATTCAAGCAAAGGAAGAAAAGAGCGATTATACTAGCATACGAAACAGCAAGAAGAAGACAAAGAAAAAAAAAAAAAAAACTTCTACGCTAAGATTACATCAAGAAATCGACTAACAACACATATTATAACAAACTGAAGTCAGAAATTTCCACATACGGACAACAGTGATGCAACCAACAACAGAGTTATGAGGCATTTTAAAAGCAAAATAAATAAATAAAATCGGGGAGAAGATCATGGAAAGGACATTACCTTATTGCGTGCAGCGAATACGGGACGAAACGAACTTGGGAGCGACAAACCTTCAACACGCACAAGCACGAACAAGGGAATGAAATTCCGAATAGAGTTCCGAGTTTTTGAATGAAATCCGAAGGAGTATTATACCCCAGAAAATACTCTTTTACCGAAAGAAATCGTATGCTTTCTACTTAAGCACTGTGACTTCTCTTTTTTTTTTTTTATCTTCCTCCAAGAACAGAAAAAAAAAACTCTCCTCAAACGTCTCCAAAGAAACTCTCAAAAGGCCAAGCTTCAGTTTTTAAAACCAAAAGAATCGTTCTCCTATTCTTAAAAATCTCCCAAAATTTCACATACTCAAAGAAATTATATATATATATATATTTTTTTTGCCTCCCTGAGAAAATTTTCCTTTTGCTTAAGCTACTATGAATGTTCTTCTTCTTTTAGCTAAAAAAAATCGAAAGCCAAACCCACCCACCCACCCCCAAGCAGTGAATCAACAGAACATTATATAGGATGGGGATTAGGGTTTACGAAATGGGGGGAAAAGGGTAGAAACGGAATTCAAATTCTTAACCCATTTCAATTCAAAAACCTTTGCCATTTTTGCCGAAACACCTTTCTGCAAATTTTCAACCCATTCCTCAAATCGGAAAGTAGACAGACGGCTAGGATCAAAGACGTCGTCCTTGGGTCCTCGCGTGGCTCAATCCTGTGCGAGCAGGGACGGAATTGCAGTTGCTTTTCTGCGAATGCTGCTATTTTTTCCGTATGCTGTCGCTTGGAATATCGACGCGCCGAGTTTTCGCTCGTGACGGCTTTATTGCTGGGTTCCTTCGTGACGGAAAAGAAAGCAAAAAGGGCCGGGTCGGGAGATTTAAGTGGCTGGGTTGGATTAAAACTAAATAGACTTGGGTCGCTGCTAATTTAGAGATGGGTCTCTTTTATTTATAATGGAATTGGGCTGGATTTTTGGACAAATTAGATAGGGCTTAAAAAGAATATTCTGTTGAAGGTAAAAATGGCTTATGCCAAATTAAGAAATTTAGAGAATTTAACTAAATTTAAACAAGACCAATTAATATTTAATTAATTTACGAGCTTCTTAATTTAACAAGATAAAATAGTTAACATAATTATACTAATTACTCAAAAATGAAAACTAACAATTTAGACAAAATCAATTTAATAAAGTATTAAGTAAAACCAAAATCTTTTTGAGACGATTTTTGAATATTTCATAAAACAAACTAATTATATAAAACATATATAAAGTATATATTACTTTAGCTAAAAAAGAAATCGGCTAAAGCTATTTTAAAATGACTAACAAATATTTTTGAATTTCATAAAGTCAACTATTTCCACTTGTTGGAATGTTCAAGAAGCTCGTGAACTAATTTGTATCGAGGGGGGTCGAAATTGGGTGTCAACAACTAGTAGATTAAGATTGGGATTATGAGTAAGGTTCTATAGGGTACTATGGGATGTAAAACAAGTATATGTGAATAATGATTAAGAGTTTACTGTAATGTGCTTCAAGAATGCATTAAATTCTATATGTGATCTTATGTAATGTTTGGCTTTTGAATATGTTTATATGATGTATGTGAATGATATAAATGCTATTGGTTAAAGGTTTTATGGAGATTTACTCAAAAATCATGAAGTATGATTTACAAGAAAATGTCCCGTTTAAATGCATGTTTTTGCATGGTTGCCATACTTAGTACATTCTTGTGCTAATCTCATTCTTCTCTACTTTTTACATAAAGTGTAGGTTATGGATGCTTAAAGGATGTCTATGATTAAGGAGCTTGATATGTGATTCCCAATCTCAAGGAAAGGGGTCCTTATGTTCCAAGGATTCCCTACTAAATGTCCTTAATATAAAGTCTTTAAATATTGTATAGTTATGTAATGTGCCTTATGGGTCGTGTCCCTAATGTACTCTAAAGTTATTGAGTCTAATATGGCAAAGAGACTTAAGGTCTATAAATGTCTTATGGTTTATGTTTTATCTATGTATGAGATGAAGTTTCTAGCATATGATGTGCTATGAAAAGTTTTAAATTTTCCGCTAAATTTACTATGTCAATGCGATGAATGATGACTATGGGCTTGTATAAGACCTCCGAGAGGTCAAGTACGCCGTGTTACATCTAGGGGGTGCTCCCCGGATGTGACATGTCACACCCAGAATCTAGACCACAGATCAGACCGGCGTCGTTAACCTCTCAGAGGTCGCAGACAAGACTCTTCTTAGCTTTCATCACAATCATACAGTTAAGTTTGTGGAAAATTTAAAACTTTTAATGAAGTATACATAGACTTCACATAACTGCATAAGAGTAATATACTAATAGCTCAACATAAAGCAACCATCTATCAATAAATTAAATAATCGAAATAGAGAATCGTAAATATAATAATAGTTTGCCAAATCGGCCTTATTACAAACGCTTGAACAAATGTTTGAAATGAAACGCTAGGGACTAAATCCACTAGCTATGTCCAATGTACTAAGCTAGAATAATATATGTAGCATCCTCGAACTCAAGAGGACCTACCAAAGTCTGGAGATCGCTAATCCAAACCGCTTCGTTGAATCTTCAATCTTCTCTCGGACCTGTGCCTATAAAAATAGTAATAATATATGGGGTTATTACACACTTGTACTAAGTATGGGTGTATTTACATAAACACATAAGGACTATGTATGATCAAGGAAAGCTCTTCCTAAAGCAACATGTCATTTCTGGAAAGTTAAGTCACTTCACTTTCTTAATTCGTTAATCGTGAATTATGTTATGAATATGACATGTTCTCATGCATTTAAAGCACACAATTCATTTAGTATATGAACATAATACCTTGGAATAATGAACATATTTTTAGAACAACTTAAACAAAGCTTAATAAATTTGCTCCCTTAGGCCAAGAGCTCACCTCTCCTGCCTTAGTTTATTTTTCAGTCTTTTCTTCTTTCTGTTGTGTAGTTCAATAATCTCCTTTGATTTTATGTTTTACTTACAAGTGCAATGATTCATTGTAGTCCCATACCTACAATGAATCGAGTAAGTAATCCAAAAGACTAAGGAAATGATTTGGCTACCTTACTCACAAGTTAGATTTTTCATTCTTGTTAAATTGAGCATGAATGTATTTATAAGCCAATCTTTATTGGCTATGCCCATTATTTGGTTGTTTGCATAATATATAGATCTTTGGGGCATATATTCATACTCCAATATTGGCATAAACCACTAACTTGTTAAAACTTCATTCTTATCAAACACTGATGATTGACATTCTTAAGCTCTTGCTTACTTAGCTCACTTTGAACTTACGTTTCTTCTTCTTTGATCTGTTGTTCACTTTGAACATGCTACTTTCATTCTTTCTTACTTTCTTTAAAGAAATCTTTAGCATTAACTGATATAGATCGTGAACTAACATGAAATCCAGTGTCTTCCCAACATCGAAAAGAGGTGGTTCACTGGTTAGAGTGAAGTCAAGTCCAGTGTCTTCCCCACACCGAAAAGAGGTGGTTCACCGGCTAAAGTTAAACCAAAATCAGTGTCTTCCCACATCGAAAAGAGGTGGTTCATGACTAAAGTGAACCAAATACTTTCTTGAGCTTTAAGAGACATAGATCATGTGAGCTAAACATGAAATCCAGTGTCTTCCCCACAACGAAAAGAAGTGGTTTCACCGGCCAAAGTGAAACCGAATACTACCTAGCATTCTTAGGTGGATTTCTCCACTATCTAGTCCCTATGCTGGCAACATAGTTCAAAGACTAGGACACCTCGGAGACCCTGGTCCACCTGGGTGGTGATATCGTCTCATGAGGCTTACATGTGATGGCACAATCTCATTGCTAGTCTATCGGTGCTTAGCTCAGATTTATTTCACTTTACAACTTTTTGAGTTGACTCAAACATTATGAAAGCTTGCTTCTAGTATGAGGTAAACTTAACTCGGTGGATGACTGGTTATCCCTCTTCTATATTTGATGAATATGAACTTAAATCTTACATTATCATCATGGTGCGAGTGAGACTTGTCTCACCGCTTCTAGCACCTTCTTATGTGAGTATCTTTGACATAATCGATTAAGTGTAAGTGAGGTCTGTCTCACTTTTTTTAACACTCTATATTAGGTCAATTTCATAACTTAAGCTTTTAGGAACTGAATATTAACTAATTCATCTTAGACTAAATAACTTAATTAAATAACTCAATTAGCAAATTACCAAAACGCTTCTCCTAAATTGACTAAAAATAGGAGAACACTTGACTTAATCGAAATCTGGAATTTTACTTAGTGTTTTCGGTTTTGACCATTCAAATTAATTAATTAAGTTGCTAATTTAATTAATTAAGTAACCTAGGGTAATTACTAAAGTATCCTTAAGTTGTTAGGACGATAACTGACTCTTTGGACCATCCTAGGTTAGGTACTAGGATGTTTAGTTAGTTACTCAGCTTAGTGTCACCCGATTAGGTCTTAGGTTGTCGGGTCCACTAGTTAGTTATTTTTTGTTAGTCCTAGGTTAGTTAGCTAGTTAGGCCAGTTGGTTAGAGTCTAGGACTGGTTAGGAAGTCAGGTCCCACGTGGCTTGACCCGGACGGGCGCCTGTCCCCTAATCACTCTAATCGAATCGGTTAGCTTGGTCCCTCGGCCGGTTGCACATATGCTTGCACATGTGTTGCCGTGCACTTTCCTAACTAATTATTCTAGAAAGTTCATTTGGAATATTCACTTATTGTCCCAAGGATCCTCACTATGTCCTTGGGCACTAGTTAATCTACATGATCATTTTGAGTGATCATGTTCTATGGTACCTAGGCTTGACACTTGGATGACTAGTACTTAATGAGTGTATATGAAGAATATAGTTATTTTAGCTTAGGGTCTTCATTGCAGGTACAATTTCTAAACAAGCTTGGATTGGAGTATTTGACATCGACGTATATTTTAATTTACTTGTGTAGACATTGGCTAACACCCTTAAGCCAATATTCTCTAATATGCCCAATATTACTCAATATTGGGCATTGGGATGCCTATGTACCCCAATACCTATTCTTAAAACCTAATAGGCTCTTTACTAGATAAGTACATTTTCTAGAATGTTACATTATCCCTCCTTAGGAACATTCGTCCCCGAATGAGACTACACATCATTCGAATCAAAGAGGGTATTTTCGAAAAACACATTAACATACTTGAAAATTTACTCTTTGTGAATATCTGATTCACAACTTACTCTGGATGATGCACATTACTTTAAGCTTATCTGAAGCTTCATCTCTGAGATTGAGGAACTTCCTTCTCAATCTTACTTTAACTTAATGCACATCACACTCATGCAAAACAAAAATCACGTCTACGCTATACAAAAACAGCAACATGAATGCAAGCATGAACTTATATTAACTGATATAGTGCAAGTATAAAACAGATAGTTATGGACTTAACACACCAAAACCGACTAATGCACTAAAACTTAGAGTCTCATTAACAAAATCGGACTTAGGAAGAGTATATCTAACCTGAAGAACTGAACAAGTGAGGGTAACGGGATCTCATATCGGACTCGGCCTCCCATGTTTCTCCCTCAACAAGGTGGTTCCTCCATAACACCTCTACGGTGGCAACCTCCTTGTTCCTTAGCCGCTTCACTTGGCGATCAAAATTTCAACGGGAACCTCTTCATAAGAAAGGTTCTCATCGACTCCTAACCCCTCAATAGGTAGGATGGATGCTGGATCACCTAGACACTTCTTAATCATCAAAACGTGTAACACTGGATGAACAGAGGCCAAGTCATTAGGTATCATAGGCAAAATTTGATACTAACTGTAACATCTCATAAGGACCTATATACCTTGGACTCAACTTTCCTTTCTTGCCAAACCTCATCACCTCTTTCATGGGTGATATCTTTAGGTACACTTGATCACCTACCTCGAATTCAAGATTCCTCTTTCGGTTATCAGCATAGGATTTTTGACGACTGTAAGAAGTAGAAAATCTATCCCTGATCATTCTCACCTTTTCCAAAGCCTCATGTATGATCTCGGGGCCAAGGATGGCAGATTCTCCTACTTCAAACTACCCAACTGGGGACCTACATCTCTTACCATACAGTGCTTCAAAAGGTGCCATCCCAATACTGGAATGATAGCTATTATTATAAGAGAACTCAATAAGTGGCAAATGATCATCCCAACTCCAAAGTCAATTTCGCGTTCAGGAGGAATTCCTGGTAAATCCTCCAGAAAGACATCTTGAAGCTCATTCACTATGGACACAGAGTCTATGGAAGGAACTTCATGTTCTAAGTCATTGACTCTGACTAAGTGGCATAAATACCCCTTAGATAACATCTTATTGGCTTTAAAATTGGAAACTATGTGGCCTGTTGGATTTGAACCACGCCCTTCCCATTTCAATTCTAACTCATTAGGAAACTGAAATCTTACTACCCTGTTTCGACAGTCTATGGTAGCATAACATTTATGGAGCCAATCTATACTCAAAATTATATCAAATTCAAGCATAGTTAATTCTATTAGGTCAACATGAATAACTTTATCGAGAACTGTTATTGGGCAATCTCTATATATCCTTTCCGCCCTAATGTTGTCTCCGATAGGAGTACTAACTAGAAATGGCTCATGCAAGATCTCAGGAAGCAAGTCAAATTTACTAGCTACTAAAGGAGTAACAAAAGACAAGGTAGATCCTGGATCTAACAATGCATAAACAGGAAAAGAAAAGACAAGCAAGTTACCAGTGACCACATCAACCGACTTCTCTTGCTCTTCTCTTACTTTCAACGTATAGAACTGGTTCCTCTTGGGAGGTTCGGCTGCAGCAGTAGGATTAGGCCGAGGCTGAGTATCTTCCTTGGCCTGATTCTTCGCGTGTGGGCAGTCCCTGATCATATGCCCACTCTTGCCGCACCCATAGAATGCATTTGACCCTACCATACACTCATCTCCATGCGAACGACCACACTTATCACACGACTTTCTATCACGCTGGGCATTTATATCATTGCCCTCCTTGGCATTAGTGTTCTTGGAAAGAGTAGGATTACCTTAGTGCTTGTGCCCTTTCTTGAACTTGGGCCTATCCTGGACTCCAAATGAAACACTACCAGTGCTAGAACCAGACTGATCCGAGGGCCTAGATTTCTTGCTCTCTCGGCCTCTCTTTGTTCGACGACTCTCCTCAACCTGCTGTGCATGTACCATCAACCTACCAAGGTCCATGTTATCATGCAACATGGCTGCCCGACATTCCTCCTCCAAATCCTCCGATACACCAGTTAGAAACCTGCTAATCTCATCCCTACTATTGGACACCAGAGAAGAAGCATATTTGGAAAGCTTAACAAACTTCAAGGAGTATTCCTTTACTGACATACCTCCCTGTCGTAAGTTGATGAATTCCTTAACCTTAGCCTTTCTCTTCTCTCTGGAAAAGAACCTCTCCAGGAATGCAATCTATAGAACATCCCAAGTGATGGTGACTTCCCCTGGTGCTCGACCATCTCCCCACATCCTGTGCCACACCTGAGCCATATCTTTGAGTTGATAAGAAGCCAACTCAGCCTTTTCCTCTTCACTAACACTCATAGCACAGAGAATCTTGTGAACCTCATCCACAAACTCTTGGGGATTCTCATTGGTCTTGGACCCATAGAAGACTGGGGGATTCATTCTGGTGAAATCTCTCAGTCTACTAGCCATGGTGCTAGCATGCGGGTTCTCCCTTGAAGCACCCTCTCTAGTGGCTTGGGCCGTGGTAGCCTGTGCCTGCACAGTGATGGATTCGGCCATCTGAAATAGTGGCGACCTCACTTCTCCATCCGTTAATGCAGCTGGGTTGACGGGCACTTGTTCTTCAGCAGCTGGGGCTTGAAGAGGAGCTTGGTTGCCTCCAGCAGCTGCTTTTTAAACTCTTCTGCCTGGGTTTCTTCTTGTGTTCATTTTCTACACGTACACACAAGAAGGAAGTTAGATACTAGAATGACACAAAATGTCAAAGCTCTAGACAGCACGATGAAAAGTAGAAGAAGGGAAAATTCCTAACATCACAAAGTCTCTAAGTCATGATTGTGGTGCACTTCACAACCATAAGTTAGAAACTACGCAACGTGGTTGTTTTGAGCTTTAGTTCCTTGGTAATTTAATCTCATGCTCTGATACCAAGTTTTTCACTTCCGAAATCTAGACCCCAGATGAGACCAGCGTCGTTAACCTCTCAGACGTCGCAGACAAGCCTCTTCTTAGCTAAGTATCACAATCATACAGTAAAATTTGCGGAAAATTTAAAACTTTTATTGAAGTATACATAGACTTCATATAACTGCATAAGAGTAATATACTAATAGCTTAACATAAAGCAACCATCTATCAATAGAAACAATCAAACTAGAGAATCGTAAATATAATAATAGTTTGCCAAATCGGCCTTATTACAAACGCTTGAACAAATGTTTGAAAAGAAACGCTAGGGACTACATCCACTAGCTATGTATAATGTAATAAGCTAGAATAATAACTGTAGCATCCTCGAACTCAAGAGGACCTACCAAAGTCTGGAGATCGCTAATCCAAACCGCTTCATTGAATCTTCAATCTTCTCTAGGACCTGCACCTATTAAAATAGTAATAATATATGGGGTTAGTACACACTTGTACTAAGTATGGGTGTATGCACATAAACACATAAGGACTATGCATGATCAAGGAAAGCTCTTCTTAAAGCAACATGCCGTTTCTGGAAAGTTAAGTCACATCACTTTCTTAATTCGTGAATCGTGAATTATGTTATGAATATGACATGTTCTCATGCATTAAAAGCACACAACTCATTTTCTATATGAACATAAGACCTTGGAATCATGAACATATTTTTAGAACAACTTAAACAAAGCTTAATAAATTTGCTCCCTTAGGTCGAGAGCTCACTCTCCAGCCTTAGTTTACTTTTCAGTCTTTTCTTCTTTCTGCTGTATAGTTCAATGATCTACTTTGATCTTATGTTTTACTTACAAGTGCAATGATTCATTGTAGTCCCATACCTACAATGAATCGATTAAGTAATCCAAAAGGCTAAGGAAATGATTTGGCTACCTTACTCACAAGTTAGATTTCTCATTCTTGTAAAATTGAGCATGAATGTATTTATAAGCCAACGTTTATTGTCTATGCCCATTATTTGGTTGTTTGCATAATATATAGATCTTTGGGGCATATATTCATACCCCAATATTGGTATAAACCACTAACTTGTTAAAACTTCATTCTTATCAAACATTGATGATTGACATTCTTAAGCTCTTGCTTACTTAGCTCATTTTGAACTTACGTTTCTTCTTCTTTGATCTGTTGTTCACTTTGAACATGCTACTTTCATTCTTTCTTACTTTCTTTACAGAAATCTTTAGCATTAACTGATATAGATCATGTGAACTAACATGAAATCCAGTGTCTTCCCCACACCGAAAAGAGGTGGTTCAGCGGTTAGAGTGAAGTCAAGTCCAGTGTCTTCCCCACACCGAAAAGAGGTGGTTCACCGGCTAAAGTGAAACCAAAATCTATGTCTTTCCCCACACCGAAAAGAGGTGGTTCACGGCTAAAGTGAACCGAATACTTTCTTGAGCTTTAACCGACATAGATCATGTTAGCTAAACATGAAATCCAGTGTCTTCCCCACACCGAAAAGAGGTGGTTTCAACGGCCAAAGTGAAACCGAATACTACCTAGCATTCTTAGGTGGATTTCTCCACTAGTTAGTCCCTATGCTAGCAACATAGTTCAAAGACTAGCAGACTTCGAAGACCCTGGTCCACCTGGGTGGTGATCTCGTCTCATGAGGCTTACATGTGCTGGCACAAGCTCATTGCTTGTCTATCGGTGCTTAGCTCAGATTTATTTTACTTTACAACTTTTAGAGTTGGCTCAAACATTATGGAAGTTTGCTTCTAGTATGAGGTAAACTTAACTCGGTGGATGACTGGTCATCTCTCTTCTATACTTGATGAATATGAACTTAAATCTTACATTATCATCATGGTGCGAGTGAGACTTGTCTCATGGCTTCTAGCACCCTCTTATGTGTGTATCTTTGACATAATCGATTAAGTGTAAGTGAGGTCTGTCTCACTTCCTTTAACACTCTATATTAGGTCAATTTCATAACTTAAGCTTTTAGTTATTTCATTACTTACCTTAACTTATTCAACGTTAATTGATAATCTTGTACAATTCTTAATGAAAGTTATAACGTCTTATTCAATGCTATTACGTTCACAAGTTTGTGTGGATAGGGTATGTTGGGACTTTTCCCAATTATTGGCATACCCTATGTTATGAGTTCATTGAGTTAAGATTGGTATGACTTCACATATTTTGGAAGGAATATTGCTAGCCAATTTATTGGCATAAATCAAACTATGATATTATCACTAGCCAATTCAATTACTTCATGAATACATTATAGTAATCTATCATGTTAAACAAGCCAACTTTTAACCTTTAATTAGTCTATGAAACAATTCAATGAACAACTTATAACAATTTCATCTTCTCGAACACAAGTAGGCATTACAACATTATTATCTCATGTAAATAACACCCTAATCATACGGATCTAACATATAGGTATCATTCGACATTATCAATCACATAAACCTACACATAATGATCAGTTAGCACCACATACCAACAACATGCTCGAGATTTATAGTTAAACAAACTACTAGAATCGGAAACAAGGAGAACTAGGGAGATGAACATGCGATTCATTGGGAACAACCCTAGTTTTTGGATTTCTGAATTCAAAACATTTGAAAAGCCTCCTGGGGAAAGGAATCCTAGAGAGAAAACCCATACCTTACTGTAGATTAAATCTACGAATATCACCTTGCACTTTGAATGAAAACCTTGAAGAACTACTTGAAATTGCCTAGGGTTTCTTTACGTTTTTCACTGTTTTTCGGTAGTAGTGTTTACTAATGAATAACGTGAGTCTAAGTCTTTAGGAACTGCATATTAACTAATTCATCTTAGACTAAATAACTTAATCAAATGACTCAATTAGCTAATTACCAAAATTCCCCTCCTAAATTGACTAAAAATAGGAGAACACTTGACTTAACCGAAATCTGGAAATTTGCTTAGTGGTTTTGGTTTTGACCATTTAAATTAATTAATTAAGTTGCTAATTTAATTAATTAAGTAACCTAGGGTAATTACTAAAGTAACCCTAAGTTGTTAGGACCATAACTAACTCTTTGGACCATCCTAGGTTAGGTACTAGGATGTTTCTTAGTTAGTTACTTCGCTTAGTGTCACCCGGTTAGGTCTTAGGTTGTCCGGTCCACTAGTTAGTTATTTTTGGTTAGTCCTAGGTTAGTTATCTAGTTAGGTCAAATGGTTAGAGTCTAGGATCGGTTAGGAAGTCTAGCCCCACGTGGCTTTACCCGGACGCGCGCCTGTCCCCTAACCGCTCTAACCGAATCGGTTAGCTTGGTCCCTCGTCCGGTTGCACATGTGCTTGCACATGTGTTGCCGTGCACTTTCCTAGCTAATTATTCTGGAAAGTTCATTTGGAATGTTCACTTATTGTCCCAAGGATCGTCACTATGTCCTTGGGCACTGGTTAATCTACATAATCAAGTGATCATGTGCTATGGTACCTAGGCTTGACACTTGGATGCCTAGTACCTAATGAGTGTATATGAATAATATAGTTATTTTAGCTTAGGGTCTTCATTGCAGGTATAATTTCTAAACAAGATTGGATTGGAGTATTTGACATCAACGTATATTTTATTTTACTTGTGTAGACATTGGCTAACACCCTTAAGCCAATATTCTCTAATATGCCCACTATTACTCAATATTGGGCATCGGGATGCCTATGTACCCCAATACCTATTCTTAAAACCTAATAGGCTCTTTACTAGACAAGTACATTTTCTGGAATGTTACACATGGCTAGATTTAAAAATGGAATTTTGGTCTTTGAATCACTTTTGATATTCTTTGATTGAACTCCTTAGATGGAAGATTAACTAAGAATCAACAATTACCATACCTAAGTCTCTTTTGCCATCTTAGACTCAACATTAATAGAGTAGAATAGGGACACGACCCTTCACAACATAACATATTAAATAAGCTATAACATAACCTTAATTAAGAATGTAACATAGGAAATACTTGAAACATACAGACCCCTTTCCTTGAATTTGGGGAAGCTATACAAACCCTTCACTTTTAAACACATCCTCTAGTCATCACCACCTACACTTTGTGTAAAAAGATGAAAAAGAATGGCGTTAGTACAAGAATGCACTAAGTATGACAACCATGCAAAAACATGCATTTAAAGAGGACATTTTTCTTAGAAATCATGCTACATGCCTTTTAAAAGGATGTTTATAAACATTGGCACAATTGGAAAATATCATTCATATACTTCATATAGGCATAGACACTATTCATATCAACACACCAAGTCACATATATTACATCCTCATATAGACATGTACAATAGTCACAACATCACATAAAGCCACATAACTCATTCAAGGCACATTTAACATTTTATAACCTTACTCATTCTTTTACCTTAAGTCGTTTACCCCCAAGTAACCCTCTAGTAACACTTGGTGCAATGTATGAATAGTGTCCCATTCCACCATCCACACTCAATCATAACCTTAAGGTCACCAAGGTGAACATTCATAAAACCTTCATTAACTTAGAACCATACCTTCACATAGCAGAATATATCATGAAACACATACTTCACATATGAACCAGCATATTTCATGAACCACATATAATTCTCACTTCAAGACTACATGCAAGTCAACACTACCAATCTCATCATAATAAGGCAATAGTCAACAATAGCATACTTGGACTTAATTTATTTAGGCATCCAAAGACCTACTTATAATCCCAATGTAAGTCTACTACTGCAATGTACATGTGAAGTCTCATAACTTGACACATACGTAGTAAACTCACAAAGAGACCACAAGCATCATTATTTACTTCATACTTCAACATGACATCTATAGTCAACTACATACATAAGTAGGACCTTAATTCAATGACAATTAAGGTCAACATCAACAATACAAGGCAATACCTCATCATATAGTCAATAAGACCAACATTATGTATCTAAAGTAAGACCTCATCATATCGAAACCATAGGACTCATACTATGCATATTATCAAAGCAATTGGTCAATATCATAATGACATGCATGAGAGACATATACATATTACATATACATATGGAACACCTTCCTAGATCTCCTTCCTAGTTAGGGTTCATTAATTTACTTCCATTCTCCATTTTACTTTAGGGAAATCCTAGCCTTAACCGACAATAAGACAATGTAACTAAACATGGAATCCGGTGTCATGCCCTCACACCAAAACAAGGTATCTTACTTGCCAAGGTAAGACATGAGTATCATTCTAGCATTTTAGGTGGATCCACTAGCTAGGTCCTATAGGGAAACATAGATATGGAAACTTGGAGGTATATATGGAAACCCTCTTTATGCCAGTTGGGAATTACAGTTATCCAGCTCGTGAGGACTATGGTGAACAAGACATCCCTTTGGGAAGGGGCGCCCCTCATTATCAAGTCCACTCGGTGCTAATCTAAATTCCCTTTATTGAAAAGCCTTTATTAACATTACTTCATAGAAATGGCTTTAGGAGAATTAATCCATCATATGCTTAGCTCATAGGTTATAGATGAGAAGTTTCCTTCCATCAACCTAAATCATGTGATAAATTCTTTCACATGGACATAACATATTCAAGGACAATCTAGTTTAGAGTACAAGTGAGAATACCTTTCAAGAGAACCCCTTTTTACAAGATCATCATACATACTTCATTTTATATGCATTCATGTGTGTGCACATGTCCATATATGAGGAAACCTTTCACATACAACATTTAGACACTACACATATGCATACTTCAACATAATATATAATTACATGTCAGAGCTTAATCCTTCATTCATATTCATATGCATAGAGTAATCACCCTAGGAGTTATTCTATCAAGGTAGACATGTGCAATGTATAGGTAAAGTCCCATACCCTTACCTATACTAGTTCGCCCATCAAGTCATCCTAATTAAAATACATTTTCATAGTTTCATGGACATAGACATCACATGCATAGTAGTAGACAATAGTGCATATGAGAACCATCCTTTCATTAGACAGCGTAAATCTATCCTACACATAAGCATGCATGAGGTGTGTGTACATTGGACAACATGATCACATAATGTCACTTAACATATTAGTGAGGCAGCCACCCTTTTAAGACCATAATACACATTAATGCATAGACCACATACCATATTATAATGTCGGATAAAAGACATCTTCAACATTGCATCACAGACTCCTAACATTGGCTAAGATCACACAATCATATAGGGGTACATAGGTAGGGGGTCATTCATCAATAGTATTTATTACCATCAAAATGTCTAGACCCTACCTTACCCTAACATCATCATTCACATCAACATAACATCATCAATACACCTAGATCATAAAACTAGGGTAGAAGACTACACAAGACCTTCATAACATGATAATCACAATATCGACTCACTTCACATACATTTCCTTCAAGGTCATTATAACAACATATATAGATGGACAATAAGGTAAACACCGCCACCACAAGTGGACCATACCAATCAACACAATTCAATGTCAATTCTATACTAAATAGAGACATCTAAGTCAACTCACCAATACTTCAAAGCTATCATCACCATTGATAAATTCTCAACAATTCATAATCAATTGACATAGATAAACATAGAATTAAGCAATTTATTACAGTCTAAACATAATTCAATCATCATCTAATCAAGATCACAAGACCCACATTACATTATAAATTGAGAAATTATAGACATCATGGTCTCTTCATGGAATTGAATTGAAATTCATATTAAAATCATTAATTAATCATAAATTCACTATTAGAATGCTTTTGAAATCAATTTGACAATGAACCCATGACTAGATTGAAAATTGGGAATTTGGATCTTTGAATCACTTTTGAAACTCTTTTATTGAACTCCTTAGATGGAAGATTAACTAAGGATCAACTCTTACCATACCTTATTTGTTGAAGACCCGTGAAAAAATGGAGAAGAAACCATAGAAATCCATCCCCTAGCTTAAACTTGAGCTTTGGTCTCCAATGGAGGTTTGAGAGAATTTGGAAGAGAAGAGAGTTCTGGGATTTTGATTTCTTATTGGGTGTTGGTGTTATGAATTGGGAAAAGGTTAAAATAAGTCCTAAAAATGTTTATAACCGACTCCCAATTACCCAATATACCCCACACTTATTTGGACTTTTACATATGTGAAACTTAACTTTCATTTTTGAAATCTTTATCGAAGAACAAGTCCGCGTCGCAGAGCTGTTCCCACATGATTTTTCGAATTAAATTTTGAGACAGCAGAGTCTGGACCGATACACTGACCAAAATCTGATCCTTGCTGAACCAAGTCCGCGACGCGAATTGGTTCCCCCCATGCCTAATTGGCTACTGCCTATGGCAGTTTGCTTGCTCAAGGTTGGGTCCTCCTCAATGACCCCTAGGGCGGTCCTTGGGGAGTCGTGCCCGTACTTTTTGATCCTAAATAGGATCTTTTATATGTTAGGAACCTCTCCTATAAATTTTAACTCCAAAAAACACATAAAATATGCAAAGACACGCTAGAACACACTACCACGTCTCAAGGCTAACTTTCAAACGTCTTGGGCGTTCTTAGACGTTTGACCTCAAATTACTTCAAATAAATCATACAAACTGTAAAACAACTTTATTTGCGTATTATTAACCTTTTTAGGCACATGCAAGGTTCTAGAAACCTTTATTCATTTTGAGGGTCCTTACAGTCCACTTGCGCAATATATAGGTAAAGTCCCATACCCTTTCCAACACTAAGTAACACCTCTTTAGTAGTCCTAGTTAGTGTTTATATTCTTACTTTAATTCAATAATTTTCACTTTTGGGAACCTTCGCCATAACCGACATAGACCATGTGAGCTAACATGGAATCCGGTGTCATCCCCTCACACCGCAAGGAGGGTGTCCTACTTTCCAAGGTAAGACATACACATTCATATAACATCTAGGTGGATCCACTAGCTAAGGTTTCTATGAGGGCACATAGTTAAGGACCTAGGAGGTTGTTACTAAAATCCCACTTTACGCTAACTAGCATTGTATTTTCCACCTCATATGAGAACATAGTGTGAACCTCCCTCCCTTTGTGAAGGAAAACCTCTCATTGTCAAGTTCACTCGGTGCTAAGATAAATTCCCTTTTTGAAGTATCTTTAAGTCTTCTTTAACGTTAATTCATAACATAGGTCTTAGAACTTTAACCCCTCATATAACATATTCATAGCTCATAGGTTATAGGATGAAAAAGCCCTTTCATCACAAATCCTACATCATGTAAGAACATTACATCATAGCATAGTCATAAGATGTACATGGGAATTACCTTCAACCCCTCATAATAGCATACCTATCATCATCTCACAACCATCATGTTCATAGCATGATGATACATTCATAACTTCATCATTACTACTTCAATTATTCAACATTACCAAAGATAAGCCGACTATACTACAATAACATATTCATGACCTTGAAGGTCTTACCAATGGCCTCCAAGAAATCCTTTCAAAAATTCATCCCAAATCAATGATATTTACCCATCAATCCAACTATCATCATCATACAATATTCAATTATACAAGAACATGTCCGATTGCATCACCTCTAACAAGAGTCAGGGTTAAGAGAAGAGGGACATTCGTGGATTCTTTTGGAATTAGGTAAAAACCTAAACAATACATAATATAAGGCAATTCATGAAGTAATAACACAACTAACACTAATATAACAATTGATATATTCTGCATCTTCAACCAATTCACTATATCAAATCATAGATTTATGAAATTTGGGAAGAACATGGGTCAAAGGGACTTTCAAGTGAACAACAACAATTACACATCATTACAAACCTAGTAACCCCTAAGTAATCATAATTGATTAAAAAATTTTGGTTTGAAAGGAGACCCCTGTGTGGAGAAAAACCGTAGATCTTGGGAGATTTTGAAAATATCTTTAAAAGGATCTTTTGGGAAAAACAATACCAAGAGTGCAAGAAACATACCTTAATGAAGACTTAGCCACGAAATTGAGTTGAAAATCTTGGAGAATTGATTCTCTTTTTGGAGCTTCAATGTTCTTCAATGGAGGTTTGGGTAGAGAGAGAATTTAGAGAGAAGTGAGAGCAATTGGGTTTTCAATTTGGTTTTTTTTTTGGGTGTGGGAATTGGGTGTAAAATGACTTAAATTCAACATATACTAAGCCCCTAAAATATACAAAACACCCCTCACTAAGTTGGACTTTTAAAATAAAAGTCCAACTTGACTTTAAGTTGGGACTCTATCCAATCTTCACGACCACCTTCATGAGCCGTGAAGGTCACCACGAGTTATGGTGTGGCTTGTGAAGGGTGAGGCAGTAGCCCCCTAAAACGTGCCACCATCCTAATTTTCTAAGTTAAGACCATGACCAATTCCTCTTGTCCGTCAAGTGCATCACGAGCCATTATGTTTCTCGTTGTGTGATAGGAAGTAGCCTCCCCCAACTCCACCATTTCCGAAATGTTTAAGGCAAGTTCACCACCAGCCTCCCTCTCTTG
The DNA here is from genome assembly GCA_016801875.1 of Solanum sitiens. Classification (NCBI taxonomy): domain Eukaryota; kingdom Viridiplantae; phylum Streptophyta; class Magnoliopsida; order Solanales; family Solanaceae; genus Solanum; species Solanum sitiens. Next base: position 59,760 of record JABWTJ010000865.1, on the reverse strand, counting down.
TCAGGTGCACCATGTGTTGTGAAGTGGCTCGTGGTGACCTGGGGAGTATCTCACCAAACATGGCTCTTCTCCAAACATCAAAGTGAAGTTCACAACAAAGCTAGGTTGCTCATAAAGTGCACCCGAGTCGTGAAATGGCTCGTTGTGACTTGGGCGGTAGCTACCCCAAGATGCCTTCCTTTTTATTTGTCCAAGTCAACTTCACGATCTCCCTACTTGCCTGTGATCTTGACCACCAGTCGTGGTCATACTCGTGAAGGTTAAGGCAATAGCCTCTCTTTTGGGGTTGTCTTGGCCTTTGGCCTTGGCTTGCCCCTCAAGGTTGGCACTCCTTCCTTGGTCTTGGCCTCTTAGACCCTTTCCTTAGTTACATATATACATCTTCATTATCTTTTCATGGTCAAACATTTAGACACCTCTTTTGAACCACTCTACTATCACTAGCACCACACTAGCCTAGGTTATTTAGACACCTCATTATGTGCTTCATTTGAGGCTGGCCTCATTCATTCATTGGGAACTTTAACTTTAACCGACATAGATTATGTGAGCATCATGAAATCCAGTGTCTCCCCCACACCGAAAAGAGGTGGAATCACCGGCCAAGGTGACCCAAAAACATGCTAGCGTACATGGGAATTTAACCCCGCCAGATCCCTATATTGGCAGTATAGGTTCGAAGACTATGAGATATAAGGGGACCAATACCCGGCAAGCCGGACAGTCTCATCTCATGAGAGTTACGTGAACCTCTGCCCTTCTCGAAAGAAGGCATCACCTCTCATAGCTAGCCTATCGGTGCTCAGTATAAAGTTCCATTTCATTCAACTCATACGTCATGGAAGCTGGCTTCTAGTATGAGGACATCATAGCTAATTAGATGATTTCTCATCTCATCGTTAGTATTAAGTGTGTTAATCTCAATACTTTCATTATAGTGTTCATAGAGACTGGTTTCTTCATTATCTTACACTCTCATAGGTGAGTACGTATTGATAACATTTACTTAGGCTCATTTGAGATTTCTCTCATCATTTACATTAGCCTCATATCATATTGTCACCACATTTTTCATCATTAGCACCTTTTCTTTTCTTAGTTACTCACCTCTTATTATGTGAATGTTCATTTCATCATTTCATAGTTCATCTCATCATATACCAATGTACTTGGCCACTTAGTGTATCTTACACTCATAATTACCCTCCTAGGGTTCATCATTTCATTACATACATCTTAGGTTCACTTATTTTTGAACGTATGTTAGACTTATGTGTCTATACATACAAGCCATGGGGCTTCATTCATAGTTCGCTAAGTGATTCTTACTTTCCTAAGATTATGTAGTACAAGACTTATGTATCTTGTATGTATGCCATGATCTTGACTTTTGATCTAAGTAGATGGCATTATTCTTGGATGTTTTACTCACGTATGACTTATATATCAATACGGAAGTTTGGGCAAGGGAACCCAAATCTTGAATCACTTGGATATCATTTATATTTTTCATTGATTTTATTTCTAATATTCATAACATTAGAACTCTAAATTAAATCTCAACATTTACATTGAAGGGTTAAATTTTCTATTTTAATTTTACTCTTAGTTAACCGAAGGGTTGGGGGTTCAAACCCCCACAATCCCTTTTATATTTTTTGTTAGTCTTTTGTTGCCCATTCTTGCCTAAACCAAGAGGTTGTGGAATCCAACCCCCACAGCCTCTTTGATTTTTAGTATTAAATTCGCTAAGATAAGGAGGTTGTGGGTTCGAACCCCCACAGCCCCCCCTTATTTTTGTTTTAATTTCGCTGAGGAGGCTGTGAGGTGGTGCGTTCGAACCCCCTCAGCCTCTCTATCTTTATTTTAATTAATTGGGAGAGTGGCAGTGAGGTTGTGGGATCGAACCCCCACAGCCTCACTTCATTTCTTCATTAATTTCGCCTTTATCTTCAGCCTTGAGGTCGTGGGTCCGATTCCCACGCCTCTCGTTTTTCTCTTTCCTTATTTTCTCTTCTTTCGCACGTACCTGGAGGTCGTGGGTTCGAATCCCACGCCTCCCATTTATTTGTTTAATTAATTTTCTCCTTCTTCTCCCAACGGATCGCGAGTTCGATTCCCCCCAGCCCCATTTCTCTCTTTTTTTTCGCGAAAACAGTAGCTGGGATCGAATCCCCTTAGCCCCCCATTCCCTTTTCCTTTGTCTCGCAACCAGGAGCTAAGGGGAAATTCCCCTTAGCTCTTCACGTTTTTGTTTACTTTCTTTTTCAGCTTCTTTAACATGTGAGGTCTTTGGTTCAATTCCCATTGACCTCACTTATTTTATTTTACTTTAAAAACCCAGAATTTGACATTCTTGAAGGGTAGAAAAATCTGGAAAATGTTAGTCCTCCTTCAACTCATTTTTAGGAGTATTTTTCATAAGTTTAGTTGGCTAAAAGATGGTTATTTCAATCCACTATATTTCATGGTAATGAACATCACATTGTACACACCTTGCACAAATAAAATACATAAGAAATACATGAATTATACAACCCCAAAACAGTGGCCAAAGCCACTGCCCACGAGCACACACACACACACCAACTTTTCGGTCACACTTTGAATATCGTTTTTGTACTTTCCCTCACATAAACATGTTCACATTTAATATAAACACATCAATCATGCCTAAATCTAGCAGCACAACATACCCATCCTACGAATTCGTTTGGGATCTAAGGACAAGGACATACAAAGGGAACAACCTTAGTTTTCAAGACCTTGAGAATCGTTCGAAGGGAAATACTCTTGGAGAAAGAATACCAGGAGAGAAACCCATACCTTTTGACGTTGTTAAACTTGAAGCTGCTGCCCAAATTTGTCTCGAAAACCACTCCCCAACTCACCTAAAGTTCCACCACCAACTCGACGGAAATCTCCCTTGCCTTAACGTTTTTGATAAACTTGTTTTTCTTAAAACTTTTCGTGTGTTCTTCAAGTGTGAAGAATTTTTTTTCAAGTTCCTGTTCCTCACGTTTATTTGGAAGAGAGAACAAGAGAGTTTCTCTTTTGAACGTGGAGAGGTTGTGTTAGACGTTTTAGGAGAGTGTATGCATAGTTTTAGGAGTCTTAATTTAAGACTTAGTCAAAATAGGATTTAATTAAATTAATACAAAATCTGATTTATTTTAATTAATACGTGAAAGGACCATTTTACCCTTAATGAATAGATTTTAATTGATGATCAAATCATCAATTCATTGCTCCTAGTGGGGCTCGAACCCGAGTGGCACCCCATTTGCGAAATGGGTCACTTCGGGTCGCCCCAACCTGAAATGCTCTTTTAATTAAATTACTTACTTAATTTATTAATTCCTCAGGGTAATTACAATATTACCCTTGGCCTAGAAAAGACCATTTTACCCCTGCACCCTCAAAACTTAAAGTTTCTTCTTTTAAGTAAGGTAAAGGCTCTTTCGATTAAATCTTTGTTTTCGAGAGCCTCACATGGTTGGTTCCAACCTTTCCAAGCTCAATAAACTCCCCAAGTTAGTTGGCTTGGTCGTAGTAGGGGTTCTAAGGTCTGGTTCTACGCGTATCAATCCGTGTGGACCTTGGTCCAATCGCAAGCATTCTTGACACCTTAAGTAATTATCTTATTCATTTTTAGGGTTGTTACAATATCACCCCCTTAGGAACATTCGTCCTCGAATGACACTACCAATACATATCGTAATGCCAGTCAGATCATAACAAAATCACTATGCACAGTCAAGCAATAGCAACAAAATACGGAGAGATAAGGAAACATAGACTTAAGAGTAGGAAGTCTAACCTCAAGAGCTGAATAGATGAGGGTAGCGGGATCTCATGTCGGCCTCACCCTCCCACGTAGCACCCTCAACAAGATGATTTCTCCACAATACCTTCACTGTGGCAATCTCCTTGTTCCTCAGCCGCTTGACCTGTTTGTCTAAGATCTCAACAGGTACCTCCTCATAAGACAAGTCTTCACCAACCCCCAAACCTTCAACATGTAGGATTGATGCTGGATCACCTAGGCACTTCTTCAACATAGAGACATGAAAGACTGGATGAACAGAAGCGGAGCAATGCTAACTCGTAGGCCACCTCACCCACACGCTGTAGGATCTCATATGGCCCAACATACCTCGGACTGAGCTTCCCTTTTCTACCAAATCTCATCACCCCTTTCATAGGTGATATCTTCAAGTAAACCTGGTCACCAACATCAAACTCTAGGGGCCGCTTTCTGTTATATGCATATGACTTCTGCCGACTGTAAGCAGTAGCCAACCTGTCCCTAATCACTCTGACCTTTTCTAAGGCCTTATGAATGATCTCTGGACCCAAATTGGATGACTCTCCAACCTCGAACCACCCAACTGGAGATCTACACCTCCTACCATACAGTGCCTCAAACGGTGCCATCCCAATGCTGGAGTGATAGCTATTATTATACGAGAACTCTATCAAAGGCAGATGGTCATCCCAGTTACCTCTGAAGTCTATCACACATGCTCTCAACATCCTTCAATGTCTGAATAGTTTGCTCTGCCTGCCCATCTGTCTGAGGATGAAAGGCAGTGCTAAGCTTTACCTGTGTGCCCAAGCTCTTCTGGAAAGATCTCCAGAAATGTGAAGTAAACTGAGCTCCTCTATCTGAAATAAAAGACAAAGGAATCCCATGCCATCTCACAATCTCATCAATGTAGAGTCTCGCATATTCCTCGGCTCTGTAAGTAGACTTCACAGGGATAAAGTGGGCAGACTTAGTCAATCCGTCCACAATAACCCATATGGAGTCATGCTGCCTCTTAGTCCTCGGAAGACTAACCACGGAGTCCATATTAATGGTCTCCCACTTCCAAGTCGGAACCTCAATAATCTGAGTCAGACCGCCAGGCTTAAGATGCTCTGCCTTGACCTGCTGACAATTAGGACACTTGGCCACATATTCTGCAATGTCCTTCTTCATGCCATCCCACCAATAAATCTGCTTAAGATCATGATACATCTTGGTGGAACCTGGATGTATGGAATATCTGGAACCATGGGCCTCTGTAACAATCTTGGTCCACAAATCATCCACATCTGGTACACACAGCCTGTCCTGATACCTAAGTATGCCATCACCTCCCAAAGCGAAAGACTCATTCATCTTCATCAGCACTGAGTCCTTCAGCTCCATCAACACAGGATCTAGATGCTGACCCTGCTTGACTTCAACTACCAAGGATGATTCAGAACTAGGATGAACTGAAACATCCCCACTGGTGGAGTCAACCAAACGCACACCCAGTCTGGCCAGTCTGTGTACATCTTACACCAGCTCCTTCTTCTCATCCTCAACGTGGGTTGTACTTCCCATGCTCATCCTGCTCAAAGCATCAGCTACAACATTAGCCTTACCTGGATGGTAGTGCACATTCATGTCATAATCCTTCAACAGCTCCAACCATCTCCGCTGACGTAGATTCAACTCCCTCTGTGTGAACACATACTGGAGACTCTTGTGGTCTGTCAATACATCCACATGCACTCCATACAAGTAGTGCCTCCACAGCTTCAGTACAAACACCACAGCTGCCAACTCCAGGTCATGAGTGGGATAATTCTTCTCATGAACCTTGAGCTGTCTGGACGCATAGGCTATCACCTTACCAACCTGCATAAGAACACAACCCAAACCAACCCTAGATGCATCACAGTAAACCATGTAATTCTCACCACACTTAGGCAAAGTAAGCACCGGGGCTGAGGTGAGTCTGTCCTTGAGCTCCTGGAAACTCCTCTCACAAGTCTCCGTCCACTCAAACTGGGCTTTATTCTTAGTCAAAGCTGTCAATGGGTCAGCAATGGAAAAAAAGCCCTCCACAAACCTGCGGTAGTAACCAGCCAATCCCAAAAAGCTACGGATGTCAGTGGGAGTAAGAGGCTTTGGCCAGTTCTTCACAGCCTCAGTCTTCCTGGGATCCACCTCCACGCCCTGATCGGACACCACATGACCCAGGAAGGTCACTGATCTCAGCCAGGATTCACATTTACTGAATTTGGCATACAACTGATGCTGTCTAAGTACATGCAAGGTTAGTCTCAAATGATGTTCATGCTCTTCCTTGGTCTTAGAGTAGATGAGAATATCATCAATGAACACTATGACGAAAGAGTCAAGGTATTCACGGAAGACCCTGTTCATAAGATCCATAAATGCAGCAGGTGCATTTGTGACACCAAATGACATGACTAGAAACTCATAATGACCATAACTGGTACGAAAGGCTGTCTTTGGGATATCTCCATCCCTAACCCTAAGCTGATGGTACCCTGAACGAAGATCAATCTTAGAAAAGAAACTAGACCCTTGGGGCTGATCGAACAAATCATCTATTCTGGGAAGTGGATACTTATTCTTTATAGTAACTTTGTTGAGCTGCCGATAATAGATACACAATCTAAGGGTTCCATCTTTCTTTTTCACAAACAACACTGGAGCGCCCCAAGGGAATATGCTCGGCAGAATGAAACCCTTGTCAGTGAGATCTTTTAACTGCAGCTTCAACTCTTTGAGTTCAGCTGGAGCCATTCTGTAAGGAGGAATTGAAATTGGTTTAGTATCGGGTTCTAAGTCGATACCAAAATCAATCTCTCGAGGGGGAGGGACTCCAGGCAAATCATCAGGAAATACATCTAGGAACTCACTCACTACAGGCACAGAGTCTATGGAAGGAATGTCATGATCTAGATCATTAACACTCACAATATGACATAATAACCCCTTAGACATCATTTTATTGGCCTTTAGGTTCGAAATCAAGAGGTTAGGACGACTCGAGTTGTTCCCCTCCCAGACTAGCTCCTCTTCATTAGGGAAATAAAATCTCACCACTCTACTACGACAGTCCAAGCAAGCATAACAACTGTGAAGCCAGTCCATGCCAAGAATAACATCAAAATCATGCATGGGTAACTCAACCAAGTCTGCACACATAGTCTTACCACTTATCACTATTGGGCAATCCATGTATACTCTATCAGTTCTTACATTTTCTCCTAAAGGTGTACTAACCACTATAGGATCATGCAGAACTTCGGGCAATATCTCAAAAGTAAGAGCAAGCAGAGGAGTCACAAAGGAAAGCATAGACACTGGATCAAGTAAAGCATAAACAGAAGTTGAGAATACCTGCAGCATACCTGTGACCACATCAGCGGACTTCTCCTGCTCCTACCTGCCCTTCAGGGCAAAGAACCTATTCCTCTTAGGAGGCTCGGCTGCTGCTGCACCCTGTGGATTAGGCCTAGGCTGAGCATTACCTCCTGCCTGACCTCTGTTTTGTGGACAGTCTCTGACCATGTGTCCACTCTTACCACAACCGAAACAGGCATTACTGCCATGTCTGCACTCTCCACTGTGAGCTCGGCCACACTTAGCACGATTCTGTTTAGGATGCTGCATCTCACCTCCATTGCCCTTCTTGGGCTCAGGTCTGCCTCCTCTAGGTGCTGTACTCCTCTGAAAGTTTGAGTTCCCAGAACTCTGTTGCCCCTTCTTGAACCTGGGCTGCTCACGGATGCCAAAATTGTTTCTGTGGCCTCCATGGCTGGGACCTGCCTGATCTTGAGGCTTAGGCTTCCTAGCATCACGAACACCCCTCTATTTACGGTTGTCCTCTACTTGCTGGACATGCACCATCAACCTGTAGAGGTCCATATTATCATGAAGCATCGCAGACCGACACTCCTTCTCTAGATCTCCATTGATTCGTGTGAGGAACCTACTCATCTCATCCCTGCTGTTAGACACAAGGGAAGTAGCATACCCGGATAATTTCAACAAAGATCAGTATTCTCCTCATTCTTGCTATCAAATACTACATAAAGTAACATACCTTGATAGCTTAACAAACTTCAGGGAATACTACCTAACTGTCATAGAGCCTTGTTTAAGGTTGATGAACTCCTCAACCTTGGACTCCCTCATCTCTCTGGGGAAGAATCTCTCCAGAAATGCTGTCTTGAATAGCTCCCAAGTGACTGGCACTCCACCCAAAACTCATCTATCTTGCCACATCTTGCACCAAGTATGTGCAACATCCTTGAGCTGATAGGAAGCCAGCTCAGCCTTCTCAGTATCTGTGGCCCCCATAGCCACCAGAATCTTATGCAACTCATCCACAAACTCCTGGGGATTCTCTGCAGTCCTAGATCCTATGAAAATAGGAGGATTCATCCTCGTGAAATCCCTCAGCCTGTCAGCCATACTACGAACCGGTGGGTTCTGCCTCTGAACATCCTGCCGGTTGACCTGGGTAGTCATAGCCTGGGCCTGCATAGTAATGGCATGTGCCATTTGGGCCAGAGATGCCCTCACCTCAGCATCAGTCAACCCAGTTGGGTTAACTGGCATAGCCACTCCTTCAGCTGGAGCCTGGGGTGGATCCTGATTGCCCCCAGCAGCTTCACCTCCTCTCCTCTGACCAATAGCCCTCCTAATATTCATTCTCTAAAAACAACAAAGATTGATGTTAGACACGCTCATAACAAGAAATTAAACTTTAGGAAAAGCACGATAAGATCAGAAAAAAAGGAAGTTTTCCTATGCATCATGCAGTCTCAAATCCAGGATAGTGGTGCACTTCACTACCATGACTTAGAAACTACTCAATGTGGTTGATGTGAACTTATTATTATCGGAATTTAACCTAGTGCTCTGATACCAACTTTGTCACGACTGGAATTTAGACCCCAGACGAGATCGGCATCATTGACCTCTCAGAGGTCGCAGACAAGCCTACTTATATCATTCATACTTCATCTAGGTTAATTTTAGCGGAAAAGTTTAAACTTTTTGTTTCCTTAACATACTTGTTAAACATCCTTATCATTTCATAATTGTTCACCATCAACCATCTAACATTAATAAATAAGCAACTGCAAGAAATAGTCCAATAAGTATTAAGTGTATAATTGCCAAAATGGCACAAATACAAAGTCTGAATAAAAACAGGAAAGAAACGCTAGTGGAACATGCTCCACTAGCTCAACTCTAAAACTAATCTAGAATGTAAAAAGTAGTATCCTCCAAAGCATGAGGACATACCAACTCCGGATGAATGCTGGACGTCCGGATAACTGCAACAATGATCCTGTAGCTCTATCGCCCACCTGTGCCTGCACCTAAAATAGTATAGTTGTATAGGGTTAGTACACACTTGTACTAAGTATGGGTATATGCAAGCACATACCAAGGACATGCATGAGAAAGAATAGCTCTTCCCTAACAATATGATTATGGCAAGTCAAGTCAGTGGACTTGCCAAATTTGGATTAGGAAAAGTCGTGCCATGAGAGTGACATGCATCATCATAAACATCATACAGCATACAACACATAACATCTTACATATAACACATATCATAGCACATAACATATAACACATAACTTCTTTCATATAGTTCATTCATATGCCATGAGACCTTGGAATCATGGGCTTGACATTAAGACTTTCCAAAATGAGGGCTCAACATATGAAACCTCAACTAGGGAGTCTTCATTAGCAAACATAGAGTCTGCTTCATTCATTCATACGTACTTCATTTCATTTCATTCATAAGCCAGTGTGAACATCAGCTATACCTAGGGTGTAGTTTAAGACTTTCATCGGGCTTGCTGTGCAATGATCAAGAATAACCTAATGTCATTACCTTAGTCTAGCTCACCTCTTGATTATCCTATCCTAACACCTTTGGTATCATTCATTTCATTATGTGCTTCATTTGAGGCTGGCCTCATTCATTAATTGAGAACTTTAACTTTAACCGACATAGATTATGTGAGCATCATGAAATCCAGTGTCTCCCCCACACCGAAAAGAGGTGGAATCACCCGCCAAGGTGACCCAAAAACATGCTAGCGTACATGGGAATTTAACCCCACCAGATCCCTATATTGGCAGTATAGGTTTGAAGACTATGAGATATAAGGGGACCAATACCCGGCAAGCTGGACAGTCTCATCTCATGAGAGTTACGTGAACCTCCGCCCTTCTCGAAAGAAGGCATCACCGCTCATAGCTAGCCTATCGGTGCTCAGTATAAAGTTCCATTTCATTCAACTCATACGTCATGGAAGCTGGCTTCTAGTATGAGGACATCATAGCTCATTAGATGATTTCTCATCTCATCATTAGTATTAAGTGTGTTAATCTATATACTTTCATTAGAGTGTTCATAGAGACTGGTCTCTTTATTATCTTACACACTCATAGGTGAGTACATATTGGTAACATTTACTTAGGCTCATTTGAGATTGCTCTCATCATTTACATTAGCCTCATATCATATTGTCACCACATTTTTCATCATTAGCACCTTTGCTTTTCTTAGTTACTCACCTCTTATTATGTGAATGTTCATTTCATCATTTCATAGGTCATCTCATCATATACCAATGTACTTGGCCACTTAGTGTATCTTACACTCATAATTACCCTCCTAGGGTTCATCATTTCATTACATACATCTTAGGTTCACTTATTTTTGAACGTATGTTAGACTTATGTGTCTATACATACAAGCCATGGGGCTTCATTAATAGTTCGCTAAGTGATTCTTACTTTCCTAAGATTATGTAGTACAAGACTTATGTATCTTGTATGTATGCCATGATCTTGACTTTTGATCTAAGTAGATGGCATTATTCTTGGATGTTTTACTCACGTATGACTTATATATCAATACGGAAGTTTGGGCAAGGGAACCCAAATCTTGAATCACTTGGATACATTTATATTTTTCATTGATTTTATTTCTAATATTCATAACATTAGAACTCTAAATTAAATCTCAACATTTACATTGAAGGGTTAAATTTTCTATTTTAATTTTACTCTTAGTTAACCGAAGGGTTGGCGGTTCGAACCCACACAATCCCTTTTTAATTTTTTGTTAGTCTTTTGTTGCCCATTCTTGCCCAAACCAAGAGGTTTTGGGATCAAACCCCCACAGCCTCTTTGATTTTTAGTATTAAATTCGCTGAGATAGGGAGGTTGTGGGTTCGACCCCCCACAGCCCCCCTTATTTTTGTTTTAATTTCGCTGAGGAGGCTGTGAGGTGGTGGGTTCGAACCCCCACAGCCTCTCTATCTTTATTTTAGTTAATTAGGCGAGTGGCAGTGAGGTTGTGGGATCGAACCCCCACAACCTCACTTCATTTCTTGATTAATTTCCCCTCTATCTTCAGCCTTGAGGTCGTGGGTTCGATTCCCACCCCTCGTGTTTTTCTTTTTCCTTATTTTCTCTTCTTTCGCGCGTACCTGGAGGTCGTGGGTTCGAGTCCCACGCCTCCCATTTATTTGTTTAATTAATTTTCTCCTTCTTCTCCCCACAGATCGCGAATTCGATTCCCCCAGCCCCATTTCCCTCTTTTTTTTCGCGACAGCAGTAGCTGGGATCGAATTCCCTTAGCCCCCCTTTCACTTTTCCTTTGTGTCGCAACCAGTAACTAAGGGGTTCGATTCCCCTTAGCTCTTCACATTTTTTTCCTTTTCAGCTTCTTTAACATATGAGGTCTTGGGTTCAATTCCCATTGACCTCACTTATTTTATTTTACTTTAAAAACCCAGAATTTGACATTCTTGAAGGGTAGCTAAAATCTGGAAAATATTAGTCCTCCTTCAACTCATTTTTAGGAGTATTTTTCATAAGTTTAGTTGGCTAAAAGATGGTTATTTCAATCCACTATATTTCATGGTAATGAACATCACATTGTACACACCTTGGACACATAAAATACACAAGAAATACATGAATTATACAACCCCAAAACAGTGGCCAAAGCCACTGCCCACGAGCACACACACACCAACTTTTCGGTCACACTTTGAATATCGTTTTTGTAATTTCCCTCACATAAACATGTTCACATTTAATATAAACACATCAATCATGCCTAAATCTAGCAGCACAACATACCCATCCTACGAATTCATTTGGGAGCTAAGGACAAGGACATACAAAGGGAACAACCTTAGTTTTCAAGACCTTGAGAATCGTTCGAAGGGAAATACTCTTGGAGAAAGAATTCCAGGAGAGAACCTTTTGACGTTGTTCAAACTTGTAGCTGCTGCCCAAATTTGTCTTCAAAACCACTCCCCAACTCACCTAAAGTTCCACCACCAACTCGACGGAAATCTCCCTTGCCTTAACGCTTTTGATAAACTTGTTTTTCTTAAAACTTTTTGTGTGTTCTTCAAGTGTGAATTTTTTTTTTTCAAGTTCCTGTTCCTCACGTTTATTTGGCAGAGAGAACAAGAGACTTTCTCTTTTGAACGTGGAGAGGTTGTGTTAGACGTTTTAGGAGAGTGTATGCATAGTTTTAGGAGTCTTAATTTAAGACTTAGTCAAAATAGGATTTAATTAAATTAATACAAAATCTGATTTATTTTAATTAATACGTGAAAGGACAATTTTAACCTTAATGAATAGATTTTAATTGATGATTAAATCATCAATTCATATCTCCTAGTGGGGCTCGAACCCGAGTAGCACCCCATTTGCGAAATGGGTCACTTCGGGTCGCCCCAACCCGAAATGCTCTTTTAATTAAATTACTTACTTAATTTATTAATTCTTCAGGGTAATTACAATATTACCCTTGGCCTGGAAAAGACCATTTTACCCCTGCACCCTCAAAACTTAAAGTTTCTTCTTTTAAGTAAGGTAAAGACTCTTTCGATTAAATCTTTGTTTTCGAGAGCCTCACATGGTTGGTTCCAACCTTTCTAAGCTCAATAAACTCCCCAAGTTAGTTGGCTTGGTCGTAGTAGGGGTTCTAAGGTCTGGTTCTACGCGTATCAATCTGTGTGGACCTTGGTCCAATCGCAAGCATTCTTGACACCTTAAGTAATTATCTTATTCATTTTAGGGTTGTTACAATCCTAGATAGAATAAAAAGCGGAAAATTTAAAACTTTTCATTTGAAGTTCAACTTCACTTCACATATTTAAAATAGAACTAACTTGTCTCACATCGCCATCTAAACACAAGAGTATGAAAATTGGAACTTAGCCCTTACATCATTACAAGTCTTATAAAATGAATACAACATAGTCTTGAAATAGGAGAAAAAGAACAATGTCTTTCAACATAAGCAAAAAAATAAAGCTAGAATTATTGGGTTTTGTCCTGGACTTTGAGGACTCACCAAATTGGCAAACAATCCAAGCTGCTTAAGAAAATGGCCTTGAATAACTTCAATGGTCCGAACCTACATTTATGTAAAAATAGAGGAGATATGGGTTAGTACAAACCACATGTATTAAGGATGGAAACATATGCAAGTAAGACATTTCAAAAAATGCACAAAGAGACATTTGCTATAAGCATGCTAAATTCACTTTAAAAGCCTTTATGCATATTCCAAGAACATATACAAATCCATATCACAACAACAAAAACAACAAGACATATTCACATTCATGATCAAGAGTGACATCATAATGAAGCCATAGTCAACATTTCATATTTAGAGTCCATTTCATCAATACCTCACAAGACCTTACCCATATCCCCAATCCAAGTCTACTACTGTAATGTGTATGTGAAGCCCCGTAACCCAACATAAACCAAGTAAACCGACCAATAGATTATAAGCATGGCCTTTAACCTCATACATAATCATAACAAGTGTTGTCAAAGTCATGCATAACAATTTAGACCAACATCATGTTTATCAAGTGAAACCAATATCATACATATCATATGAGACCAACATCATGCATTTCTTTCATAACATATATACATAAAGAACTCACCCTATAATTTCCCTCAAGGTCCACTTGTGCAATGTATCAGTAAAGTTCCATACCCTTATCTATACTAAATAAAACCTCTTAAGTAGTCCTAGTTAGTGTTCATCTTCTTACTTTCATTCATTCATTTTAACTTTCGAGAAACTTTTCCATAATTGACATCGACCATGTAAGCTAACATGGAATCCGGTTTCATCCCCTCACACCGAAAAGAGGGTGTTCTACTTGAAAAGGTAAGACATATACATTCATATAGCATCTAGGTGGGTCCACTATCTAAGGTTCCTATGGGGCAACATAGTTAAGGAATTAGTAGGTTGTTACTAGAAATCATCTTTACGCTAACTAGTATTGTAGTTTCCACCTCATGAGAGAATATAGTGTGAACCTCCATCCCTTTGTGAAGAAACACCTCTCATTATCAAGTTCACTCGGTGCTAGCTAAATTCCCTTTTTGAAGTATATTTAAGTCATCTTTAACATTCATTTATAAATTCGTCTTAGGAGTTTAACCCCTCATACAACATGTTCGTAGCTCATAGGTTATAGGATGAGAAAGCCCTTTCATCACAACCCAACATCATGTGAGAACATTACATCATAGCATAGTCATAAGATGTACATGGGATTACCTTCAACCTCTCATAATAGCATACCTATAATCATCTTACAACCCTCATATTCATAGCATGATCATACATTAATAACTTCATCATTCATGCTTAAATTAATCAACATTATCAAAGATACACCCACAATACTACAATAACATATTCATGACCTTGAAGGTCATACCAATAGCCTCAAAGAAACCCTTTCAAAATTTCATCCCAAATCAATGATATTTATTCAGAAAACCAACTATCATCATCATACAATAGTCAATTATGCAAGAACATACTCAATAAATCACCTCTAATCATTAATCAACATAATTTAAGAGTTCGGGTTCAGAATAGAGGGACATTCATGGATTCTTAAGGAATCAGGTAAAAACCTAAACAAAACATAATATAAGGCAATTCATGAAGTAATAACACAATTAACACCAATAAAACAATTGATATATTCATCATCTTCAACCGATTCACCATATCAAATCCAAGATTTATGAAATAGGGGAAGAAAATGGGTCCAAGGGAATTTCAAGTGAACAACAACAATTAACCATCATTATACAACTAAACAATCCTAAGTAATCATAATTCATCATAATTGATTCATAAATTTTGTTTTGAATAGAGACCCATGTGTGGAGAAAAACCGTAGTCGTGGGTGATTTTGAAAACATCATTCAAGGAACCTCTTGGGGAACGAAATCCAAAGAGTGAAATAATAAATATATTATAATGAAGGATTAGACACTAAATTGAGTTGAAAATATTGGACAATTGATCCTCTTCTTGGAGCTTCAATGTTCTTCAATGGAGGTTTGGGTAGAGAGACAATTTAGAGAGAAGTGAGAGCAATTGAGTTTTCAGTTTGGGATTTGTTTTGGTGTGAGAATTGGGTGTAAAATGACTTAAAGTCAATATATACTAAGCACTTAAAATTCCCAAAACACCCCTCAATTAGTTGGACCTTTAAAATAAAAGTCCAACTTGACTTTAAGTTGGGACCCCGTCCATTCTTCATGGACACCTTCACGAGCCGTCAAGGTCAGCACGAGTCGTGGTGTGCCTCGTGAAAGGTGATGAAGTAGTCCCCTAAAACGTGCCACATCCTTATTTTCTAAGTGAAGATCACCACCAAGTCCTCTTACTCGTCAAGTGCACCACGAGCCGTTAAGTTGCGTGTGCTATGCTAGGCAATAGCCTCCTCAAAGTCCACCATTTCCCAAACGTCTAAGGAAATTTCATGACCAGTCTCCCTCTCTCAGAAAGTGCACCACGAGTCGTGAAGTGGCTCGTGGTGACTTGGGCAGTAGCTCCCCCAACATGGCCCTTCTCCAAACTTCCATGTGAAGTTCATGACCAAGCTAGGTTGCTCGTCAAGTGCACCACGAGTCGTGAAGTGGCTCGTGGTGACTTGGGAAGTATAAACCCCAAGATGCCTCCCTTTTTATTTGGCCAAGTCAACTTCACAAGCTTCCCACTTGCCCGTGGTCTTGACCACGACTCTTGGTGATGCTAGTGAAGGTTAAGGAAGTAGCCTCCTTTTTGGGGCAGCCTTGGCTTACCCCTCAAGGTTGGCACTCCTCCCTTGGTCTTGACCAGTTAGACACTTTATTTAGTTACATATATACAACTTCATTATCTTTTCATGGTCAAACCTTTAGACACCCCTTTTAAACCACCCTACTATCACTAGCACTACGATAGCCTAGGTAATTAGTTCACCGGACGTCATGGTCGTTTTTAATTCCTTATGAACTTATCTTTTCATATTAAGTTATTTACCTTAAGATAGGACAACTTACATATTTATATTCCTTTTTAAGTCATTGAACTATACATAGCACCCTAGTTGAAGGCATTGGATTTACGAGATGTAACAGACCAAGAAGTTCATAAACTAGACTTTTGTGTGCTAGTGTGTCTTTGTATATTGTATGTGTTTTGGTGTGTCGTTTGGAGTCTAAAATGATGGGAGGATACCCTAGTGTGCAGAAGGTCATTTTTAGGGGTTAAACGTCCAGGTACGACTCCCTAAAATCAGCCTCTTTTTTTTCTAGTCTGACTAAGTCATGGAAGTAGATATACTCTAGTTAGTTGCTACTTTGTTATTTTGTTAGCACGTAATGCTTTTCCTACTTTGAAGTATTGCAGATTTCTTTTCCTAGAGTGTAGGGAAACTGTTTTACTGAAAGTAAATAGTTATTAGTGGGGTTAGGATTCCTAAAATTCTGTAAGCGTATATTATCTTCTCACCGTATTGAATAAAGACGTAAGTTTTCCCTGCAAACTGTTTTTCATTTCTGTTTTCCTCCTTTCTTCTCCTATTATTTCTGTGTTGATTACTGAGCTTTCCGTCGTGTTGAGTTCAAAAAAAATCACTTCAAAAACTACATAATCTATAACAATCAAGTATCCATAATCACTCATCGGAAACAACAATTCCTACATCAATTCTCTTGAAAATTGGATCAACAAACGTAAAACTCAATTCCACAACTAAGGTTTGAAACGGAAATTTGATTTTAAAAACAATATTCATGGCCTTAGGAAGTTATAAGGGAAAATAATTTCGAAAAGGGACTTATAAACAATTCAAAATATCAAATTTAGTTAACAGCTTGAGTTCTAGGAAAAACATCATCATTCACCAATAAAAATCTCATATTTTGATGTCAAAACCTATAAATAATCAAAAGGAAATGAAGGTTTAGGATTATATAAGATTACCCAAGTGATTTTTAAAAACCTTTCCAAAATAGTCACAATGGTTTCTTATCCTCAAAATTAAAATAAAAAGGGGCATAAACCCAAAAATTTGGAGGCCAAAAATCCCTTCCAGGAGTCGCAAAAGTGACACTCAAAAAGCTCGGGCATCAAAAAAGTGAAGCCTCCTTCACTTAAGTGAAGGTCTCTTAAGCAACATATCCTTTGTTTAAGTGGAGTTCTCATCCTCGACAGGACATTCGCATAGAAAAGCCTCAAGACACCAACAACTCAGAAAACTCTAAAAACATCCAACGTATCCCTGGGATTAAATTCTCATACATACAAACCATACATGAAAATGAATTCTACTCTACATTCAAAACTAAATGGAACCATCTAAACACTAATCTGAGGTCTCCTTGTCCCGATATCTGTAAAAACTATAAGAAATTAACTAGCGTCTAAAAAGACTAAAACAAGCTTGGGACCTGTCAAAAATTAATTAGGACCTCACCTAGGCTTAAAATCATCTTCCTAATATAATGAAACTCTCAGAATGTTGATCTGAGCATCCGAACCTCGACTCTTGACCAAATTCAACCCAAATGCACTATTTTCTACTAATTCACAACTTATGACCTCAAATCTTCAAAAAGACTCAGACTAAAACAAAAATTCTCAAAGACTAGATTCCACATTACGGAATCGAAGGAATTTTATTCTCACACTTGAAACTCCAAAAGGCTCCAAAATCCACTTTATATATAATATAAGACTTCCAAACTCTAAACTTAAAAAAATTCTCAACCTTTAACTCGAAGTTGAAAACCAAGTTTTCAAAGTCGATAGTAAAAGACTCGAATTCGATATCAGGAGGGACAAAATGCTAAATTCATGAAACTTTACAACAATGACCAACCGGGTCGTTACATATATATTAAGCATCACTCCTTTGATTGTTCATTTTCATTACATATTCAAGAGTTCTCTGTGTTCAAATTATTTTAAAACATAACTAACTGCAATCATTAATATTTGTATATAGTCAACATTCACCCGATTTAGTTCTTCATTTTCATAGAGTAACATATATCTCTCCTCTTGGAATTTATTTGAGAAATTAAATCATGTCATTAATGTTTCAATTAATATTACAATCACCTAAGTAATCAAACACCCCCCCCCCCCCAAACTGTTCATTTCATTGAATAATTAATATTTTTGCTTTATTAGGATATGTTCATCATTCAACACATTTGACCATTCATTTTCACTTCATAAAAAAATTCTTTAATTTAGCATTCTTGCGAAATTGGTGAGTGTTATTCTTTTAATTTTTTGTTTCACTGTTGGTATGAGGATAAGCGTTTTAGACTAGAGATTTGTTTAGATATCGATCTCACTTCTTAAAATTCAATTATTTGTGCCACCAAGTTTTTTTTGAGAAATCATGTCGATTTGTCATATTGTTTGATTCATAAAAGTTTTTGCACTTATATATGTTTTGATGTTTGAGTGAGTCACTGGTCAGTTTTTTCATTATCTTATAATTTTTTTCTTGCTTATTCGAACAAAGATTATTATGTTGGGACAACATGTTAGTTTTAATCTCACTCAATCAGTAAGTTTTAATGTGTGCTTCAAAATTCACATAATGTTATCTTCTCTCAAGAGGCAAATTCATAATTGAGATGACAAGAAATATTATGCTTCTGATTTTCCCCTTGTTCTTTTTTAACTCGTCCATTTTATTATTTACTTCAAAATTGAGATTGTGTCTTTCCTTCGTTTTCTTATCTCATATATAATTGAGATCGAGTTATACAACTAATTAAGTAGAGACTAATGTTTCTTATTTTAATTCTTGCTGCAAATCAGTAGTATTGACGTTACTCCTTCATTCTCAGGTTCTTCAGTATCAAAGGTATTGACTAGTTTGTGGTCTATTAAGTCTTATCTTAATAAAATTGTCAACTACCGTTCCCATTTTATGAAATATTTATTTTTATTTTTTAGGAACAACTTAGTGTCCCTCTTTGGTGGTTTTGAAAAAAAAGAACACAATAAAATTCTTTTACACTGTATTTGAAAAATGATTTTCCGGTGACTTTTTCTTGGATTGTGTTTCATAATTTTTATTAAAAGAAATAGTATAAAGTGGATATTAATGTAGTAAATAATTGGTTCTCTTGTTCGCAGTCAATGAAATAATAGACATGTCATTTTAACTCTTTTCAATTTAATATTTTTTGTTTTAGTGTACGATTTTATGGTGAAGCGGGGTGGGGTGAGGAGATTCCAACCTAGATGAGAAAATAAATGTATATATGTTTTCGGTTACACAGAAAATATGTGTTTTTAATGCTTTAAAGGATCTATTATGAATTGTTTTATCCTTTTGAACAAAAGAAATCCCACTCGCAAAACTTAAATCTTTTCCAAGATTTAGAAGAGCTATGTTCAAGAGATATTTGTTTATTTTCCTTTACACATAGATTTTAGAATTTAACTTTTATTGGTTATTTTCTTTTATATTTAACTAGGTAAATTGCCCGCGCTTCGTGCGGTGGATACTACGTCAATAATCTACTTTTGAACATGTACTAATATAAATGTTTTCGTGATGATACAACCCTACGATAAATTATTAAGAATATTTTATCCAAAAAAGAAATGAATTTGTTTTAATCTTAAAACGAATAAGACTTGATTCTAAGTGTTTATGAATTTTGTTATTAATTCTTCATTTTAATGTGTTTGTTCATCAGCAAAGTCTTAAGAAAAGATATGTAATCGTTTCATTGTCTATACTTGTATTTTTTAAAAAGCCGTACAAATATTTAATTCATTAATTGCGAGAGTTTTTATCCTATTCAAGGCCTCTACATATAAATCTAAATAATATACATCTTATATAATTAGTTGTGTATTTGATAAGTTAATTAAAATATAAAAATGCATCCCTTGAAGTTCAACGAAATAAGTATGTCGCTCAAATAATTCAGATTAAATGATGTCTTGTCATGTCCCTTATTCAAAATCATATGCACTCGATGACACTACTTTGATAGCCAAAAGACACATTTTGTTGTTTATGTTTCGATCAATACAGTTAAACCTTTATTTTTGGGGGGACTTTCAATCTACAATTTATAAGAAGATAATTATTTCTTTAATATTTGATTAATATAGATTCATCCTAGTTTGAGGGGTAATTCATTGACTACAACCCAACATTTGAACCCCAAACATTTGATTAAGGTTGAGTACAATACTTACCATCCTACTACATTCATTTTATTTTTGGATGTCACTAATCGATTAAATGTATTGATAAGATAGGAAGTTGAATAAATAAAACACCAAGGTAGTGTGGAACCGACATATCTTTTGAAAACTCAAAGTCCCTTCTTAGACATCCCATGGATCTTTTAGCCACTGAAAACTCAATTAAAATTAAACTCACTTATTTTAAAACTTTAAGAATTCTAATCTACATGACACCAATAGTCGAATGACTACATCAAACTCTTGTTTAACATATTTTTACTTCAACACAATGATCAAAAGCATAAACATAAACAACAAAGTTTAATACATGTAATCAATAACAAAAAGTAATAACATAAGCATAAATTAATGACCGTAAAAAACATACCAGGATCTGTAATAATAAAATGAAACATGAAGGAAATAATTGAGCCCACTGATTTGATATTGTCCTCTTAAGGAAAATTTTCCATTCTAGTACCCGAGGTTTAAAGGAATAGATCCTCTCTGGACAAAACGATTTTATTCTCTAGTGTGTTAATACAAAAACAATGGTGTTAGTGAGCCACTAAACAGGAGCAAAGTACATGAATTTTCGTTGTTTTAAAATTAGAGAAATCCATCTATTTATAGACTACAAAGGGTAGCTTGAATAAATGTTTATTGTGTCTTATCGGAAAGGTCACAACTCTTTGGACAAGTCACAATCTTTCATAAAACTCATATTTTTTCATTAAAGTTACAATCCTTCATAAAAGTCACAACTCTTTATTAAAGTTGTAACTCTTCATAAAAGTCGCAACTCTTCATTAAAATTGTAACTCTTTATAAAAGTCGCAACTCTTCGTAAAAGTCGCAACTTTTCATAAAAAGTCACATTTTTTTTTAAAAGTTGCAACTTTTCATAAAAGTCCAAACTTTTTATAAAAGTCACAAGTTTTCATGAAAGGGAAGGCTAATTTTGTAAATAAATAAGTTAAAGGGGAATCCTGGTGTGTAATGGCGCCACATAGACGGGCCTAAGGTTCTCTTTTATATAAATATATGATATGATATGATTTAACTGGTTGTAAATAATGTCAATAGAGTTTTTTTCCTTATTTTAATCAAGCAAAAGTTTTTTAATTTGCATAAGATTGAGTTAGTTAAAAAGACTTATCTTCTACAAAAAATAAAAATTACTTATGAATACGATAGGTGTTGATGTTAAATTATTAGTTTAATTTAAAGCAATATTATGTTATGCGGAGTTTTCATGATTTTTTTACTTTTGAAGTCAATTTAATGTTAAAAGTATTTAAAAAGGTTGAAGATTATGTCCTACTGACAATTGTTGTACTCATTTTAGAACCTACCTTTAATAAAGTAGTATCAATACAACAAAAGAGATATCTAATGAAAATAGAATTTTATTTTGAAGAAAAATATTTAGTGGGAATTAAATTAATGTCATTTTATCCTGAGTCGCTAAAGCTTTTAACTGCATTTACATGAAGGGTTAGTTATAGATATTATCATATTTATTATAGTTGCTAAATATGATACAGTCAACCATATTATTGTAATTATAATTGTTGCTAAGTGCTTTTTGATTTATTAACAACTTGAGTTCTTGAAAAAAAAGTCATCATTCACCAATCAAAATCTTATATTTTGATGTTAAAACCCAAAATAATCAAAGGGAAATGAAGGTTTAGGATTGTATAAGCTTACCCAAGTGATTTCACAATACCTTTCCAAAATCGTCACAATGGTTTCGCAAGCTCATTATTAAAAGATGGGGCTTAAACCCCAACATTTGTAGGCCAAGAAACCGTTTCAAGTGTCGCAAAAATGACCCTCAAAAAGCTCGGGCATTAAAAAAGTGAAGCCTCCTTCACTAAAGTGAAGGTCGCTTAAGCGACAGATCCTTTGCTTAAACGTAGGTCGCTTAAGCGACAGGACATTCGCATAACCAAAGCCTCAAGACACCAACAACTCAGCAAACTCTCAAAACACAAAAAGGATATGCGGGATTCAGTTCTTGTACACACAAAACATATATGATAATAAATTCTACTCGATTCCAGACTAAATGGAACCATCTAAACACTAATCTGAGGTCTCCTTGTCATGATATCCGTGAAAACTACAATAAACTAACTAGCGCCTTACAAGACTAAAACAAGCTTGCGCCTCTCAAAAATAAATTAAGACCTCACCTAGGCTTAAAATCCTCCTCCTAATATAATGGAATTCTCAGAATGTTGATCTGAGCATCCTAATCTCGAATGTTGACCAAAGTCAACCCAAAGGCTATATTTTCTACTAATTCACAACTTAGGAACTCAAATATTCAAAAGACACAGAAACTGAAACAAAAACTCTGAAAGACTAGTTTGCACATTACGGAACTAATCGAATAGACATAATTTTATTCCCACACTGGAAACTCCAAAAGGTTTCCAAAATCACTTTCTTAATAATATAAGCCTTCCAAATTTTCACTTTTAACTCAAAGTTGAAAATTAACTTTTCAAACTCAAACATAAAAGAATCAGGGTCGATATTGGGAGGGACAGAAGGGTAAGTTCATGGAATTTTACAACAATGATAGATCGGGTCGTTACATATATATGAAGCATCACTCCATCGATTGTTCATTTTCATTACATATCCAAGAGTTCTCTGTTTCAAAAGTTATTTTTAAACTAAATTAACTTCAACCACTAATATTTGTATATAGTCAACATTCACCCAATTTAGGTCTTCATTTTCATAGAGCAACATATATCTCTCTGCTTGGAATCTAGTTGAGAAATTAAAATCATGTCATTAATGTTGCAATTACTTTTACAATCACCTAATTAATTAAACACTACCCCTGCCCCTCAACTGGTCCTTTCATTGAATAATAGATATTTCCCTTTTCTCTTTTATTAGGATGTTCATCATTCAGGTTTGTACACCATTCATTTTCACTGTATAAAAAATTCTTTAATTTTGCATTCTTGCAAAATTGGTGAGTTTTATTCTTTTCATTTTTTGTTTCACTGTTGAAATGAGGATAAGCGTTTTAGACTAGAGATCGTTTAAGATTTAGATCTTACTTCTTAAAATTCAATTATTTGTGCCACCACGTTTTTTGGAGAAATCATGTCGATCTGTTCATATTGTTTGATTCATAAAAGTTTTTGCATTAATATGTTTTTATGTTTGAGTCATGGTCAATTTATTCATTTTCTTATAATTTCTTACTTGCTCACTCAAACATAGATTATTATGTTTGGACAAAATGTTAGTTATAATATCATTCAATCACTAAGTTTTAACGTATTCTTCTAAATTCACATAATGTTATCTTCTCTCAAGAGGCAAATTCTTAATTGAGATGACAACAAATTTTATGTTTCTGATTTTTGCCTTGTTCTTTCTTAACTCAACCTTTTTATTATTTCCTTCAGATCCCTTCGTTTTGTTATATCATATAGAATGGAGATCTGGTTATAAAACTGACTAAGTAGAGACTAATATTTCTTTTTTTCTTCTTCCTGCAGACCGTTAATATTGACAATACTCCGTCATTCACGGTTCTTCAGTTTAAAAGGTGTTGACTGGTTTGTGGTCTATTAAGTCTTGTCTTGTTGAATATTTTCAACTACCATTCCCATTTTATGAAATAATTTTATTTTATTTGTTAGGGTCAACATTTTTTAGTGTCCCTATATGGTGCTTTTGAAAAACAATCAATATAAAATTCTTTTACACTTTATTTGGAAAATGATTTTCTAGTGAACTTTTCATGGATTGTGTTTTATAATTTTCATTAAAAAATATTATAAAGTGGATATTAATATTGTATTCAATTCGTAATCTTGTTCACAATCAATGAAATAATAGACATGTCGTTTTAACTCTTTTCAATTTAATATTTTTTTTGTTTTAGTGTACGATTTTATGGTGAAGCGTGGTGGGGTGAGGATATTCCAATCTAGATGAGAAAATAAATGTATATATGTTTTCGGTTGCACAGAAAATATGTGTTGTTAATGCTTTAAAGGATCTATTATGAATTTTTATCCTTTTGAACATAGGCAATCCTACTCGCAAAACTTAAATCTTTTCCAAGATTTAGAAGAGCTATGTTCAAGAGGTATTTGTTTATTTTCCTTTTCACATAGATTTTAGGATTTAGCTTTTATTGGTTATTTTCTTTTATATTAATTTAACCGGTTCTAAATAATTTCAATAGAGTTAAAATAAAAACTTGACTTCTACAAAAAAAATTAGCTATGAATACTATAGGTGTTCAGGTTAGATTATTAGTTTCAATCAAATCAAGATTATGTTATGCAGAGTTTTGATGATTGTTTTATTTTTAAAGTCAATTCATGTTAAAAGTATTTTAAAAGTTTGATGATTATGTCCTACTAACAGCTTGAACTAGTGAGGGTCTTCACTGAGAAAATTGTACTCATTTTAGCGCCTACCTTTGATAAAGTAGTATGACTACAACAAAAGAGACATCTAATGACAATCAATTTTTGTTTTGGAGAAAAATATTTAGTAGAAATTAAATTAATGTTATTTTATCCAAAGTCACCTAAAGACGTTAACTGCATTTACATAAAGGGTTATAGATATTATATATTTATTATAGTTGCTAAATATGATACAGTCAACTATATTATTGTTGTTAATTAATTGTTGGTAAGTGCTTTTTGATTGTAGTGAATTAAAATTTAAAAGTATACTACCTGAATCTATATTGTATCACGTTAAAATTTAGAACATCTTACATTTACTCTAAAATGTTTGTTAACTTCAACTTCCATTGAAATTATTCTTACATCCTCCTGTATGACATATGTAAAAGAGAAAATTTTCTCATAGATGTAACATGTTTATACTATTCTATTTTTTCTCTTTGAGCATGCAACTTTTATTTATCTCAAAACAATGATACGAAGAAGATGTGATTAATTTTATTTGCAAAGTCATGTTTGAGTGAGTTTTATAAATATTAACATAAACTTTTAAGGTTCTATTTGAGGATTTTTTAGCAATTTTTTGAATTTACTAGTGATTGAATTGTTTAGCTTTTACAGGTAAGTATAATCTTCTATGGATTCTCAGATGGAAAATTACAATTCTAATGAGAGAAATAGATTCTCCAATCAAACTTTGGATGGTAGCAATTTGAATTTTTCAAATCTCTCTAATGGAATTGAGGAAAATGAAATAGACTTAAATGAAAGGAGCAATTATGCCAGAGGAAGTATCTTCATGCCTGAAACTTCTCATATGGTGAGTGACCTTGTAAGTGGTGTTAAATATTTGTCTCAGGTCATCACAAAGTTTTCCAAATGATCCTAGAAGCTCTTTTAAATGCAAAATATATGACATGCTCCAACAACTTTATTTCTTCAGAGTACACACTTTCTCGAACCTTCTCGCACTATCAGCGACTTTCCAAGTGGTGTCACAATTAGTGACCTCATACCATCTGAAAGTCCTTCAAATAATGCTAGAAGATCTCTTCAAACGCAAAATTTATGGAATGCTCCAACAACTTCATTTTCTCAGAATATAAACTTTCGTGGACCTTCTAGTACTGTAAGGGATTTTGTAGATGGTGTCACAACTACTAGTTCCATACCATGAGAAAACCTTTCAGATAATGCTAGAAACTCTCATCAAATGCAAAATTTATGGCATGGTCCAACTGCTTCATTTTCTCATAATACACACTTTCATGGAGCTTCAAGTATGGATTTTGTGGAATATAGTACACATCCAACATTCTTTGAGCAACATACAAACTATCATAGTGGTAGTTCATCTGTTTCAACACATCAATCTAATGCTTTTATCCAGCCTTCAGGCGATCCAGTGAGATATTTAAGAGAACATGGGTTATGGGACACAGGAAGAGATGTTTATTTCTTGAGAAATAATATTTATTCTCAATCACTTTTCCTTGTAAGTGGTGAAAGTGTCGCGGTTACTTTTCTATCCTAAAATGATTGTGGTTTGTGTTGCTAATATCTTCACTTATCTTTTCTTTGCATATTTGAATTTATCTCGGTATTCTTATAATTGATTAACAATTTATCTGGACATGTAGGGTGGCATTATCATAGAGCCAGGTCACAGGGATAATCCTATTGTTTAGAGGTCATCATTTTTCAATATCTAGTGTGATTTTAGTTTTCATTTACCTCTTTTTATTTTACCATTGAGTTCTTTAATAGTCATATTATATGAAGAACACATAATACATGGTCTCTACTTGTTACTAAATGATTTTTTCAATTCATATTATACTTGCATGAGTAGCTAAATTTTTTTTGTCAAACTATATCAGGATATGTCTATTCTCTTAGTTGTTCTTTATCTTTAGTTGTCAAAAGTAATCTTGATATGCTGGATATGTTATTTCTTCTCATAAATACCTTTCATGAAATGTGTGGTAATGATAGTAAGCGAAAGCGGTCCATTGCTACTGAGAATTTAAAGTTACAGGATGATGAAGAAGATGAACATGATGATACTCAACATGATGACATTTTTTTATAACGGGGAAATGTCATATGAGGTAATAAACTTAGATAGAGTACATGAAAATGTAATATGATTAGAGTAATCGATGTTTTTTAAAATAACAAGTGATTTGTATTTTAGGCGTTGTTGCAACTCCAAGAACATAAAGGTGGCGTAGAAACTAGATTGAAGAAAAGCGTTATTTCTAAGCTTCTGAAGCAAAGCAAGTACCAATCAGCCAAGATGAAAAATTATAGTGAATCTTGCTGCATATGTTTGGTAAGGAGAAAAAAACTTTGGTTGCTTCCACTTCTACATTAAAGCTTGTCTACAACCTTATCCAATTATATGTTTTTTTAATTTGTTATGTATAGGATACTTATGATGACGGGAAAGGACTAGGAAAAATTAATTGCGGGCATGATATCAATGCATCAGAAGGTGGCTCAAGAGAAACAATTCTTGTCCCATTTGCAGAAGGATTGCTTTGACTCCAAACGATAAAAATCTTCGGTTCTCATCTTAACCAATCAATTTCTCATACCTATTTTTTAGTTGATTTGTTTGGTTGA
Organism: Solanum sitiens; assembly: GCA_016801875.1. Lineage (NCBI taxonomy): Eukaryota > Viridiplantae > Streptophyta > Magnoliopsida > Solanales > Solanaceae > Solanum > Solanum sitiens. Next base: position 32,255 of record JABWTJ010000865.1, on the reverse strand, counting down.
CACATTAATTTGTTTTCTGTCTTGTTAATTGATAAAGTATAAAATGATGGAGTAGAATTATTCAAATGATAAACTATGGATGTACATTTTCAGTTTGACGTCTTTCTTAGCTTTCAGTATGAGTCATCAAATCAATCATTTTATCTACTTTAGATTGGAAAATGTCATTTTGTACTTTTTTGGTATGGTGTCTTTTCAATATGAACTAAGGTATTAATTAATACTTTTGAGATTTTAGTTTCCACCAAAGTACTAGTAATATTATTACCTTAAAATATTTTTTATTGCCCAAATTTCTCTGTCAATATTTTCGGCATATAAAAGAAATAGTGGCATTATATATTTTGATAGTTGATTGAATTGTTGAATTTTGATTTATCATATTCTTGATATTTGAAAATGATGATGTATCATGAATCAATATTTTGTGTTATTTTTCCGTGTTTTGGGGAAAATTCTGATAATTAACTCTAGAGATTTTTAATTATTGATTGATTCCAAATATCTTATTGAAAAGAAAATTTTCTCATGAACCTAATATAGAAGTGTTTGGTATAATAGTAGGTGTTTAAATTTCAACATAAAATATTTGATTTCTCCGTCATGTTTATTTATTGAACAACCTCATAAAAAGAGACAGTCCTATACACTAAGCATATGTTATGCATGGGGTCCGAAGAAGTACGGATCATTATAATTTATTTGACGTAAATTTTATCTTCCATTATTTTTGAAGAGACTTACTTCACACCTCGAAGTTGTGACTGTATGATTACATGGAAAAAACTTTATCAGTTATGCCAAGTCTCCCTTAAATTGAGTCAACATTCCTTATATAATTTTTTTTGTCAACTAGTTTAGCGAGAGACCTTTACTAAAATCAAAAGACTTTCCCTCCAAATTTTAGTAAGAAATTTGTGTTATAAAATATGGATTTTCTTCACAAATTTTCCTCTATATAAAACTTACTAACAAAATTCACGCTGGAAAGCAGATTATCACTATAATATCTTTCTATTTTTTTTTGTGAAATACTACTATGTTTTTGTTATTTTCCACAGTTTCAATCAGAATTTCTATGGAATATCCATGGAATAATTTTCAGCAAAAATATTGGGAAAAAGGTCTGAAATATATTTGAACTTTGACAAAAATTGTTGTAACGACATCAAACTTTGGAAAAGACCGTTTATCTCCTTACACTATTTAAAAGTGTATTTTGAAGTATATATGTGGGAACGTAGACATAAAAAATATTGCATAATTAGAAATAGTAATATGTCCACATGGAAACATATATACATTTAAAATACACCATTAAATAGTGCAGGGATAAAAGGTCATCCATAATGTTTGGTATCGTAACTACAATATCGGTCAGAGTGAAGTATTTTCCAGACCTTTTTCCCAAATATATTTTTTGAAAAGGAGTGATTTTTTTAATAGTGGACACACTCATTTTCTATTTAACGTCTCAATAGCTTGTTTGTTGAAAGTGTATGGTCATATGAATTGTCACCTTAACGAATTATATTCATTTTAATCTTTTAGTTCTTCACTTATATTTTTGAAAAGAATCATTTAAAAGTGAAAAAAGTTTTTTGTCGGGTTAGAAAAATGCATAAATTTCATTACTCATTTTAGATCAACTAAGGATACCATAAATTAGATCTTTTCGGGTCATCATTGCCCTCATATTGTGAGGTATATTCATGATTGAAAAGGTTTATATGTTGTCATAATGTACTCCATACAACTAATGTCAGCAAACCTCACAATGAACTCCATACAACTAATGTTGTCATAGCTTAAGCACAAACACTATGGCTGCCAACTCCAAATAATGGGTAGGGTAGTTTCTCTAGTGGGTCGCCAACTTCTGAGAAGTATAGGCAATCACCTTATCCTTCTACGTCGGAACTCCACTTACGCGACTCCAGAAATATCACAATACATAGTGAAGGGAACAACGTCTTCGGGTAAAGTGAAAATAGGAGTCAACATCAACAAAGTCTTAAGGTTTTGAAAGCGCTTCCCAAACTCATCATACCATTAGAAACAGACACTCTGCCGAGTCAATCTAAACAATGGAGATGCACTAGTGGAGAAGCTCTAAATAAATCCACGGTAATAACATTCAAGGCCCACAAAACTTTGGATCTTCGTAATCGATGTAGGTATGATACAACCCCTAACCGCCTCAATCTTGGATTTATCTACCCTAATACCCTTCTTAACATCACATGTGTATAATCACTGATCGAAAACAACAATTCCCATATCAATTCTCTTGAAAAGCGGGTCGATCAACACAAAAACCAATTGCAAAATTAAGGTTTGAAATCAAAATTAATACTTCAAAACATTACTCAAGGCTTTAAGAAAATATTAGGGAAACTTGTTTCAAAAAATGACTTAAAAACAATTCCAGATGTCCATTTTAGTTTATAGCTTGAGTTCTTGAAAATCTAATCATTCACCAATCAAAATCTCATATTTTGATGTTAAAACCAATAAATATAATCAAAGCAAAATGAATTTATACGATTATATAAGCTTACCCAAACAATTTAACAAAACCTTTCCATAATGGTCACCAAGGATTTCTAAAGCTCAAAATTGGAAAATAGGGCTTAAACACCGAATTTTGCAGGCCAAAAAATCCTTTCAGGTGTCGCAAAGTGACCTTTAAAAACCTCTGGCATCAAAAAAGTGAAGTCTCCTTCGCTAAAGTGAAGGTCGCTTAATCGATAGATCCTTCACTTAAGCGGAGGTCGCTTAAGCGACAGGACACTCGGATATTCAAAGCCTTTAGATTCTAACAACTCAAAAAAATCTCAAAACATCAAAACGACCTTTGGGATTTAGTCCTCGTACACACAAACTACATATGAAAATGTATTCTACTCAACGTTTCAGACTTAATGGAACAGTCAAAAGTCAAATTTGAGGTCTCGTCGTCCTGATATCCATGAAAACTACAAAAACCTAACTCGCGCCTAAAAAGGATAAAACAAGCTTGTGACCTCTCAAAAATTAACCAAGACATCACCTAGGCCTAAAATCAGCCTCCTAATATATGGAACTCTCAGAATTCATTTCCGAGCATCCGAACCTTGAATGTTGACCAAAGTCAACCTAAATGTTATATTTACCACAAATTCACAACTTAGGACCTCAAATCTTCAAAAACAAAAACTCAGAAACTGAAAAAGAAAACTATCAAAGACTAGATTCCACATTAGGGAAATGATGGAATCGACATAACTCCATTCCAACACTCGAAACTCCAAAAGACTCCAAAATTCACTTTCTTAATAATGCAAGACTTGCAAATTCAAAACTTATAAAATTCTCTAACTTTTGACTCAAATTTGAAATCCAAAATTTTAAACTCAATCATAAAAGACTCGTGGTCGATATTGGGAAAGACAAAATAAAAAATTCACAGAACTTAAACAATGACGGACGAGGTCATTAAATATATATTAAGTTTCACTCCTTCAATTGTTCATTTTCATTGCATAGTCAAGAGTTCTCTGTTTGAAAAGTTATTTGAAAACTTAATTAACTGAAATCACTAATATTTGTATATATTTAACATTAACCCACTTTAATTCTTTATTTTCATAGAGTAACATTTATTGATCTTCTTGGAATCTATTTGAAAATATTAAATCATGTCATCAATGTTGAAATTAATGTTACAATCACCTAATTAATTAAGCACCCCCCCCCCCTTCATTTGTTCATTTCATTGAACAATAAATATATCTCTTTTATTAGGATATGTTCATTATTCACCTCTTTTGACCATTCATTTTCAATACATAAGAAAAATCTTCAATTTTGCGTTCTTGTGAAATTGGTGAGTTTTATTCTTTTAATTTTTTTACTTTTGAAATTAGGATAAGCCTTTTTGACTAGAGATCTGTATAGATATAGATATTGGTTCGTAAATTTAATTACCTGTGTCACCATATTTTTTTGAGAAATCATGTCAATCAATTCATGTCGTTTAATCCATAAAAAATATCGCATACATATGTTTTAATGTTTGATTGACTCAGTGGCCAATTTGTTCATCTTCTAATAATTTTAAACTTGCTCATTCAAACCAAGAATATTATGTTGGGACAACATATTAGTTTTAATATCACTAGATCCATAAGTTTTAATGTATACTTCTAAATTCACAAACTTCTATCTTCTCTCAAGAGGAAAACTCATGATTAAGATGACATCAAATTAAATGATTTTCATTTTTGCCTTGTTCTTTTTTAACTCGTCCATTTTTTTATTTATTGCATAATTGATATTTATGTCTTGCCTTCATTTAACTAATCGATTATTTTGAGCATACCATTGAAAGTTGAAACTATATATCATATTGATGGTCATGCATAGGGTTTATTTTCTAGGTAAATTCAAGAAATGATTGGGTAAAATGTGTCACGGTCCAAAAAGTGACGTGATGACAATTTTCTATTTCAACCGAGACAACTCAACCTCAATCCAACAAAATGAAAGGAATGCATAAAGATAGAGCAAGAATAAGATAAAAGAGGCAAACTTATTATTTATATTAATACCCTGAAACTTTGTAGTCATGTGATAAGGTAGTAATGTAAAAACAAAATCCTAAAATATAAGTCTCAATATTTTAGTTTTCCAAGTAGAGCAAAACATAAGGTAAGGGAACAAGAGAGCCCGCCAGAATGACGAGCAACTATCTCACAAAATCCTGACAACCCTCAAAGTAAGAAGAAGAAGAAGAAGAAGAAGAAGAAGAAGAAGAAGAAGAAGAAGAAGAAGAAGAAGAAGAAGGAGAAGGAGAAGTAGAAGGAGAAGGAGAAGGAGAAGGAGAAGGAGAAGGAGACAGGGAGGGAGGAGAAGACATGGGTCTGATCTAGGAACCTACACAGGTGTAGAAGTAAGAAGTGAGTACCAACAACATGGTACCTGTTTTAGTAAAGAAATAATAAAATTTAAGAAAAATGACTTAGTTTTTGGAAAATCAATTAATCTTATGATTTAAGAGAAATCAAATTTCCAAAATAAACAGAGTTGCCACTTAATTTTTTTAGTAAAAATCAAGAAATAACTTAAGGTTTTCAAAAGAATTAAACAGATAAAATCAATTGAAAATAAAAGGATATGATGTTCAATGTAAATTTTGAAAAGGTGTTAGGCCCTCAGAATGCCCACTAATTTGCGGTTGATCGGCGATTTAACTAAAATGATTTTTCAGATTAACTTTCCAAATTTTAACTAAGTAAAGGATTTTATTTTTTAATGTATCACGTAGTCAAATAACAAGTATCAAATAAATCAATCAAAGTTAACCAATAAGTCAATCATACGCATCAAAACATAAGAATCAACTCTCCCAGGAACCATTTCCCATTGGCTTTATGTCATATCGCTAGCTGGAACCATTTTTATTGACTTTGTATCAAATTACTAGCCGAGACTATTTGTAATCATCTTTATATCAAATCACTAGTTGGAACCATTTCACACCAACTTTATACAAAATCCCTTCAAACTGTTTTTAGTTTCTGTTTTCCTCTTTTCTTCTCCTATTATTTCTTTGTCGATTACTGAGTTTTCCGTCGTGTTAAGTTCGACATTTGCTATCACAGCCAGCACAATGAATGACCTTCAAGTAGTTGGCTGAATCAAAAAGCTTAATAACCAGAATTATAATACATGGGCAACATGTATTATGTCTTATATGGAAGGTTAAGATCTCTTGGAAGTTGTCAACGAAAGCGAAATTGAACAACCAGAGAAAGAAGATGCAAATGGAATATTGCGGAAGTGGAAGATAAAAGCAGGAAAAGCAATTTTGCACTCAAAACATAATCGATGAAGATGTGTTGGAGCATATTCGTGATGCTAAAAATCCAAAAGAAGCATGGGACACACTTGATGCACATTTCACAAGAAGAACGATGCAAGGCTGCAACTTTTGGAAAATGAATTATTATCAACAGAGTAACATGATATGACAATTGCTTAGTACTTCCACAAAGTCAAGAGGACATGCCATGAAATTTCAGATTTGGATTCAATGGCACCAATTAGTGAAACCAGGGTAAAAAGAATTATTATCCATTGTTTGAGACCTGAATACTGAGGCTTTGTTACTGCTGTACAAGGATGGCCAAATCAGCCATCACTTATTGAATTTGAAAATCTGCTAGCTGGTCAAGAAGTCATGCAAAGCAAATGGCAGGACTCTTGGTTAAGAATGAGGAAGAAGCCCTCTACACCAACAAAATTAGGAACATCAAGCATCAATCTGCTGGTGGGTCTAAGAAGAAAATTTTTCAGAGAGATGAAAATTTTCGCTCAAGGGCAGTTCCGAAGAATCAAAAGAACTGTTATAATTATGGGAAGAAAGGTCATATGGAAAAAGACTGTTGGTTCAAGAACCAGCATGTGGAAAGTAATGCTGCAACCTCAAATTCAAATGAGAACACTGAAGATATTTTGGATGCTGAAGCCTTTTTTGCTATTGAAGAGGAGGATTTAGCACTTACAGTGACAATATCTAAATCAATTGATCATGAGAATGACTGGATTGTTGATTCGGGTTGTGCAAATCATATGACAGGGGATAAACAAAAGTTGTAGGATCCATCAGTTTACAAGGGTAGTAGTGTTGTGGTGACAACCAAAGATTCAAGATTACCGATAGCTCATATTGGTAAGACGACAGTTTCTCTTCAACATGGGGCCAACCAGATGTCACTTCAAAATGTCTATCATGTTCCTTGTATGAAGAAAAACTTGCTTTCAGTGTAACAATTAACAACATGTGGAAACTATGTTTTATTTGGTCCTGATGATGTGAGGATATCTTAGGATCTAAAGAACCTAGAAAATCCAATTATGAAAGGGAGCAGATTAGAATCATTGTATGTGATGTCTGCAGAGTCTGCATACGTAGAGAAGACAAAAAATAATGAGACTGCAGATTTGTGGCACATTAGATTGGCTCACGTGAGTTATTCCAAGCTAACTGTGATGATAAAGAATTCAACGATCAAGGGTCTTCCCCAACTTGAAGTAAAGACAGACGTTGTTTGTGCAGGATGCTAGTATGGTAAAGCTCACCATTTGCCGTTTGAAGGATCCAAATTTAAAGCCGATGAACCACCACAATTAGTTCATTCAAATGTGTTTGGATCAGTAAGGCAATCATCAATTGGTGGAATGCAGTACATGGTGACCTTTATTAATGATTTCTCCAGGTATATTTGGGTTTTCTTTATGAAAGAAAAATTATATTCTTTTTTTTTTAAGTATAAAGATTTTAGGGAAAGTGTTGAGGGAGAAGTCGGCAAGAAAATCCATTTTTAAGAATAGATAACAGAGGGGAATACAACTCAGTTGAGTTTTCTCAATACCTAAGGGAATGCAAAATTCGCCATCAGTATACTTGTGCCTACACGCCACAACAATATGGCATTGCAGAGAGGAAGAATAGGCATTTAGCAGAAATATATCGCACTATGTTACATGCCAGGAATGTCCCAGGAAGATTTTGGGGAGAAGCAATGAGGACTGCATCATATGTCATCAACAGACTTCCTCAACAAAGGTTAGATTTTCTTTAAACTTTTGAGAAGTTGTGGAATATGAAAGCTAATGTCAGTTAGCTGCGAGTATTTGGATGTGTATGGTATGTTTTTATACCTGATCAGTTACGTAGAAAATTGAACAAGAAAGTTGTTAAATGCATTTTTATTGGCTATGATAATCAAAGAAAAGGGTGGAAATGTAGTGACCCTACGACTGAAAGGTGTTATACATCACGTCATGTTTTATTTGATGAGACCTCTTCATGGTGGTCTACAAAAGGAGATATCACCAGACCAAATTGATCTGAAAAATAAGTTGCAAATTACTGATATTCGATCAAGTGAAGACGCCAATGTTGAACAAGGCGCAACTTATACTTTTGGGAAATCAACTGTTCACCAGCCAATATGTGAAGGCAGTGAAAAAAATGAAGGAGAAGTAGTAACTGGTGAAACAAATGAAGGAGAAGTACCAGTTGTTCAACAATCCGAGAAGGTCAGAACGAATTTGGAGGCAAAAACCCAAATATGTCAATGTAGCAACAATAGAGGATGAATCCGGAAACAAACCTGAAAGCTTGGAAGAAGCATCTCAAAACTTAGCGTGGACTAGAGCAATAGTGGAGGAGATCGCCGCACTAGAACAAAATCAGACCTAGGAACTTGTGCCGAAGCAAAAAGATGTGAAACCTATATCATGTAGATGGGTTTATAAAATAAAACATCGCTAAGATGGGTTGGTGGAGAAGCATAAATCTCGTTTGGTAGCTCGGGGATTTACTCAAGAATATGGTTTGGATTATGATGAAACTTTCAGTCCAGTGGCAAAGTTTACAACTGTTCGAGTCTTACTTGCACTTGCTACTAGCAAATATTGGAATTTGTGGCAGATGGATGTTAAAAATGCATTTTTACATGGAGAGATGGATCGGGAGATTTACATGGCTCAGCCAATGGGTTTCAAGAATCAAAAGCACCCTAGGTATGTTTGTAAGCTGCGGAAGGTGCTCTATGTAGTGAAGCAATCACCAAGGTCCTGGTACGGTAAAATTGCTGAATTTTTTAACACAAAGTGGCTATTCTATTAATCTACAGATTCAAGTTTGTTTGTCAAAGTCGATGGAGGGAAGTTATCCATAGTACTAGTATATGTTGACGACTTGATTATAACTTGTGATAATGAAGAAGAAATTGTCCAAACGAAGGAAAATTTATTTGTGTGATTTCATATGAAAGAACATGGACAGCTGAATCATTTTCTTCGTTTGGAGGTTGATCGTACTCAAGAAGGAATTTTTCTTCATCAGCAAAAGTATTCCAGAGACTTGCTTAAGAAATTTGGAATGTTGGAGTGCAAGCCAATTGCAACTCCAATTGAACCAAAATTCCATGATGTGTGTACATGAAGGAAAATATTTAGAAGATGTGACGATGTATCGGCAATTGGTAGGTACTCTGATTTATCTAACTCAGACTAGGCCTGATATTTCTTTTGCAGTTGGTGTAATGAGTCGCTACATGCAAAAGCCAAAGAAGCGACATAAGGAGGTTGTTCGGCGAATTCTAAGATACGTGAAAAGTACAATTGGTTATGGCCTCGGGTATAAGAAAGGTGAAGAATGCAAGTTTGTTGGTTACTATGACTCGGACTATGCAAGATCCATGACCCTCGTCGTTCAACTACTGGCTTCGTGTTTAAGCTTCGAGCTGGAGCAATTTCTTAGTGCAGCAAAAGTCAGCCAACAGTGTTGTTATCAACAACAAAAGCAGAGTATCGGTCAGCAGCAGTCGCAGCTCAAGAAAGTATATGTATTATGCGGTTGATGAAGGATTTACATAAACTAGTTGGCTATGCAGTTCCTCTGTACTGTGACAATAAGGCAGTGATTAGTTTGGCTGAAAATCCTATTTTTCATGCAAAGAAGAAGCATGTCGAAATACATTATCATTTCATCAGAGAAAAGGTGTTACAAGGAGAGATTGACCTGGATCATATTGACACAAAGAAACAAATTGCAGACTTGATTACAAAAGGATTAAGTGTCAATAAGTTCGAAAGTTTCTGTCAGCAACTAGGCATGGCTAAGATGACAGTTGATGTCGAGAGGAGGCGTTAAAATCGTTCAACATCATCCTATTTTTTTCTAGTCTGACTAAGTCTTGGCAGTAGCTATATTCTAGTTAGTTGCTACTTTGTTATTTTTGTTAGCACGTAATGCTTTTCCTACTTTGTAGTATTGCAGATTTCTTTTCCTAGAGTTCAGGGAAACTGGTTTACTGAAATTAAGTAGTTATTTAGTGGGGTTAGGATTCATAAAATTCTGTAAGCCTATATTATCTTCCCACCGTATTGAATAAAGACGTAACTTTTCCAGACAAACTGTTTTTAGTTTCTGTTTTCCTCCTTTCTTCCCCTGTTATTTCTGTGTTGATTACTGAGCTTTCCTTCGTGTTAAGTTCGACAATTTACCCCTTCTTTATTTATTAGCATTAATCAAGTGGAGCAATAAATATGCTCGCCTCATTCCCAATTACTCCAAACACACATAAAAATTAAGAGATGTAGACAATTCTACTAGATTACAAAGCTTAAGAGATCACTTGCCTTGATCCAATCAATTAATTATTTCAAGAGTTGAGTTTTCCCTTCCGAATCACTTTTGAAGCCACACAATCTATATATAAGGAATTATTCATAATATTTTTCTGGAAACAATAATACCCACATCAATTTTCTTGAAATAAATCAATCAACTCAAAAGAAAATTTTAAAAAGAAGGTTTGAATCCAAAATTTAATACCAGGAAAAAGATTTTTCAAGTCTTTGGAAATTCAATGGTGAAAACCATTTTGAAAAAGGGATCAAATCAGTTCACAATCTCAATTTTAGTTTACAACTTGAGCTATTGAAATACCTTACCATTTACCAATCAAAATCTCACATTTTGATGTTAAACTTCTTACACAACAAATCATGTAACTCATCCTTCAATTCCTTCTACTCACTTGGAGCCATATGAAAAGGAGGAATAGAGAAGGGCTTGATGCTTAGCTCCAAGTCAAAAGCATAATCCTCCTAATAAATCTTTTCGGCAAAGACCTCGGCATCATAATATTCAAATATCTCACCACGGTGTTCAAAGATTAATTCACACAAGAATATAACTCCACATAGAAGAAACAATGATTTACACAATTCAATTCCACATTCATGGTTCAAACATTTCATCAATCGATCAATAAGAGCAAAATAGGTAAATCTGCATCATCATGTTCATCACATACACTTTTTAATTTCAATAATTTTTTATTCATTAGATACATCAAGTGGACAGTTAAACCCTTCACCACCTTATCATTAGTCCCAACACAGAAACAATGAAGGAATTACAAATTCTACTAGAATACAACGTTTAGGAGATTACTTGACTTAAATCAATAAAAATCACTCCATAGTTCAGTCTTCTCCTTCAAAATAACTTCCAAAACCACACAATCTATAACAATCAAGTATCCATACTCTCTCATCGGAAACAACAATTCCCAATCAGTTCATTGAAAAGTGGATCAATCAACGCAAAACTCAATTCCAAAACTAAGGTTTGAAACAAAAATTTAATACTTCAAAACAATACTCAGAGCTTTAGGAAGTTATTAGGTAAAATCATTTCAAATGGGACTTGAAAAACAATTCAAAATATGAATTTTAGTTAACAACTTGAGTTCTTGAAAAAACTTCATCATTCACCAATCAAAATCTCATATTTTGATGTTAAAACCCATAAATAATCAAAGGAAAATGAAGGTTTAGGATTATATAAGCTTACCCAAGTGATTTCACAATACCTTTCCAAAATCGTCACAATGGTTTCTCAAGCTCATTTTTTAAAAATGGCGCTTAAACCCATAATTTGCAGGCCAAAAAAACCCTTCCAGGTCTCGCAAAAGTGACCCTCAAAAAGCTCGGGAATAAAAAAGTGAAGGCTTCTTGACTAAAGTGAAGGTCGCTTAAGCGACAGATCCTTTGCTTAAGCGGAGGTCGCTTAACCGACATGATATTTGCATAAGCAAAGCCTCAAGACACCAACAACACAGCAAACTCTCAAAACATCAAAAGGATCCTTGAGATTCATTTCCCATACACACAAACCATATATGAAAATGAACTCTACTCGACGTTCAAGACTAAATGGAACCATCTAAACACGAATCCGAGGTCTCCTTGTCCCGATATCCGCGAAAACTACAAGAAACTAACTAGCGCTTAAAAAGACTAAAACAAGCTAGGGACCTTTCAAAAATTAATTAAGACCTTGTCAACCCAAAAGCTATTTTTTCTATTGACAACTTAGTACCTCAAATCTTTAAAAAGACTCAGAAACTTAAACCAAAACTCTCAAAGACTAGATTCCACATTACAGTACTAATGGAATAGACATAATTTTATTCGAACACTCAAAACTCCAACAGGCTCCAAAAACCATTTTCTTAATAATATAAGCCTTCCAAATTCTAAACTTGTAACCTAAAGTTGAAAACTAACTTTTCAAACTTAAACATTTAAGACTCGGGGTCGATATCGGGAGGGAAATGGTAAATTCATGGAACTTTACAACAATGACCGACCGGGTCGTTACTTATATATTAAGCATCACTCCTTCGATTGTTAATTTTCATTACATAGTCAAGAGTTCTCTGTTTTAAAATTTATTCTAAAGCTTAATTAACTGCAATCACTAATATTTGTATATAGTAAACATTCACCCGATTTAGTTTTTCATTTTCATAGAGTAACACATATCTGTCCTCTTGGAATCTATTTAAGAAATTAAATCATGTAGTTATTGGTGCAATTAACGTTACAATTGTTGGCTCTAGTGATAAACAAAGATTATACAATCAGAGGAAAAGCATAGAGAAAAATGAGGCTTTCTTATGTCTTAGAAAACTAGCGTACAATATTATATATAGCACATGGAAACCAACATACCTTGAGAATATAGGGCACTATCCCATGACATGCTAATTGACTAACTGCAACTAAATTACGACTCCTAATGCTAATAGATGAATACTTAAAAGGCTCCTAAAAATAATGACTGTAACTTAGTGACTTTTGAATAAGTCAAATAACACTTCCCCTTGATTCAAAATCACACACTCCCAGGTGCAACCTGAATAATTCATGTGTCTCCTGAGGAAGAGACTTCGTAAATCTATTCGTTGCTTGCTCGTTTGTGCTACAGAATTTCAGCATTATTCTTCCATTAGCTACAAATATATGGATGAAGGGATATTTCACATCAATGTGCTTGGTTCTCCAATGAAAGGAGGGATTCTTAGCCATAGCAATTGCTGATTTGCTATAAGAAAAAATCCCAGTAGACTTCTTTTGCTCGTAACTAAGATCAGCAAGTAGTTTTCAGAGACATAAAGCTTTTTCGTGCTGCTAAACTTATTGTTGTATACTCCGCCTTAGACGTTCACAGAGCTACTATCTCCTGCTTCTTTGAACTCCACGTCACTGCTCCAGAACCAATTCTGAAATAACTACTAGAAATGCTTTTTCGATTGTCCAAAATCACTATCTGTATAGACAACCAATATGAAATTTTATACTTTAGAATACCAAATACCAAAGTTTGTCGTTCCATCAACATAGTGAACAATTCTTTTTACAGCAACTAAATGTTGCTTTGATGGACTCTGCAAAAATCTGGACACAACTCTAACAGAAAAAGCAATGTCACGTCTAGTGTGCGTTAGACAATTTAAGACACTTACTAGACTTCTTAACCATATCAGATTTGCTTTCACAGTTCCATCTACACCCTGAAACTTCTCATTGATATTCATAGGTGTGGCTGCTGCTTCACAATTCATCATATAAAAGTTTTCCAAAAGATCCTCTACATATTTCTTTTGAGAAATAAAAATTCCATCTTTATCTTTGATTATTTCAAGCCCCAAAAGGTATTTATGTAAACCCAATTCAGTAATATAAAAGTTTCTCATCCTTCTTGATTTGAAATCATCAACTAAAGACTTTGAGGAACCAAAATAAGCCATATCATTAACATAGAGATAAACTACCAAAAATTCTCCATTACCTTGCTTCTTTAAGTACAATGTGGGTTCATTTTCACTTCTCGTGAATCCGCTATCCTGAAAGAATGAATCAATTGTGTTGTACCACGCATGCGGAGCTTGCTTTTATCCCGTACAGAGCTTTTCTAAGCTTGTGCACTCTGTTCTCATTGCCATTAATAACAAAGCCCTGAGGTTGTGAAACATAAACCTCTTCTTCTAAATCACCATTCAAAAAGGAAGACTTCACATCAAATTGATACACGGGAAAACACAATTGCGTTGCCAAAGCCTAAACAACTCTCACTATTTCAAATCATGAAATAGGAGAAAAGGTTTCTTCAAAATCTATACCTTGTTGTTGTGAATATCCTTTTTCAACGAGACGAGGTTTATGCTTTTCAATGCTCCCATCTGCATTGCACTTTGTTTGAAATACCCACTTGGGCCCTATCAAGTTCCTTCCTTTAGGTGAATCAACTAGCTTCCATGTCCAATTTATTTCAATTGCTTGCATCTCTTCTACCATATCATTCATCCATTAAGATTGTTCTACTTCTTCTTCATAATAACCTGGATCTGAAACAAGGAAAGCGAAGTGACAAGAAGTATTTACATTGTTAGGATATCTGGGATTTGGTTTCCTTTCTCTTGTTGATCTTCTTAATGGAATTGGCTCATCAGAAGACTCATCATGTGTTGCAACTGTTGTTGGTGCACTAGTAAAGTTTCGAGGAGTAGGATCTTTTGTAGCAAGTTCTTTATCAGTAGATAACAATTGGAGATTTCATCTCAAATTCTCAGAATTAAAGTTCCAAGAGGCATCCTCATTAAACACAAAATTTCTACTTATGATCACTTTGTCACTTATGGGATAATATAAACGAGATGCTTTGGATTGAAGACTATAGCCAGCGAAAATACATTTTTAGATCTTTCATCAAGCTTCGAATGAAAATTAACCAAAAAGTATGCTATACAACCAAAAATTCTTAAGTCTCTTACCCGTGGATTCTTACCATTCCAAACTTCAAGAGGTGTCATGTTCCAAAAGTTTTTGTTGGAGAGATATTCAGAAGATAAACAGCGGTTGCAACATCGTCTCCCCAAAAGTAACCTGGTAGACTCTTTGCTTTCAGCGAGCTTCTAGCCATTTCCACTACCATACGATTCTTTTGTTCGGCCAAGCCATTCTGCTACGGTGTATATGGGGCTGTAAGTTCCCTCCGAATTCCATTCTCATCACAAAAGTCATTCATATTATACTTGCATGAGTAGCTAAAATTATTTTGTCACACTATATCAGGATATGTCTATTCTCTTAGTTTTCTTTTATCTTTAGTTGTCAAAAGTAATTTTGATATGGTGAATATCTTATTTCTTGTCATACATACCTTTCATGAAATATGTGGTAATGATAGTAAGCAAAAGCGGAGCATTGCTACTGAGAATTTAAAGTTACAGGATGATGAAATAGATGAACATGGTGATGCTCAACATGACGACATTTTAATGATGGGGAAATGTCATATGAGGTAATAAAATAAGATATAGTACATGAAAATGTTATATGATTAGAGTAATCGATTTTTTTTCGAATAACAAATGATTTGTATTTTAGGCGTTGTTGGCACTCCAAGAAAATATAGGTGGCGAAGAAACTGGATCGAAGTAAAGCGTTATTTCTAAACTTCTGAAGCAGAGCAAGTACCAATCAGCCAACATGAAAAATCATAGTGAATCTTGCTGCATATGATTGGTAAGGGAAAAAAAACTTTGGTTGCTTCCTCTTTCACTTTTAAGCTTGTCTACAACCTTATTAAATTATGTGTTTTATTTATTTTGGTATGTGTAGGATACTTATGGTGACGGGACAGAACTAGGAAAAATTAATTACGAACATGAATTTCATTATCAATGCATCAGAAGGTGGCTGAAGAGAAACAATTATTGTCCCATTTGCAGAAGGAATGCTTTAACTCCATAAGACAAAAATCTTTGATTCTCATCTTAACCAATCAATTTCTCAGACCTAATGTTTAATTGATTGGTTTAGTTGACACATTACATTGTTTTGTGTATTGTTGATTGATGGAGTATAAAATGATGGAGTAGAATTATTCAAATGATAAACTATGGATGTACATTTTCAGTTTGACGTCTTTATTAGATTTCAGTATGAGTCATCAAATCAATCATTTTATCAACTTTAGATTGAAAAATGTCTTTTTTTACTTTTTTAGTATGGTGTCATTTCAATATGAACTAAGTTATTAATTAATACTTTTGAGATTTTATTTTCCACCAAAGTACTAGTAATATTATTACCTTAAAATATTTTCTCTATTGCCCAAATTTCTCATATCTTTCCGGCATATCAAAAAAGTAGTGACGTTATTTATTTGATAGTTGATTGAATTGTCGAATTTTTCTCAACCATTTTCTTGATAGTTGAAAATGATGATATACCATGAATCAATATTATATGTTATTTTTCAATGTTTTGGTGAAAATTCTGATAATTAACTCCAATGATTTCTAATTGTTTATTGATTCCAAATATCTTATTGAAATTTTTTTCATGAACATAATATAGAAGTTTTTGGTATAATAGTAGGTGTTTAAATTTAAATATAAAATATTTGATTTCTTTTCATGTTTATTTATTGAACAACCTCATCAAAAAGGACAATCCTATACACTAACCATATGTTATGCATGGGGTTTCAAAGAAGTGCGGATCATTAGAATTTATTTTACGTAAATTTTATCTTGTATTATTTTGGAAGAGGCTTATTTCTCACCTCGATGTTGTGACCTTTTGATTACATGGAAAAAACATTATCATTTATGCCAAGTCTCCCTTAAATTGAGTCAACATTCCTTATATAATTATTTTTGTTAATTAGTTTAGAGAGTTGCTTTTAATAAAATCAAAAGGCTTTACCACAAAAATTTAGTCAGAAATTTGTGTTATAAAATATGGTTTTTCTTCACAATTTCCTCTATAAAAAACTCACTAACAAAATTCATGCTGGAAAGCAGATTATCACTAAAATATTGGTAATCTTTCTAATTTTTTCGTGTGAAAATACTACTATTTATTTTCCCCGACTATTTCAATCAGAAATTCTATGGAGATATCCACGGAATAATTTTCAGTAAAAGTATTGGGAAAACGGTCTGAAATATATCTGAACTTTGATCGAAATTGTTGTAATGATTCCAATCTATTGAAAGGACCTTTTATCCCCCTGCACTATTTAATAGTGTATTTTAAAGTATATATGTGTGCACATGGACATAAAAATATTTCATAATTATAAATAGTAATGTGTCCACCTGGACACATATATACCTTTAAAATACACCATTGAATAGTGCACGGGGTAAAAGGTCCTCCATAAAGTTTTGTATCGTAACAACAATTTCGGCCAAAGTTGGAGTATTTTGCAGACCCTTTACCAAAAATATTTATGAAAAATACTGATTTTTTAATAGTGGACACATTCTTTTTTTATTTGAAGTCTACAATAGTTTGTTCGTTGACAGTGTATGTTCATACAAATTTGCACCTTAATGAATTATCCTCATTTTAATCTTTTAGTTCTTGACTTGTATTTTTGAAAAGAATCATTTAACAGTGAATATAAGTTTTTTGTTGGGTTAGAAAAATGCATGAATTTCATTACTCATTTTAGATCAACTAAGGAAAATATAAATTAGCTCTTTTTAGGTCATCATTGCAGTAACTACCGGGTTCCGTCATTATATAAATGCCAACGAGAATAAATTGGGGTTGAAAAAACTTTTTCATAGTATTAGGAATTTCCCAACCTTGTCCAGATTTGGAGGAAATCGGAATCAACAAGGTGTATGGAAATTTGGTATTAATCGAGTGGAGTAAATATGAATTCGATATCATGAATGGATATATAACTCTTTAAGGAATCGTTACGACTTTACATAATAGAATTTGGATAAGTAGATCTCCGGAAATCGATCTTAGCGTTAAGGGCATTTTCTAAGAGTGAGTTGTAAAAAGGGGGAACTAAAATTTCCCTAAAATGGTTTCGTCTCGGTTTGTGCCGCTGTAGAGAGAGTGTTCCATTTCAGCGAAGCCGCTACAACGGGATGGGCGCCACTGTGGCGGACGAGACAGGACTTAACAATCATAGATTATTAACAAGGGCTTTCTGGTTCGAAGGTGCTGGTGCAGCGGGACTTTATGCTGCTGCAGCGACGCCGCTTAAAGTAGGATGGGTGCCACTATAGCGGGATGAGAACGAGTTAGGTCGTTAATTAAGCCCCTAAATGATCTTATTTGACACTTTTTGACTTTTAGAGCTAAAAACGACCCATGGGCGATTTCATCTCGTTTTCCATCATTCTTGAGGCTAAAGGTAAGGTTTTCACTTCCGAATTCACTTTTCGACCAATAAAACTTAATATAATGGGTCCATGTTAATGGGGAAGGGTTTTGTTGATATATTTGAATGTAGAAACAACCCTAATTTGGCTAGTTGGGATCATAGGTTTTGTCGACGGTTCATGGAATTGTTAATACTCGGGGGTAATTAATGATTAATTTGATTCCCATTTATTCTATGTTGTTTGTAGACAATGAACAAGCGGAATGAATTAGGAAAGGGAAGGATCAAGTCTCTTAGGGTTCAAGCTTATTTCGAGGTAGGTGATGGTTTTGATTCTATCATTGTGTGATATATTGTAACATCTCGCAACTAAAAAGAAACTCTAAGGAAGTTTAGAAATTGGAAATAACTATTTTTGGAAATAAATTAGAAATCTGGAAATTTGTAAGTAAGTTTAAGCGAGTTTTGATCAACTTCAAACAACCATAACTTCTAGCTCAGGATGAGTTAGGTGTACTCCCGGATATAATTGGAATTCCCTAATCTTTCCAGCGCCGCCGGTTTTTTGAAATTTTTAGTTCGGATGAGTTAATTATTCCCTTTGGAAGTTGTGTTGTTGGATTAAAGAAATGTCCAATTCGGAAATTAAAAGGGTAAATTGGTCATTTTCATACCCAATTAAATTAATTCATTTAGTGACTTAATTGGGGTAAAAACCAGAATTGGTTCAATTTAGAAAGATTAAGAATTCACATTAGGGCTTTTGGAGAAAGAGCGCAAGCAAAAAAAGAAGATGGAAAGCAAGAATTTCCAAGGACGATCGTTTGCTTGTGGATTTCTTCGGGGTGATCCCTAAAAAGGTATGTGAGTCTTTCATAGAGATTGGGTTCATTAACACAGGCACCAAAACGTGTTTAATTTAGTTAAATCGTTCTAAAAGGGTTGAACATTGATGTTCTTGATTTCTATTCTTGAATTTAAGTGTGTTCTTGAATTGAGTTGAATGTTGGAGTTTTGAGACCTTAATAATGGAGCTTTAGAGTTTCTTTGCGTTAGGTTCATGAGTATTAATTCTGGGTATTGGGATCTAAAATGATTTTGAGAAAGATATTTGAGTTTTGGTGAATAGGGGTTGGAAAAGGAAGAAGGAAGAAGTCAGACTTGCTGCGTCAAACAAGTCCGCGTCGCGGAGTTCTTCCCTCTATGAACAAAAAGTCACTATGCCTCGTGGACAGGATGCGGACTCCACTATCTCAAAATCTGATTTCGTAAATAATTATTTAGGAGCATCTCTGTGTCATGGACTTGTTCCAAGATGGTGATTTCGTATCTTTTCTCAAGTTTAACTATTCAGAATCATTCCTAAACATCACGGAGTCTTTCTAAATACAACTCATAATCCTTGAATCCATAATTGTAACAACCCTAAAAATAGATATGCTAAGTAATGCTTAATGTGCCAAGAATGCCTACGATTAGACCAGGGTTCACACGGATTGATGCGCGTATAACCAGACCTCGGAACCCTTGGTACAGCCAAGCCAACTAACTTGGGGAGTTAGTTGAGCTAGGAAAGGTTGGGACCAACAATGTAGGGCTCTCGAATACGAAGATTTACTCGAAGGAGTCTTTTACCGGACTTAATGAGAGGAAATCTTAAGTTTTGAGGGTCTAGGGGTAAAATGGTCTTTTACCAGGCTAAGGGTAATATCGTAATTACCCTAAATATATATTTAATTAATTATTTAATAAGGTGGAGGGGCAAATTGGGGAGAGAGAGACGAAATGGAGCTCTTGAAGTTAAGTCCTGCTCCTCCCGGGTTCGAACCTAGGTGGAAGCAATGAATTTATATGATTTTTTATTTAAGCTATTGAATTAATGTAATTAATTAATATTTATTATTCATTAGCTGATTTAAAATAAAAATAAAAAAACAGATTTTTAATAATTAACTAAACCTTATTTGACTAAGTCCTAAACTAGACTCCTAAGCCTAGTATGACTCCCACTCTCTCACGTCTATCTCTCAACTCTCACGCTCAAACTCTCCCATTCTCTCATTCACGTTTTTCTCTGCCAAAATAACTTCAAAAACAGTAGGTAAACCAAAGTTCTTCACACTTGAAGAACTCACAACGAAAATTACAAACAAACAACTAATCAAAAACGTTATGCAAGAGGGAGGATAATTCCGTCGAATTGGTGTTGAAGTGGAGGGGATTTGAACGTGATTTTTGGAGAAAGTTTTGGGCAGCAAGTCAAGGTTTGAACTACATAAAAGGTATGGGTTTTCTTCTCTCTTGGTCCCTTTCCCAAGAGACCCCTTAAGATTCAATAAATTCTAATTCAAAAACTAGGATTGTTCCCGTTGCATGTCCCTGTCACTAGCTCCCAATGAATCGTAGGTTGGGTATGTTTGCTGGTAGTTTAAGTATGAATATTGATGTTCGTGATAATTTGTTCATGATTATGTATTTAGAATTGTAAGCATGTTAAGTTATGTCAACCGAAAGTATGTGAAAAATGATATGTTTTTATGGTTGAATTTTATGTGCGAATGTTTGTGAAAATCATGAGGTGTAAAAGTGGTGTAATGTTGCTGTATGTAATAGTAATTCTTGGCTGAATATAATCATAAAAAGATTACACTTAAAGATGCACCAAATGATCCACGAAATGCCTTAAGAATTAACGTATGAATGATGATAAAAAGAAGCTGAAAATAGTGAACAAATTTCCAGCATTTGATAGGTTGGGTTCAGCCAAACAAAGTGGTACAAAATGCAATGAAAAATGAATGTAAAATAAGTGAAATCAGTAAGGATTGAATTCAAGACATCATTACATGAAAGCTACAAAAAAATCAATAAATGATTAAGACAAAAATGGATTGGAAGAGACTAAATTTCCAGCCTGCTGGAAATTTAGTCTCGGCCAATTTTTAAGAAAATGAGCTTCGTTTAAAAAAAAATTTAAAATGTGAGGTCATTGCGGATTGAACCCATGACCTCACTAAATGAAAATTTCATAAAAATTCGTGAGAAAAATGCAAGGAAAAATAGATGTGGTGAGTGGGGATTGAACCCACAACCTCTTGAATGCATGAGAGAGTTAGGAGAAAAATAAAGGAGAAAATAAATGTGGAGAGTGGGTATTGAACCCACAACCTCTTGGATAGGTGAGAAAGTTAAGAGATAAATTAAAATAAAAATAATGAGCTTGTGGGGGATTGAACCCACAACCTCCTTGACTTAAACGAAAAAGGAGAGGAGAAAAAGAAAGAAAATGTTATGGGGTTGATGGGAATCAAACTAGGGTCTCCCAAATCTGAAAAATGCAATTATCAAGTTTAAAATAAGATTAAGTGTTGTCCAAGGGATTCGAAATAGGGTTCCCTTGCCCAAATTCCGTATTGATACATAAGTCATACGTGAATTAAATGTTCAAGAATAATGCCACCTACTTAGATCGAAATCGAGATCTTGGCATACATACAAGATGCATAAGTCTTGTATCACATAATCTTAGGAAGATATGAATCACTTAGACGATATATGAATGAAGCCTCATGGCTTGTATGTATGGACAAATAAGTCTAACATACGTTTAAAAGTAAGTGATCCTAAGATGTATGTAATGAAATGATGAAATGAACAATGAAATGATGAAATGAACAATGAAATGATGAAATGAACAATGAAATGATGAAATGAACAATGATATGATGAAATGAACAATGATATGATGAAATGAACAATGAAATGACGAAATGAACAGTGAAATGATAAAATGAACAGTGAAATGATGAAATGAAAAATGAAATGATGAAACCCTAGAAGGGTTAAATAAAAGTGTGAAACACACTAAATGGCCAAGTGCATTGGCATATGATGAAGTGAACATTCACGTAAAAAGAGGTGAGTAATTATGAAGAGCAAATGTGCTAATGTTAATGAATGTGGTGACAACATGATATGAGGCTAATGTAAAATATGAGAGCAATCTCAAATGAGCCTAAGTAAATGTTACCAAAACGTACTCACCTATGAGAGTGTAAGATAATGAATAGACCAGTCTCTATGAACACTCTAATGAAAGTATTGAGCTTAACACACTTAATACTAATGATGAGATGAGAAATCATCTAATGAGCTATGATGTCCTCATACTAGAAGCCAGCTTCCATAACGTATGAGATGAATGTAATGGAACTTTATACTGAGCACCGATAGACTAGCTATGAGCGGTGATGCCTTCTTTCGGGAAGGGCGGAGGTTCACGTAACTCTCATGAGATGAGACTGTCCGGCATGCCGGGTATGGGTCTCCTTATATCTCCTAGTCTTCGAACCTATACTGCCAATATAGGGATCTGGCGGGGTTCGATTCCCATGTATGCTAGCATGTTTTGGGTCACTTTGGCCGGTGATTCCACCTCTTTTCGGTGTGGGAAAACACTGGATTTCATGATTCTCACATGATCTATGTCGGTTAAAGTTAAAGTTCCCAATGAATGAATGAGGCCAGCCTCAAATGATACACAAAATGAAATGAATGATACCGAAGGTGTTAGGGTAGGATAATCAAAAGGTGAGTTAGATTCAAGTAATGACATTAGGTCATTCTTGGTCATTGCACAACGAACCCAATGAAAGTCTTAAACTACATCCTAGGTATAGCTAGTGCTTACACTGGCCCACGAATGAAATGAAATGGAGTACGTATGAATGAATGAAGCAGACTCTGCGTTTGCTAATGAAGACTCCCTAGTTGAGGTCCCATCTGTTGAGCCCTCATTCCTGGGAAGTCTTAATGTTAAGTCCATGATTCCAAGGTCTCATGGCATACGAATGAACGAAATGAACAACATTATGTGTTACATGAATTATAATATGTGTTATGTGTACGCTGTTGTGTGCTGTGTGCAGAATGTTAAGTATGATGATGTATGTTATTCTCATGGCATAACTTTCCTATTCCAAATCTGGAAAGCCCACTGACTTTCCTAATCCAAATTTGGAAAGCTCATTGACTTTCCTAATCCAAATTTGGAAACTTTTCTAATCTAAATT
Organism: Solanum sitiens; assembly: GCA_016801875.1. Taxonomy (NCBI): domain Eukaryota; kingdom Viridiplantae; phylum Streptophyta; class Magnoliopsida; order Solanales; family Solanaceae; genus Solanum; species Solanum sitiens. The sequence goes on along the minus strand of JABWTJ010000865.1, from coordinate 9,131 downwards.
TGGCAAGTCCACTGACTTGACTTCCAACAAATATGTTGTTAGGAAAGAGCTATTCTTTCTCAAGCATGTCCTTGGTGTGTGCTTGCATATACCCATACTTAGTACAAGTGTGTACTAACCCTATACAAACTCTACTATTTTAGGTGCAGGCACAGGTGGACGATAGAGCTACAGGATCATTGCTGCAGTTATCCGGACGTCCAGCATTTATCCGGTTTTGGTAGGTCCTCATGCTTTCGAGGATGCTACTGTTTTATATTCTAGCTTAGTTTTAGAGTTGAGCTAGTGGAGCATGTTCCACTAGCGTTTCCTTCCTATTTTTATTCAGACTATGTGTTGGTGCCATTTTGGCAATTATACACTTAATAAGAATTGAACTATTTATTTCAGTTGCTTATCTCTTAATGTTAGATGGTTGATGGTGAACAATTACGTATAAATGAGAATGTTTTTATAAGTATGTTAAGAAACAAAAAGTTTCAAATTTTCCGCTAAAATTAACCTAGATGAAGTAAGAATGACGTAAGTAGGCTTCTCTGCGACCTCTGAGAGGTCAACGACGCCGGTCTCGTCTGGGGTCTAGATTCCAGTCGTGACAATAATTCATTTAAAGGATCAGTTAAAAGTCAATTCAAGTTAGAGTTAAGATCAAAGTCAAGAGTTAAGTAACAGAAGTTCATTTCAAGTCTTCATAAGTCTTTAACAAACATTTTAACTTTGTTCTAAGAGTTAAGAGTTGAGTTCCGTAAAGAGAAAAGTTGAAGTTTTTCTTCAAAGAAGTTGATGGGGACTATGTATTCAAAGAGGTTTAAAAGACATGTTTTCACATTTAAACAAAGAACGGAAACTGAAATTTCCAAAGAGCCTTCGGGCTAGTTTTCAGAAAAGAGTATAGCTTTTTAAATTGAAGCAAGCATGGAAATTGAGATTTCCAAGATAACCTTTGAGCTATGTTGTGACAACCCTCAAAATGAACTAGGATAAATTAGAGCTTCACGTGAGTTTCTTGAGTTAATAACTTGCTAAATTAAGGAGAAACAATATCTAAGGGCTCGAATGAGTGGCTTTAGGTCAAACATCAAGTAATGACCATATCACGACCAGAGAGCACCCGCTAGTCGTAACTTGTGTCTTGGTCCTCGAAGAGGCCTTAGACAATCCCTTAGCATTCATCGTTGCATCATAGATAAGATAAAAAGTGAAAAATTGAAAACTTTTCATTCAAAGTTCTACTTTACTTCACATATATCGAAAATAGAACTAACTTTTCTCACATAGCCATCTAAACACAAGAGTATGAATATTGAGATTTATCCCTTACATCATTACAAGTCTTATAAAATGAAGACAACATAGTCCTTGAAATAGGAGAAGTAGAACAATGTCTTTCAACATAAGCAAAACAAATAAAGCTAGAATCATAGGGTTTTTTCCTCGGACTTTGAGGACTCATCAACTTGGGAAATAATCCAAGCTTCTTGAGAAAATGGCCTTGAATAACTTCAATGGCCCGAACAAACATTTATGTAGAAATAGAGGAGATAAGGTTAGTACAACAACATGTACTAAGTATGGAAACATATGCAAGTAATACATTTTAAAACATGCACACAGGGAATATTTGTTATAAACATGCTAAATTCACTCAAAAAGCCTTTATGCACATTCCGAGAACATATACAAATCCGTATCACAACATCATCAACAACAACAAGACATATTCACATCAATGTTTAAGAGTAAGATCATAATGAAGCGATAGTCAACATTGCATATTTAAAGTTCATATATCAATACATCACAAGACCTTACTCATAACCCCAACATCATGTATATCAAGTGAAAAAAACATCATACATATCATATGAGACCAACATCATGCATTTCTTTCATAACATATATACATAGAGAACCCACCCAAGAATTCCCCTCAAGGTCCATGTCACGACCGGGGAGCACCCCCTAGAAGTAACATGGCGTACTTGACCTCTCGGAGGTCTTGTACAGGCCCATAGACATCATTCATCACATTGTCATAGGAAATTAGCGGAAAATTTAAAAATTTTCATAGCACATCATTTGCTAGAAACATTACTTCATATATATATATATATATATATATATATATATATATATATATATATATATATATATAATACGTCATAATACATAGTTAGACTCTAAGTCTCTTTTGCCATCTTAGACTCAACATCAATAGAGTAGAATAGGGACACGACCCTTCACAACATAACATATTAACTAAGCTATTACATAACATTAATTAAGAATATAACATAGGAAATCCTCCAAACATAAGGACCCCTTTCATTGAACTTGGGGAAGCTATTCAACCTTCACTTTATAAGTCATTTAAAGAGGACATTTTTCTTAGAAATCATGCAACATGCATTTTTGAAGGATCTTTATAAACATTGGCACAATTAGACAATATTATTTATATACTTCATATAGGCATAGACACTATTCATATAGACACACCAAGTCACATATATTGCATCCTCATAATGACATGTACAATAGTCACAACATCACATAAAGCCACATAACTCATTTAAGTCACATTTAGCATTTTATAACCTTACTCATTCTTTTACCTTAAGTCGTTTACCCCCAAGTAACCCTCTAGTAACACTTGGTGCAATGTATGAATAGTGTCCCATTCCACTATCCACACTCAAGCATAACTTTAAGGTCACCAAGGTAAACATTTATACAATCTTCATTAACTTAAACCATACCTTAACATAGCACAACATATCATGGAACACATACTTCACATATGACCCAACATATTTCATGAACCACATATAATACTCACTTCAAGACTACATGCAAGTCAACACTACCAATCTCATCATAATAAGGCAATAGTCAACAATATCATACTTGGACTTCATTCCATTTAAGCATCCTAAGACCTTACTCATTATCCCAATCTAAGCCTACTAGTGCAATGCACACGTGAAGTCTCATAACCTCACACATTCTTAGTAAACTCACAAAGAGACCACAAGCATCATAATTTACTTCATACTTCAATATGACATCTATAGTCAATTACATACATAAGTAGGACCTTCATTCAATGACAACGAAGGCCAACATTATACATACAAGGTAAGACCTCATCATATATTCAATAAGACCAACATTATGAATCTATAGTAAGACCTCATCATATAGACACCATAGGACTCATACTATGCATATTATCATACCAATTGGCCAATATCATAATGTCATGCATGAGAGACATATACATATTACATATACATATGGAACACCTTCATATAACTCCATTCAAGAGATACTTGTGCAATGCATAGATAAAGTCCCATACCCTCACCTACACTAAGCAACTTCCATTAGGTTATCCTAGTTAGGGTTTATTGCTTTACTTACATTATCCATATTACTTTAGGGAAATCCTATCCTTAACCGATAATGAGACCACATAACTAAACATGGATCCGGTGTCATTCCCTCACACCAAACGATGGTATCGTACTTGCCAAGGTAAGACATGAGTATCATTCTAGCATTTTAGGTGGATCCACTAGCTAGGTCCTATGGGAAAACATAGTTATGGAAACTTGGAGGTATATATGGAAACCCTCTTTATGCCAATTGGGCATTATAGGTATCCACCTCGTGAGGACTATGGTGAACAAGCCTTCCCTTTGGGAAGGGGCACCCCTCATCATTAAGTTCACTCGGTGCTAAACTAACTTTCCTTTATTGAAAAGCCTTTATTAACATTACTTCATAAAAATGGCTTTAGGAAAATTAATCCTTCATATGATTAGCACATAGGTTATAGATGAGAAGTGTCGTTCCATCAACCTAAATCATGTGAGAAATCCTTTCATGGACATAGCATATTCAAGCACAATCTAGTTTAGAGTACAATTGAGAATACCTTTCAAGAGACCCCCTCTTTACTATATAATCTACATACTTCACTTTATATGCATTCATGTGTGTGCATATGTCTATATATGAGAAAACCGTTCACATACCACATTTAGACACTACATAGATACATACTTCATCATATCATTCACTTACATGTTCATAGCTTAATCATGCATTCATATTCATATACATAGAGTAATCACCCTATGATTTATTCTATCAATGTAGACCTGTGCAATGCATAGGTGAAGTCCCATACCCTTACCTAAACTAGTTCACACATCAAATCATCCTAATTAAGATATATTTTAATACTTTCATGGACATAGACCTTACATGTATAGTAGTAGAAAGTAGTGCATGTGACAACCATCCTTTCATTAGACACCATAAATCTATCCTACACATAAGCATGCATGAGGTATGTGTGTACATTGGACAACATGATCACATAATGTCCCTTAACATATAAGTGTGGCAGCAACTCTCTTAAGACCACAATACACATTCATGCATAGACCACACACCACATTATAACATAGGAGACAAGACATCTTCTACATTGTATCCAAGACTCCTAACATTGGCTAAGATCACACAATCATATAGGGGTACATAGGTAGGGGTCATTCATCAATAGTATTCATTACCATCAAAATTTCTAGACCCTACCTTACCCTAACATCATCATTCACGTGAAAAGAACATTATCAATACACCTAGATCATGATATTGGGATACAAGACTACACAAGACCTTCATAACATGATAATCATAATATCGACTCACTTCAAATCCATTGCCTTCAAGGCCATGATCACAACATAGATAGATGGATAAGAAGGTAAACTTCGCCACCATAAGTGGAGCATACCAATCAACACAATTCAATGTCAATTCTATACTAAATAGAGAGATATAAGTCAAATCACCAATACTTCCAAGCTATGAGCACCATTTATCAATTCTCAACAATTCATAATCAATTGACATAGATAAACATAGAATTAAGCAATTCATTACAATCTAAACATAATTCAATCATCATCTAATCAAGATCACAATACCCACATTATATCATAAATTAAGAAATTATGGAGATCATGGGTTGTTCATGTAATTGGATTGAAATTCATCTTAAGATCATTTATTAATCATAAATTCACCATTAGAATGCTTTTTTAAATCAGTTTTACAATGAACCCATGGCTAGATTGAAAATTTGGAATTTTGGTCTTTTAATCACTTTTGGAATTCATTGATTGAACTCCTTAGATGGAAGATTAACTAAGTATCAACGATAACCATACCTTATTGATTGAAGAACCATTAAAAATTGGAGAAAAAACCATAGAAATATAGCCCATAGCTGGAACTTGAGTTTTGGTCTCCAATGGCGGTTTGAGAGAATTTGGAAGAGAAGAGAATTTTAGGATTTTGATTTCTTATTGGGTGTTGGGGTTTTGACTTGGTAAAGGGGTTAAATAAGTCCTAGAAACTGTTTATAACTGACTCCCAATTACCCAAAATACCCCCAAACTTATTTGGACTTTTAGACATGTCAAAGTTAACTTTCATTTTTGAAATCTTTGTATGGGAACAAGTCCGCGTCGCAGAGCTGTTCCCACATGATTTTTGGAATACAATTTTGAGAGTGTAGAGTCCGTGTTGCGTCCCGCTACGTGTACCAAAATATGATCCTTTCTGACCCAAGTCCGCGACGCGGACTGGTTCCCCCCATGCCTAATTGGCTGCTGCCTTGGGCAGCTTGCTTGCTCAAGGTTGGATCCCCCTCAAGGACCTAGGGCGGTCCTTGGGGAGTCGTGCCCAAATGTTTTGATCCTAAATAGGATCTTCTAAATGTTAGGAACCTCTTCTAGCAATATTAACTCCAAAAAACACATAAAACATGCAAAGGCACACTAGAACACACAAGCACGTCTCAATGCTAACTTTCGAACGTCTTGGGCGTTCTTGGACGTTTGACCTCCAAATCACTTCAAATCAATCATACAAACTGTAGAACATTTTATTAACATATTATTAACCTTTTAAGGAACATGTGAGACTCCAGAAAGCTTAATTAATTTTCCTTACAATATACCCCACTTGGGAACATTCGTCCTCAAATGACACTTGGAATATTTTTAAACACTTTCAATGACTCAATGAACCATAAAGAAACTATAAACATTCCACACATCATCACATATCAGACAGTGCACCAAAATTACAAGGATATCATTGTGCACTCAATGCAAAACAAGCAAGTAAAACCTTTATTCACTCACTCCTTAAAGCATAAAAAACATAGGCATTTCTCATGTTCATAGGAGGAACATCCTTCTCCTAATCCTAACATGGTCTTTACATCTTATTTCATTAAGAGATCAAGATGCAATAACTATTTTAACCACACATAAGAAAATTTAACATCATTACTCAAGAAGCAAATAGGTAATTCACACTAAATTCGCATAGACTTTGAGTAATGTAGAGCAACAAGGATCCTTATCCTTAGACATAATACCCTCAAGCTCATACACAACATTACCATGTTTTGTTATGTTTTAACGGGGAATGTCCTTCTCCTTAACATACAAACATTATCATGAATTCAGACAAAATCAATGCACAAAGCTCAATTATTTTAAAGAGAACTGTGATTTTAACCAAAGCATGCTCATACTTCCTTCCTAATAAAGTCAAGATGGTAAACCTTACCAAACACATCACAACAATAGGAAGTCATTTAACATTATTTCAAGTTCTAGCATGACATTAGTTTTCATAACATGCACCAATTGGGGAAATTCTTGCAAATTATAGGAACACATCAAGAACAATGGCTAGACATACCATCACTTCTCAAGAGTGAACCTACATTAGCACTTCCCAAATCGCAAAAGTCACAATATTTTAAGAGTCCCATCATTCTTCATTTAAAGGAGACTCAAATTTCATTGTGAGGCCAAAACACCACAATTTAAAAGTGACATAAAGCATGCTCCTTACATTATCTCATGAAATTAAATGCACAACTAACATATCAAGATGAACAACAACATGAGAAAGCATGAGTTTAATCAAAAATCCATTTTCATGTAACGTAAATCCTTTAATAACATACCTAACATAGTGTCATTTAAGACATGCATAACATATGGAGAATATGCAATTTATACTTACATTCAGGACTCCTAGCATGAACAAGCTACTAGGAATTCTTTGGTTTCGAGCTTGAGTAGAAATAGAAGGACAAGATAGGGATATCTAAAACCTTACTATTCAACTCATCATCCCCCACTTAGGGTAAACTTATTTGAAAGAAAATTAACTCAAATTCAAGAGAACCTTAGCTCAAAAACATTAATAACTAAGCACATCATCCCTTTTCTAGGGATTTAAACTTATGAACACCCTTCTTAACACTACCTCAAAGTGGTTTTCAACATAAGGAATTTCAAGGGAAATCAATATAGGAAAATTAAGGGCACTCTAAATCTCACCATCTAGGAACATTATCCCCCACTTGGGGTAAGCCAAATCACTTCACGCCCTTAAACACCAAGGCCTAGGCAAGTCAAGACCAAACCTACATACTCCTCACACAAGAAGGTTTAACATCATTGAGGGTTTCCACTCCTAATCTCACATCAAGGATCCTACTAACTCTATTATCAAGGGGTCATACCTCAAACATCATCATTCCTCTAAGCTCAACACCTACAGGAAAATTCATAAAAAATCAAGTTAGGTCATACTACCCCACCATATAAGGCCTTAACTACACCATTAGTACCTTAGGAGAAACATAGAAGAGACTTAGCCATAAAGTCCTCTTTCGTTTCTTTCAACACTAGGGCAAGGTAACTTTTAGGTAAATTCAACCAACATTATCACCATTGGAGGAAACTTCCAACCAACTATGCCTAGATACACCCTAATCACTTCCTCAAATAATCATACTTAAGGTCAATCTCAATGGACAACTAACCACTTCTAGGTACGTAAACATCAATTTGCTCTCTTCTCTTTAAGGTTTAAGGGATAGTTACTACCCTCTAAGTCGACTTTAGGCCAAAACATAGTTCAACTCTATGGAACAAAACCTTTTCTTCCCTTTTCCCCCATTCTTAGAATAGGTTCATAAGGGAACTAACCACCTAGTCATAAGGGTTCTCCTATTAACTATCATACTTCACCATCACCTTACAAGGTAAGCACACTACCTCACTTCAAGGATCAAGCCTACACCAAAGATTCAATTCCACACAAGGCAACTATAAGGCACTTCTCAAATGCCAAGGCAACAATGAAACTTTTACACATATATAAGGGCAACATTTGAACCACGACCCCTATATAAGGGCAACATGCATATTTAGCTATTTATGATATTCCACCAAAACATTTAAAGCCTAAACCATAGCATTACATTATCATTATATCAAATCATATAAAAATTTATCATTCCAAAGGGAAACTCCATTCAACTATAATATCTATTAGCAAGTTATAACCATATAATGACATAAATTCTCACATAACATGCCATTTCTCTTAAATCACAAATATAGCCACACATGACATCACATCAACAATATACAAAATTCACCTTCACACATACTCATCAAGGCACAAAACAAAAGTAAGCATTAAAACTCACATTTTCTCCCTCAAGCATAGATATAGCATCTCATCCAAGCAATCACAACTAAAAGACCACCGGACAGAAAATATAAGAGAGGAAGATCATATATTGTTATGTTCTATGGCACGACACATGAGTAGTGAAGAAAGTGAAACTCTATCGTCCTATAGCCTCTTGCTCATAGATGTGTCGCGACTCACCACCGATGAACAAGACACTACTAGATGTGGCAATATGAGACTTTGGACTCTAAAACCACTTTTATAATCCTAGCTCTGATACCACATTTGTCACGACCGGGGAGCACCCCCTAGAAGTAACATGGCGTACTTGACCTCTGAAGGTCTTTTACAAGCCCATAGACATCATTCATCGCATTGTCATAGTAAATTAGCGGAAAATTTAAAACTTTTCATAACACATCATATGCTAGAAACATCACTTCATATATATATATATATATATATATATATATATATATATATATATATATATATATATATATATATATATATATATATATATTTGTATATATATATAA
>JABWTJ010000864.1:229848-474364 GCA_016801875.1 Solanum sitiens | reverse complement strand
GAGATTAGAAGGAATAAAATTTTAGCAAAAATATGATAAAATGACTACCTATTTATTAGATGATGATGTTAATTACATGATATTATTATTCTATATATTAAAAGATCTTGATGCTGATATAAGAAGAATAATCTATGATAAATTAGTAACATATGAAATAATTGATGAAACAACTTATGGTTGGTCAGAATTAATTATCTCAGATGATTTTGATATTGACTATTTATATGATGATCTAGAATTATATAGAGATCAATGATAGATTATAGATATTTACAACTTTGGAGAAAAACTAAAGAAGAAATAGATTTACTAGAAAAATATTAATTGAAAATATAAATAAATATTTCTATTTTAAAGAGGAAGAATATTTAGAATATATAGAAAACAACGCTAAGGAAATACAAAGATTAAATCTAATTAAAAAAGAATATTATGAAAAAATATTTTCTTAAACCATGAAGAATAATTCAAATAAAGCAATTACTAAGATAAAAAGAAAAATACAAAAGACAAAGAAAAAGTTAAATAATTTATATATAAAATATGAATCATTAAAAATTACTAAAAAAGATACTACTAAAGAAAATTTGTTGATAGATATAATTTCTAAAACAGAATATAAATATATTTGTTATTTGAAAAAACAATATGGACAGAGAAACATATAAACAACAACTGATAGAAAAGATAAATGAAAAAAGACAAGAATATGAATTTAAAAAAGAAAGAATAGAAGAAAATATATTTGCAGGAGTAAGTAGTAAAGTAATATCAATACAAAGAAAAGTTCTATTTGAGTTAGAAATACAAATAAATTGCCTAGAATATAAACTACAGCATGATATAAGTTATAATAATAGATATAATGAATAAAGAAGAATTTGCAGTAGATGAAAAAACATATGAAAACCAAGAAGGACTAATAATAAAAACAAATATTCTCGAATTTAGGAAGAAGATATAAAAAAAATAGGAGATAAATTATATTTAATGTTAGAAAAAGAAACAGCAAAATTAGAAGACAGTTTAACAGCTATGATAAGAATAACAAAAGAAAATGAAGAAATAGATAAAGCTAAAGAAATTGAAATAATAAAAATACAAGCAAAACAAGAGGTACAAAAGATAGAAGAAACAAAAAATACAAAAAATAAGCGAATTAGAAAAAGAATTAGCTCAGTTAAAATTATTATATGAAACTAAACAAAAAGAAAAACAAATAGAAAAAGAAAAAGAAAAAGAAGTTGAATTGACTAGTGAAATAAATAAAATGAAACAAATATTAAATGAAAATCTTGAAATAAATGAAATTAATGATGAAATAAATGAATCAAATATAATGAATGATCAAAATTCAGAAATAAGTGATATAAGTGAAACATATACAGAAATTCTAGAACAAGTAGATGAACTGAAAGAATTAAAAATAAATACAGGAGATATAAACAAACCAGGTATATCAAGAGTTAAAACTCCAGATAATAGTCCTAGAAGAAGTAATCCTAGAAGATCAACACCAACTTATTATACAGAAAGTTATGAAAGATCAGAGAGAGCAAATACAATATGGAATAGTAGATTAAATAATAAATGGATACCTAGACCAATAATAGAACAAAATAACTTTTTAGACTTAGACTGTGTTATAGATATAAACAAGGTAATCTTATTATGGGTAGGAAATTTATCTAAACAATTAGTTGATAATACAATAGCAGTAAAAGATACACCAGGATATATCGAAAGGACATTTGTAGGAACAACAAAATTATGGATAGAAAATTTACCATCAGAAAGTATAGCAACACTTAGGAGTGATAAAAAAATAGATGGATCAACATCAACAACAAATATAGATATATTAGATAAATATGAATTAGCTATAAGAAATGAATTTGGAAGTATGACTACAGAAATAAAAGAACAAAATAAAGAAAGAATAATAAATAGACAACTAATGTCAAAATTAGCAATATGTAATATGTGTTACATAGAAGAATATACATGTGCATTTAAAGAATATTATTACAAAGCAAAATATAATATAGATGAAGCAAAAGAAATAAGACAACAATATTTTATAAAATTACCAGAACCATTTAGTACAAATATAATTAAAGATTGGAATAATGAAGGAATAACAGATACTTTAGGAGCTAGAATAAAATTTTTACAACAATGGTTTATCCAATTATGTGAAAATCAAAAAGAAAAATTAAAAATGGAAAAAGTATTAATAAAAAATTTAGCATGTTGTAAAAACAAGATAGCACCACAATTTGGTTGTAAAGATAAATCTTATAAAAAACCTAGAAAATATAAAAATTATAGAAAAACTAAAACCAGGTATAAATATAAAAATCCAAGAAAAAGATATTATGTAAAAAATTATAAAATAAAAAGACCATACAGACAAAAAAGAAAATTATCAGATTGTACTTGTTACAATTGTGGAAAGTTACGACATTTAGCTAGAGACTGTAAATTATCTAAAAATCTAAAAGGTAAACAAATAGCAGAAATAATTATGGATGATGAAAAATATATGCAGATAGATTACATAGATTATGAATTAAGTGAAAATGATAGTATATATGAATTATCTGACATTGAATCCGAAGATATAGAAATAAATATGAAATTAAATAATGGAATGATAAATGAAGAAATATAATGACTGAAAATGATATAAAAATAATATCTAAAGAAGAGTATCAGAATGAAGAATCAGTAGAACAAAAAATTATATTTGATAATACAATTTTCCAACAAATAAAAAATAAAGAATTAGATTTAAGCGTAGATAAAGTACTTGAAATACCTACTTTAAAAAATTGGTTTAAAAGACAAAAAGAAGAATACTATGTAGTTAGTCAAAAAGAACATATTGTAGATTGTAAATATACAAAAGGAAAAGCACAAATACCAATATTAAATAAAAGGATGATAAATCAGGAAATACAAGATATAAAAGCTAAAACACCTATAAAATATATACATTTAGGAGGAACAGAAATACTAATAAAAGCATGTTTTAGAGAAGGAATAGATACACCTATTGAAATATATTTAGCAGATGATAGAATTATACACCCTATAGAAAAAAGTGTAATTAGTGCGGTAAAAGGAAATTTAATATACCAAAAATTCAAATTTATAATAAGTGCAAATTACTCAATAGCATTAACAGATAGAAACATAGATAAATCATTAGTATTATATTAGAAACTATCCGGAATAAAATTAGCACCAGGAAGTAAAATATTTACAGCAAGATGTAAAAACTTATATATATTAACAACAAAACATAAAGTAATGGCAAAAAATAAAATTGATAGAATAAAAATAGAAATTCCTTTTGACCAAGTAATTACAATAATAGACAATAATGATTATAGTTATAAAGAAATAGATATGGAAGAAGATTTAGAAATAGTAAAAGAAAGAATAAGCACTTCAAGTATACCAAATATATTAAATAGAACTACTTCATCAAGAGCCAGTACATCCAAAAGAAAATATGAAATTCTTAAAATATTAAATACAGAAGAAGAAACAATAAATCATTATTTTATAACTGGAATAATTAATGAAAAAAGATACAGGATATTAATAAATACAGGACAAGAAGATAATTACATAATTAGAGAATTAGTTTTAGATACAGAAATTATAAAAACAGGACATGTATGCCCTGGATTACCTAGTGAAATTGTAACTATAAATGAAGAAATAGTAGAAAAAGAAATAATTATAGAATATTATTATTAATACCATTTAAAATTTACCAAGGAAATCAAAATATTACTTTAGGAATAAAATGGTTAGATCAATTTAAACCATATAAAATAGAAGATGAACAATTAATTATAACCTGTCAAAATAAAAAAATAATTATAAAAAGAACAAAATGAGTAATGAAGATATATATACTTGAAAAATTATTGTAGAAGGATATCACAACAGATATTATACACCTATGATAGATACATGAGCAGAGACAAATATATGTAAATATAATTGTTTACCAGAAGATAAATGGGAAAAATTAAAAACACCTATGGTAGTAACAAGATTTAATAATGAAAGCAGTATGATTACATATAAAGCAAAAAATATAAAAATACAAAAATATGGGATAAAATCTTAATAATAGAAGAAATGTATAATTTTGAATTTACAACAAAAGATATGTTATTAGGAATGCCATTTTTAGATAGACTATACCCTCATATTATAACTAAAACTCATTGGTGGTTTACTACACCATGTGGATATAAAATAGGAGCAAAGAGAGTAAATAATAAGCAAAGAAAATCAAAAGAATGGATAAAAGGAAATGAAAAAATAAATCAAGAAATGGAAAACATAAATAGAAAACAAATAAACCAACTAGAAATTATCATATTTACAATAGATAAGGTTAAAATAATAAATGAACAATTAGAACTCTTATATAGCGAAAATCCATTAGAAGGATGGGAAAAACATAAGACAAAGGTAAAACTTGAATTAATAGTGTCACGACCCAAAATTGAGCCGCGAGTGGCACCCACACTTATATTACTATGTGAGCGAACCAACCAATCTAAAACCCCAACATATTGAACAAAAAATACAAAGCGGAAGACTTAAAACTCATTAACGAAATCAATTAAATAACTTCTAAAATTTATAACTCATTATCCCTAAAATCTGGAAGTCATCATCACAAGAACATCTATCCTCAAGTTACTAATCTAAAAGTATCTAAGAAGCTAAAATAAATAAAAGGCTAGTCCATGCCGAAAGTTCAAGGCATCAAGACTTGAAGAGAAGATCCAGTCCAAGCTAGAAGCATTAGCTCACCCTGAAATCCGGTGTAGTGAAGACTGGCTAGAATTGCTGTTGAGTTGAAGACGACCGTACATTTGCTGCATTCCCCAAATAACAAAGAAAGAAACAACAAGTAGGGGGTCAGTACAAAACACAAGTACTGAGTAGGTATCATCGGCCAACTCAAAATAGAAAACAGTATATATCAGTTCATATCATAAATCAACTACAATACTCAACATGTAGCAACAAGTACTATAATCATCAATAAGTACTACCAAGTTCATCCATGAGGACTCAAGCCTCAATACCACACTCATTTGGAAATTAGGTTCATTACATTGAGTATATTAACATCTCTCAAGATTCATTATCTTTCTTCCTCTTGTGTCGGTACGTGACACTCCGATCCCCTACTACTATGTGTCGGTACGTGACACTCCGATCCCCTAATTCTACGTGTCAGTTCGTGACACCCGATCCCCTAATACTATGTGTTGGTACGTGACACTCCGATCCCCTACTTCTACGTGTCGGTTCGTGACACCCGATCCCTTAATACTATGTGTCGGTTCGTGACACCCGATCCCTTAATACTATGTGTCGGAACGTGACACTCCGATCCACTAACATCATTCTATCAATTCATCAAGCGTTCTCTTATACCAAGGCATCATCAATAACAAGGTGAATTAGGGTTTCTTCAAGATCTTGGATTCAAAAAGCTTCATTATGCTTATTTTATCACAATCACATAATCACATTCATGCAAGCATACAATTAAGCATATAGAAGGGTTTACAATACTACCAATACATATCATTCGCTATTAAGAGTTTACTACGAATAGTATCAAAAACCATAACCTACCTTCACCGAGGATTCGTGATCAAGCAAGCAATCTCTCAAAGCTTTTTGTTTCCTCTTCGTTTGTCTCTCTCTATCGATCGTTCCTCTCTCTCTCCTTGTTCTTTCTATTTTTCTTCTTCAAAACCCTCTTTCTTTTCCCTAATTAGCATATAATTAAGTATAAAAGATGAGGAATTAACCCACTAAGTAACTCAAGGTTATCTCCTTTACACCCCCAAGAATTTGAGTTATTAATATTAACCCACGAAATTCATAATTATAGCAGGAATAGTCCAAAACGCCCCTTTAAAACTTACCCAGAAATCCGACCCAGACTGGGATTACGCAACCTGTGACGGCCCGTCGTGCCTGCGACGGTCCGTCCTGCAGGTTCGTCACAACCTTCAGAGACTCAATTTCCTTGATGAGTCTGAGACGGTCCGTCGTGCCTACGACGGTCCATCCTGCACTTCCGTCACGACGGACAGAGAATTGCTTCCAGTACCCAATTCTCAAGAGTTGAAGTGTTTTGAAACGGAACCTCACAACGGTCTGTCGTGTCTGTGACGGTCCGTCCTGTAGGTTCGTCACAACCTTCAGAGAGTCGATTTCAGCACTCAAATATAAGAATTCCAAGTGTTTTGGAACGAGACACCCTCGACGGTCAGTCGTACCCATGACGGTCCGTCGTGGGATACGTCGTCTCAGACAGTTTTTCCAGAAATAAAATCTGCTGCTCAAAACGACTAAGCAGGTCGTTACAGTCTAGTGTTGAGGCTTTCATATTAGTTTGTGTCATTAGGCATTTTAACTTTTAAATTTTAATCAAAACTTGACTTTGTTCAATATTTTGGTAAACGTGCTCATATTAGAGCTTTGTCACTGTCATTAGTTTCAAAAGGTTATTTTTTATCTAACGGGGAGGTTGGGTCAAGTTTTGAGGCTTTCATTTTTTGTTTGTGCCGTTAGGTGTTTTAAATTTTATGTTTAGGCCAAATTTGACTTTGTTCAATATTTTTGTGAAAGTGCTCAGATGAAAATTTTGTCAGCGTAATTAACTCCAAAGGTCATTTTTTAACTAGTAGGATGGTTGGTTTGGGTTTCAAGGATTTCACTTTTACTGTTTGCCGTTAGGTGTTTTAACATATAAATTTTCGCAAACTTTCGTCAATATATTTGATAACGTGCCCAGATAAGAATTTCTTCAGTGCAGTTAGATGCGAAAAGTCATTTTTGATGTAATAAGAGGATTTGGGTTTTGAGGCTTCCGTTTTTAGTTTATGTCGTTAGGCATTTTAGTTTTTAGTTTTGGCCAAAATTTCACTTTAGTCAATATTTTTGGTAATCGTGCTCGAATTGAAATTTTGTCACTGCAATTAGCCATATAAGTTAAGTTTTGATCTCATGGGATGGTTGGTTCCGATTTTGAGACTTTTATTTTCAGTTTGTGTTGTTAAGCGTTTTAACTTTAAACTTTTGGCTAAAATTTGAATTAGGTCAATTTTTTGGGGAAACATGCTCAAATTTGAATTTCGTCAGCGTGGTTAGCTCTGGAAGGTCATTTTTTGCTTTATAGGATGACTGATTTCGATTTTGAGGTTTTCATATTCAGTTTGTACTGTTAGGTGATCTAACTTTTACATTTTGGCCAAAATTTGATTTTGCTTAGTATTTTTTATAAACGTGCTCTGATGAAAATTCATCCAGCGCAATTAGTTTCAGAAGGTCATTTTTATATCTAATAAAATGGTTGTTTCAGGTTTTGAGGCTTCCATTTCCAGTTTATGTTGTTAGGCGTTTTAACTTTTAAGTTTTGGCCAAAATTTAGATTTGGTCAATATTTTTGATAAACGTGCTCAATTTAAATTTTTTGATATAATGATATGTGTCATATTGAGATTAGTTTAACTTGTTATAATCGATTTTGCATTGTTTCATTCAAATATGATTCATAAAATTGATTAAAACTTTTGGGTTTATATTCGTGTTCTTAGATTTTTAAATGCAATAAATTAATAAATATTTTACTATTGAATAATCATTCAGTTAATAATATTTTGAACATATTTTCAATCAATTACTAACCTAACGTTTAACTTGAATGATATCTTACCAATAAACTAACAATCAATTAGTAAATTTATTAGAAGAATAAATAATCATACAAACGTATTTAAAATTTATTACCAACAAGGATTGTGGTGTAGTGAAAAGTACTCATGCATCCTTAACCAAGAGGTCTCAGTTCGATTCCCTTTGGGTACATAACCATTTTTGTTAGGGAGCGCTTTACTACCCAATGTGAGACTTTCTGGCATGAATCCGGATTTAATCGGGTTTCAATGTGGGTACTGAACATCAAATGGAAAACCAAAAAAAGTTAAAAGATACTTAAAATTTATTGGTAAATTACCAACAGAAACTTTTTGTTTCTAAAATTACCAATCAATTACCAATGTATGAATCGAATAATGAAGAAAAAATTTACTAAATTCTTTTCAATTCGTTAGTAAAGGTACTAACGATATACTAACCAAAAATTAGTTGGTAAATTTATCAACGGAAATTTAAGGGCCATGTTTCAAAATTTTGTAACAACATCTTTGGGTGTTTACCAACTGATTTTTGGTTGATAAGTTTACCAACAAATTAAAATCGATTGGTAATATTTACCGACAAGCTTTTTAGCAACGGATTAATATAACATTTTGTTGGTAACTCAATTTGCCAACCTATTTGATCAATTTACCAACGATTTTTTTTTGGTAATTGAGGTTCCTTTTGTAGTGTCATTGGTCAATCAATTCGTAAAAATCGATTTAAAGTCTTTGAATTCTTTATTGCTTCAACTTAAGTATACTATGTTTATAATTGGATTTGTTGATGAATTTTGTGATACATTTTGTTATTGTCTTCGATAAATAGAAATACTAAAAAAAATGATTTCTAACTTCACAACAATAAAAACAATCAAGAAAGTAACTTTATTTTTATATACAATAACAATTATTGTAATGTTATATTCTAAATATTGAAAGTATTTATTAAAAAATAATTTTTAACTCCACAATAATAAAAACAATCATGAAAGAAACTTTATTTCTATATACAACAATAATTACCGTAATGTTATATTTTAAATTACATTAATTTTTTTTTTTTGATACTACACTCCTAATATTATGTTGTAAAGAAAACTCTAAATCTTACCCCCAAAAAAATAATCAATATACTTTTTCAGTTTGTTTTTTCCTAATTTATTTATTTATTAGCTTTTTCTTCCTCTATATTTCTCAACAAAGTCTTTTTATATTGACATATTTTTTATTGTTTTTTTTAACTACTCATTTTTCTTTAGTTTGAAATTTAATATTCATAAGAATTTGAATGTATATTAACGTTTTCCTTGTCAAATTTTCTCTGTTAAATAGTTTATCATATATGATATTAAGAAAATATAGAAATGAAAATTTTATGTTTTTTAATCTTTCAATGAATACATTATCAAATTATTGATTTCTTGATAGTCAGACATTGTTCATTCTTTTAGTCACGAAATTTGATATTTTGTTAAAATTAATTAAAAAATACTGATACGTCATTTAAAAGATTATTTTAATATAATCAGGATACGAATTTAGTAGTCATATTATGTAACATAATATTCAAATTATCTTTACTCAATAATCTTTTAAAGTATTTCTAGGAACAAAATATTAACTATTCAAACATTTTAATTTAATTAGTTTATAATTTGCTTTCAAAAATATGTAAAACAGCTTAACATTTATTATTGTTTGTAAGAAGTTAATTAATGGAAACTCTTCAACAAAATTACAATAATATCCTTATGGGCCCATAACAAAAATTAAGACATGTATGGATTCTTCTAGATTTTTCATTTGGGATAATGCACAAGTACCCCCTCAACCTATGCCCGAAATCTCAGAGACACACTTATACTATACTAAGGTCCTATTACCCCCCTAAATCTATTTTATTAATAATTTTCTACCCCTTTTCGGCCTATGTGACACTATCTTGTGGGCCCAATACTGGTTGACTTTTTCTTTCAAACTAGTGCCACGTAGGCTGAAAAGGGGTAGAAAATTACTTATAAAGTAAGTTCAGGGGGGTAATAGGACCTTAGTATAGTATAAGTGTGTCTCTAAAATTTTGGGCATAGGTTGAGTGGGTACTTGTGCATTTTCCCTTTTCATTTTGACCATTAATTACACAATTATTATTTTGGCCTTAAATGATGTTAAAATTACTAAAATGTCATTGGTCGTCCTTCTCATGACTCTTCTATATAATATATATATATATATATATATATATATATATATATATATATATATATATATATGCCCAATATAATTAATTATTTTTTTTCAATTTTAAGATAAAAATTTATCTAAATTAATATCTTATTTTATTATAGTTTCTAAACTTTCTACTATTTAAAAAATTATAAAATTTCCTCTCAGATACATTTCTATCCTCTGTCAGACACATCAATAGCTCCTCTCGGATACATTTCTATCCTCTCTTGAATACATCTTTATACCATCTTGAATACATCCCTATCCTCTCTTGGAAACATCTCTTCCCTCTCAGATACATCTATATTCTCTCTCGAATACACCCCTCCCCTCTCGGATCATCCGTGAGCCATGTGTTTGCAAGTTTCCTCAATAGGAATGTATCACGATCGATGTATCCCCATGTGTGTTGATTTATCTGAAATTATTTAATTCTAAGAAAATTTTGTAATTTGAAAAAAGTAGGGATATAATGTAATTAACTCTTTACACTATAAAAATTTTACTTTAGGATAATTTATGTGACATATTTTTCTTTGTAGCCAGTTTAAAAAAATAATGGATAATATATTCAAATAGCATTTTGACTTTAGAATATTCATTTTATTCTTAGTAAGATGATTTATAGTCATATGACATCTATGATTTACCACGAGTTTTAAAAGTGTTTTTTCTTCTAAAAAATCTTCATGTTAATTTAAATCAAAATTATATAAATCGAAAGGGAGTGAGTACAAACTTTAGATCAATTTTATATTTATAACATTTAAGTTTTTATAACTATTTTGCCTTTTAACAAAATTTAAAATGAAAATAATTCACAATTATTTTTATAGTATTTTTTTTTATCTATATTCTATCGATAATAATAAAAAAATTAATTTAAATAAGGTAATAAAGTATTTTAATTTTGAAATTCAAGTATTGATATCAATTGAGAAAACATTACTGTTAAGTTGTAAAACATTCATAATCTAATATTTAATGTGCTCCTTACTCTCGACGAATGACACTAATTTATAATAATTCAAGATTGCAAAAAGTAGAAATCAAAACTAAAAAGTGCAACTCACTATTATATGAAGGTCAATATGTAGTTTATCTATTGTGGAAGTTTCATATGTATATGATATATAATTCTATGACAAATTAATTTTTGTTTTCATATATTTATACAATTTCAAAATTTGTCCTGTTAATTTGTTATGTGTTTTATTAAACTACAACTATGCACTCATTATTTTATCTTTTTTTTTTATTCTTACATTATCAACTCTATTTTTTATCACTTTAGAATTGTGATATTTTATATTTCTTATTTAAGTCACAATTTTTAAAGATAAAACAAAATTTATTTTGGAGATTAAATAAATATTATTTTGGAGATAAAATATGAAAAAAAATTTACTAACCTACAACCATGAAGATCCACTTTAAAACCTAGCGATGAATAAAACTTTGGAACTCTTAGCCGCGAAATGAGGAAGAAGGAGTAAAATCATTTCTGAAAAATAATGAAATGAGGGGGGGAGGGGGGGAGAGTAATAAAGATTTAAGGATTTAGTCTATGTGGCAGTGGAACCCTATTGACGTACAATGTGGAATTCACATGGTATTTAACAACTTCCGTTAATAAGAAGGGCACTTTTGACCCAATAGTTTGACGGAAAGGATAGTTTTGAGTCGAAATATAGTTTAAGGGTGAATATGAGTTATTTCAGATAGCTTAAGGATATTTTTTTACCCGTTTCCTTTTAGTCTATGTGGCAGTGGAACCCTTTAGCATGCAATGTGGTATTCACATAGCATTTAACAACTTCCATTAATAAGAATTGCACTTTTGACCCAATAGTTTGACGGAAAGAAGAGTTTTGAGCCGAAATATAATTTAAGCATAAATATGAACTATTTCGGATGGTTTAAGAATATTTTTGATCCTTTTTTGTTAAAACTATATGAATAGTTATGTTTAAAATACATTGTATATAATTTAAAAGAAAATTACATCATGGAAGATGGTAGGTTATACTGAATATGTTGTAGTAGCAATAAACATATATGAACTATTTAAATTGTATAAATATTTTTTACATTATTATAATCAAACAAATACAAATTAATTTTTTTTTAAAATAAAATGATTATGTGGAGCCACAAAATGAAATAAATTTTTGTGTGACTCTTGAAAAAAATTATTGGATTCTTCTAGAAAATTATTTTGACCACTAATTATGCAATTATAAAGTTATAACTTTGCCCATAAATAATGTTTAAAATTATAAATTGCCATTGGTCGTCCTAATCATGACTCTTCTATATAATAGAAACTAGATTATTAAAGCCCATGATACGGGCCTAATATAATGAGAGACTTGTTTACAGGCTTATATGTAATGACCCGAAAGATCCTCTTTAGAATTTTTGAATATCCGTTTAACTTGAATTAATTTATTGATTAGTAATTATAGATAAATGCCTTAACTGATAATTAATGGGTTAAAGTGTTAATTTATTGAAAATTACCACTAAGCCTATGTATTAAATATAATTTAGTGGGTTGTCAATTTTAATAAACAATCAATTTAGAAAAAAAAATAGAGAGAGAGTCAGAAAGACGAAGAATACACAAGCGACATCGATTTGCTTCCAGGTAATCTTAAGCGAAACTTAAATTTTTCTGTTTAGGATGATGGTTGCATATATGTATATACATTACTGTTATATTATATAGTAAGAACATTGAATTGCCTTTTAAAGTTGTTGAACATAATTGTTTTGTGTGCCCTAGATTTACTATCCTTGATGGGTCTTAATGGAACAAGAATTGGAAGATCCCATACATATGTAATACTACTATATTATTGTAATTATGTTGGCAGATCCTATACATATGTATCGTGTGCTGCATTTTTTTCTGGCGGCTTTGAGTATGTGAGGCAGTGCTGAAATTATATATTTTTTTAATCATATTCCCTTGTGATTTGCTGTCAAATTTGGAGGCTAAGTGAGAAAATTTAGAGGTTGGAAATTAAAGGAGGCAATGAAAATTAATAATAATAGGTAAAATAATAAATTATAGGTGATAGAAATATTGGATGAAAAAAATTAAGCGAAAGGTCGCATGTGGTTAAAGTATGTATAGGTCATAATTTAGGCAGGAAGTGAGGTTATTTGAACATAAACTGTTGAGCCAATGATTGGCTAGCCAATGATTGGCCATAATGAGCCAATCATTGAATTGGGATAAATGGTGTTAAAAAAAAAAGGGAGAGACAATTTTGCTAACAGTTTTTTTGTTCGAATTTACACGGGTGTAAGTTTCCTAGTTTTTATTATTAAATTGTGGTTCAAGTTTTGATATATTGGTATGTATATTTAAATATTAGATGAATGTTATTTGGTGGGTACCATTTGAATTATGATATTGGAAAATATGATAGTTGAAAGGTTAGTTGGCATCAAGAATTATGAACTTAACTATAAATTTGAGTGATTTTTTTAATCAAGATTAAACACATAATAATATGGGTGTTGTTAGTTCCGAAACCTTATTGTGAATATATATATACTTGAATTGATTCTATCGATTCAGAAGCTCATCGAAAAGGAAAGGCTCAAGTCCCGGAGTGATTATCCGATTGGCTAAGGCAAGAGAATTTCTAAACCCTTGTTAAGCGTATGAAATTCGTGTATTTCCTTGTGTGGTGTTGAGAATGATTTGGAGACTTGTTGCCTATTTGTTGGTGTTGTATTCCTTGTTGTAAATTGTGCTTTGTTATCAAAATGGTATCTCCTCATTTTCATTTGAGCATGTCATTTGCATTGCATATGAAACATGGTTGTGATAAGAGTTATGTGATAAGAAGATGTACAATTTCGAGGGTCGTATCGCGCGCCGCGATGGATATTATATTTCAAGGGACGTATCGCGCGCCGCGATGGTTACTATTATCGAGGGTCGTGTCGTGCGCCGCGACAGATGCACGGACAGATATGTCCCCCATGGGTCCCAGACTGAGAGACAGCGGGTGTGTATCATTAGGGAAGACATGTATCACTATACTTGACACTGCATCTCATGGCTTTACACATTTTTATTATGAACTTGAACACGTCTTTTGCTGATATTGTGAGTGTTTTTCTGTGAAACTTGAGACTGTTGAATATTGAGTTGTTATTGAGAATATGTAAACTGATAGAGTGTGGGTGTTGAGTTGTGTGCTTGGTAAGCTGTGAATTGTTAGACTGTAGGGTGGAGGTTCCAATAGGGTGTAAGGAGTACCCGTATTTTGTTCACTTAACTTGTGTTTAGAGGTTTGCTTGTTGGGTACCGCGTGGTTTGGTACTCGCCCCTTGATTCTACAAATTTTTGTAGGTTACGAGCCCGAATCTTCGTTATACCTTCCATTCTCTTCGTTTCCGAGGCATCTTGTGGAGGATTGTGAGGTAGCTGCTTATCATCTCAGCGAACTTTCCTACTCCAGTTTATGACTTTGTTTTTACTTGAAAGACAACTTCATTTTAGACTCGTATTTTTATTTAAATTCTAGTATTTACATTAGAGGCTTGTGCACGTGACAATCAGGTTTTGAGGATTGAATTAAGTTGAATTGTTTTCGTATTAGTAATCGTTATCAGACTTTGGTTTTATTTCCGCATTTTATTAAAATTATTGAGTTAAGCTTACTTGTCTTGGTCGGATAAGATGAGTGCCATCACACCCATTTTTGGGTCGTGACATAATATTACAATATTATATGTACTTATAACAGAAATTTAATTAGTTTTCAAAAAGAAAAATTATCATGACATTTTCAGATAAACATGATAAGAAATAATAATAAAATATCACATGCGCCAGTGATTATTTTAACATTGTGTCAAACAATGTATTCAGATTAAATAATTAATTTACTGATATTCTTTTTCTATTTTATTTAAAAATTGTCAACAGAATAAATTAAAATTATGACTTTCAATATATTAACAATTTTCATAAACTATATGAAGATAGAGTCTATTGATCCATTTATAGATCAATTCTTAATACTTTTAAAATTTATTTTACAGGTGTTTAACGAATAAAAATAATGACCTACTTTTAAAATATATATTTTTTAAATATTGAAACTTAATTTTATTTATTTTTTAATTTCAATTGAATATATATTATTAATTTATAATCATGCTTATTTCTTTTCAGGTATATTAATTAGAGCCAATAAAAGTGACAATAATTAATTATATTTTTAAATAATGAATTTTTATATTAAATTAGACATTTTTAGTAAGTTTAACGAATAGAAAAATATTAAAAAGTAAATTAAAGTAATAGTAAAATAGAGTAATGAATAGATACATAACAACTCATAAAAAAGTGAAGTAATAACAAAATGAGTTAATAGTAATAAAAGTAATTAAAGATATTTCTAGAACTATTTAGTGTTCTCTTGTTAGATTTTTGTTAGCGTGAAGTTACATTTTTACCTTCGATCATCATTCACTTCATACATTGAAAGATATTTCTAGAATTATTTGTTTGTCTTGCTATCTCTCTTAATATATTTTTGTTAGAATGAAATTATATAATTATTCGTGATTGTCTTAAATGCAAATATTTCATCCTATTCATTTTTATTTGTAAAGTTACTTTTAACATCCTTTTCTTTAATTTCAATCTGATATATATTATTAATTTTATCACACTTATTTTTTTTCAAATATATTAATTAGAACCAAAATGAAGGTGAATATTATTAATTCATATTTATATATTTAAAGTAGACATTTCTGATAAGTATAATGAATATAAAAAATATTAAGAACTAAACCAAAGTAAATAAAATAGAGTAATAAATATATATAACAATAATTCACAAAATAAAAAGTGAAGTAATAACAAAATAGTTAATAACAATTACTAAAGATGTTTCTAAAAATATTTAATTTTCTTTTTATTATTCTTGGTAGATTTTTGTTACCGTGAAGTTACGTTTTTACTCTTGATCATTATTCACTTCATATATAGAAAGATGTTTCTAAAATTATTTACTATCTTTCTTAATATATTTTTGTTAGAATGAAATTACATTTTTACCCTTGATCGTCCTACCACTTCACTCTTCTATATAATAAAAATATATAATATTTAAATTCTAGTATTTATATTAGAGGCTTGTGCATGTGACAACCAGGTTTTGAGGATTGAATTAAGTTGAATTGTTTTCGTATTAGTAATCGTTATCAGACTTTGGTTTTATTTTCGCATTTTATTAAAATTATTGAGTTAAGCTTACTTGTCTTGGTGGGATAAGACGAGTGCCATCACACCCATTTTTGAGTCGTGACATAATATTACAATATTATATATACTTATAATAAAAATTTAATTAGTTTTCAAAAAGAAAAATTATTATGACATTTCAGATAAACATGATAAGAAATAATAATAAAATATCACATGCGCCAGTAATTATTTTAACATCGTGTCAAACAATGTATTCGAATTAAATAATTAATTTAATGATATTCTTTTCTATTTTATTTAAAAATTGTCAAGAGAATAAATTAAAATTATGAGTCTCAATATATTAACAATTTTCATAAACTATATGAAGATAGAGTCTATTAATCCATCTATAGATCAATTCTGAATACTTTTAAAATTTATTTTATAGGTGTTTCACGAATAAAAATAATGACCTACTTTTAAAATATATTTTTTAAATATTGAAACTTAATTTTATTTATTTCTTAATTCAATTGAATATATATTATTAATTTATAATCACACTTATTTCTTTTCAGCTATATTAATTAGAGTCAAAATAAAAGTGACAATAATTAATTATATTTAATGAATAGAAAAATATTAAAAATCAAATTAAAGTAATAGTAAAATAGAGTAATGAATAAATACATAACAACTCATAAAAAAAGTGAAGTAATAACAAAATGAGTTAATAGTAATAAAAAGAATTAAAGATGTTTCTAGAACTATTTAGTTTTCTCTTATTAGATTTTTGTTAGCGTGAAGTTACATTTTTACCTTCGATCATCATTCACTTCATATATTTAAGATATTTCTAAAATTATTTGTTTTTCTTGCTATTTCTCTTAGTATATTTTTATTAGAATGAAATTATCTAATTATTCATGATTGTCTTAAATGCAAATATTTCATCTTATTCATTTTTATTTGTAAAGTTACTTTTAACATTCTTTTCTTTAATTTCAATCTGATATATATTATTAATTTTATCACACTTATTTCTTTTCAAGTATATTAATTAGAACCAAAATAAAGGTGAATATTATTAATTCATATTTATATATTTAAAATAGGCATTTTTTATAAGTATAATGAATATAAAAAATATAAAGAACTAAATCAAAGTAAATAAAATAGAGTAATAAATATATATAACAATAATTCACAAAAGAAAAGAAAGTGAAGTAATAACAAAAATAGTTAATAGTAATAACAATTACTAAAGATATTTCTAGAAATATTTAATTTTCTTTTTATCATTCTTGATAGATTTTTGTTACCGTGAAATTACATTTTTACCTTTGATCATTGTTCACTTCATATATAGAAAAATGTTTCTAGAATTATTTACTATCTTTCTTAATATATTTTTGTTAGAATAAAATTACATTTTTACCCTTCGTCGTCCTACCACTTCACTCTTCTATATAATATAATACTAGATTAGTTATTGCCCGTGCTAAGCACGGGCCTAACATGATTTTTTTTATTGTAATAACAACATAAATTACAGAGTTCAACTACATATAGCCAAATGTTTCTGTAATAACTTGGTAGAACATGATATTTTTTGGAAAAAAACTTCATGTATATGTATGCAGAAAGGATAAGCTCATATGCTACCTTTAAACAATGTTGATTTATGGATAAAATCAACACTAATACATATTAAAGTTTAAACCGACAATATCCAATAGCCTATGTTCATATTGGCATAATTAGTTACTTCTATTATAATATATCAAGTGCATAAGACAATCTCATAATCAAACATTTTAGACATAAATTATATATATCTTCATCCATTTTGAAATTGTATCCTCTGTTGTCCTTACAGGACCATGAACATAGAGGTGTCACAATTTGCTTGCAAAAGGGATATAAAATTTAGTGCATTGGTAATTAAATCTTGGTAAAGACCCCAGCTGGAAAAAAGGAACCAAATTCCTTACCAGACTCTCTCTTTCAACGAAGCAGGCTCAAAATAGTACTTATTATTCACCTTGTCATGATTGGATATAAACCTGAAATGAAAAATTAACCCAATCAATACAATATGTTTTTTGTCCAAATGTTACCAACTTTTATACCTTTTCACAAATTTTCTGAAGCATCAAGCGCTAAGTGAGGTTGTTCAAGAGTAGAAAGCTGGAGACCAGGTAAAGAGCTTACATTATTTACTCTAGTCCTCTTCTGAAAGAGAGAAGAATACATAAAGAGAAAGGAAACTTCTTCAGTTTACCAGCTAGCTTACTTATCGTTAACTTTCTTATATAACATGTGTGTTGTTCTGCACGAGCATAGTCTTCTCCTCTTCTGAAAGAGAGAAGAAAACATAGAGAGAAAGAAAACTTTTTCTGTTTACCACCTAGCTTACTTCCCGTTAACTTTTTTATATAACCCGTGTTGTTTCCATTCCCAAAAAAAGATACAATCAAAATTCAGTAGTTGCTCACTATAAAGACGTTTTAAGACCTTGTTGTCATATCTCCTCTTTTCAGATACTGTAAAACACAGATTAAAGATTCAACATCAGAGCTGAGAACTGCTTAGTTACAGAAGAATTGACAGGCCTCCGTAGCCTCTTTACTTTTTCTTTTCGAGCCCCAATGCTCATCACACACAATAAGGAGCAACCCCAATGCACATATAAGTGAACTGATAAAAGCAATTCCGATAATGAATTCAAAATCAACATCTTACATCATCAACCACAGTCACAATCTTAATCACTAACAATGAAATGCACTATTCATAGCTTTTGGCCTCGTAACATAGAATGTAACACAAATGCATATTGAATTGTGATTGCTTTGTCGAAGAACTTAAGCTTAACATTCAAAACAAAACTAACGAAAATTTATCTTAAAAAGAAAACATTAGTTCAGAGAAGAAGAGAGAAACATAATTCAAGAATATTGTTACGACATAAGTAAAATTAGCCGTTTATAAGAAAATTGGAACACACGTGAACACATGGGACAAAATTCACAACATGCATGAAAATATTCCAATATAAGTTATCCAAGAGGGAGACAAAGCTAACACATACTTGTTAAAGTCCTATAAGAAACAATGGAATGTTTTACCCTTAAGAATAGAAGAATATCGCAAGAGTGGAAGAATACAGTACAACCAAGGATATCTAACTTGAAGCTTAAATAGGAAAAATCAAAGAAAGAAAAGAAGATTTTAACTTTGGTAAGAAACAATCAATCACTCAATTATTATCCGGAGACACAGTCTAGCAGAATCGAGAGTGCACATTAAATACAATATAAGCACAAAACTGTACCTATGAAAAGAAATAGAAGCACAAAAGATTTGAAAAACTTACCCAAATAATTTGAAGAACTGTACCACTCAAGGAGGAAACACTGGACACAGCGATACATGATATAATATTGTGGGTATTTGGGAAACACAAATGGATTGCCAAATTAAGAAGAGCATAGTACACGTGGTTTACCATAAATGATGTTCTACAACACAATAACAATATTGCATTAAGAGAGGGGTGGGTATAAGAATAATGTTTTCAATTTTTTTGCATCATGTCCTAGCATTATCTTTTGGAAGTCAATCTTATGTCTCTGCTCTGTGTCTACCAGTAGAATCAACACATTATCTAACACTACTATAAATTATATCTCCAGAACCATAACCTTCTTTAAATATAAAATCGTTCTGTTAGAAGAATAACAATATTGAGCGTTTAAGTAATAGAGGGTCTTATCACTTTTATATGTAGTTTCACATTTTCTATTTCATATTGAGTTGATTGGTACCTCTAGTAGAATTACTCCCAATTGATAGATGTATACTTTCTCTGATTCCTTCGTACTTAATCTGCAGTATACGACAGATGGAGCAAGCAAGATTAAAAAGTCGGAAATTAAGCAAATTGTTCAATTTATGTTACTATAGATAAATGGTACTTTAATTCTTTCACCACTTATGTAGGAAGTTTCTCTTATTTGAAATCATAAATCCAATGAAAAATAAATCAATGAAGCATATCGCAATCCCAAATTAGTTGGTTTCACTATCAAAATCCTCTTTATCCATTCCACTATTCGAGCCAATCTTTAAATGAAAATTTGTTTCTTCTTGTCCGCTTCATATATATCAAAATTATTAACAAGCACGGTAATGGCATACTCAAAATTGAAATCTATATCTCATTTTTCTTAACAAGTGTTCGTATTAATCAAAATTTAGAGAGACCTAACTAAATAATTAGATAATAATTATCAAACATGTCAAGCATCAATAGTGCATTGAAAATCCTGTAGCCATTGATCGGCTTGATTGTGAACGACTTTTTGACTATGTTATGTTCATCTCCAAGAAAATTTCCCCAAAATCCTGGTTCTAAATCAGTAGACACGCAAAATAAATTTTCAGGTACCCATAAATCGTATTTTGAGTTAGAATTTGTCAAGTGTCCTAAGGTAAAAGTTCAGTGTTTATTTCTAAAGAGAGAAGGAGAGAGAAAAAGAGATGGAGATGAAGAGGAAGGGCAGGGAAGACATAGAGTAAGATAGCAATGTAACAGTTAAATTAGGCTAAATGACATTTTTACCCTTGGTCGTCCTTCACATGCTTTTCTAGATATGTTTCCTAACCATTCTCTGATATTTTCAACTTCTCTGCTAGAAATTCAACATACTTCATCTCGATTACGGATTACCTCCATATCCCTGCATGAGCAAAAGACGATCAGTTAGAGCAGCTAACTCCCAATTTTTTAAATTACTTTTCATCTTTAGTTGACATCCATCTTCAGGGGAGTAACTACGCAATTTAACACCACATTCAAGAGTAAAATCCATATGCATTAAGATGAAAAGAAAGGCTTAATGACCTCTAAAGAAGTCAAACATATACTCACATATTTTTGAACATCAAGGAGTAATTGGTAAAAATGAACATAAATCCCTCCAGTATGCTCTTGTATTATTTAACTATAGTAGACATAGTTCAGTATCATCTGTTATAATGTCTAATAAGCTACAAGAATAACGAAATTTTTAAGTAAATATAGAACTTTAATCTTGATAGAACATTCTCTCTATCCAGTAACAAGAAGAAAATGATATTGATTAGCCACAGGCTTATCTCTTACCCTCATACTCAACAAACAGACAAAGATGCTCAAATATTTATTGTTGACATGATAGCACTCATCATCTTAAGTTAACCAAGGATTGTGTTTTGTCTTTTTAACCAATATGAATCGACTACTTTTCGGTGTTAGGTTTTAAGAAGTTCACTTCAAATATAATTATAGATAACATCTGATCACATGTCTTCTTAATAGAAACAAAAACGCATTAACAAATAGACACAATATCTATCTAAGTGGGTTTTTATTTGATCATCATATGGGTAATACACACTGCTTCAGGTTTTCTTTATAGCAATTGAACCAGCCCTCATGATAGGAAGAAGTTAGACATCTCTAGGCATTACAATCTCAACGTATCCTTCATATATCAAATTAAAATCTTAATCTAATATAATGAGACAGAAATAATAATCTGACTTAAAAGCTAAAAGTCTTGTACAATTAAAGAAAATTTTCATAAATTGCATTCACAACGTCTAGCTAAATCCAAAATCTTTCTCTCGCTCTCTCTATCTCTCTATCTATCTATCTATCTATCTATCTATCTATATATCTATATATATATATATATATATATATATATATATATGTGTGTGTGTGTGTGTGTAAGTTCAAACTCAAAGAAAATCGAAATAGGTTACTGAATTTTAACAAACATTTCGTCAATCGATACAAGAAATAGGTACAGAAAATTCCAAGGAGTGTTGCTTTTTTATTGGTTAAATGGTTCTCTAGTAAGACTAATAATTATTTCTTATGTAGTAACAATGAAAATAAATAGATTATTGAATCTTACTGTTGAAAGAATAGAACGCAGAATTTAGTTTAGGCTTACTTTCACATTACACTTCCAATCAAGAATATTTCAGACCAAACATATTAGTCTGTATCGTACCAAAACAATCTGAATTAGTAAAGTTTGCATCTGAAATAGAAACTCCTTCAGTTACTTTTCAAAACACACAAAAGTATTTATATTGATTTACCCTGCACTAATAAAAGAGGAGCACCAAAAGCTATATTAATAACAGACGTTCCAATGATTTTGTTATCAGTTCTTTCAGCGATAATAATATGGCAAGTACTCTCTCAATAAACCATGAAATATTTTTATGAAAATATTAATGTATACCTTTAATAGTAATGTGTCCTCAAACAAATTTCAATGCTTTTGGTATTGCATATAAACGGTCTGAATTGGATCATCAAATTAGCAATACAGACCAAGTGCAAACGAAATAAAACACAAAGACAGCTGTCTATAATAGATGAGCAACATATCACATGAAGTTGTGCCAAAAAAGAAAAAAATTGAACCACCATTAATATATTGTGAAAAGTTTGAGAAGTCTACGATATTAGATTAAATACCCAAACAGAAAAACATAACGATCTATAGGGAAGCATGACAAGTCCGATAAATTTTTAAAGCATAAAAAGGCACAATAATAACATATCTAGTAAAATCTCACAAGTGGTGTCTAAAGGCTCTAGTATATACAAACCTTACCATTGCCTCATTGGGTAGAGAGATTATTTCCGAAAAACCCTCAAACTAAATGTAGCAAATGTACCTAAAAAGAGACGACAATTTAAAAGAAAAATGCCATATTATAGTAAAGGTATTACCATCTTATTGTTTATATATATTTTTATTTGCTTATAATATTTAAAACTGGAATTCGAAAAATGTTCTATCAAATCCTAGCAGAAGACCACAATTTTTCCATTTTAAGAGATTCAAGTGTTAACAAAAGAATCAATCGCAAAAAAAAATTAGGGCTAACCAAATGAAATTAGTACCATTCCAAGTTTTATCCCATTTGGAGGAACATGAAAGATAAATAGTACTTTAAAGTGTATAAATGCTTCTTCATTATTCACAAAAAATACTTTAAAGTGTATAAATGTTTCTTCATTATTCACAAATAATTTACAATTTGAAAAGCTAATTATATTGTAACTAAAAAAATTTGACCAACTTCATAAACTTTTTTAAACCGACAAAGTTTATTTTGGGCTTTCCTTCTCTCAATAGCCAAAACAATGTTGAGCAAACTTGAAAACAACCACGAAATGGGTAGTCAATGAAGAGAACTGAGAATACTAATGAATCTTTTCGTATTTAGAATATAGATGAAATATATCTTTGAAGAAAAGAAAAAATAAATAATAAAAAGGATAACAATCATGAAATTGAGAATTCGAAGAGAACTAAAACTTAATTAGGGGAAAATTGAAAGGTGTTGGGTTATCTCACATCGGAAGTGGGAGGGGCTGGTGGTCAATTTATAAGTGTGAGGGAAAGCCTCAACCTTTGAGCTAGCTTTTGGGTTGAGAAGGCCCAAGACCACCCAACATTGGTATCAGAGCCCAGGTTGTCAACAAGTCTCAGCCCACCGGGAGAAACTGGGTTGTCGCTCTC
Source organism: Solanum sitiens (assembly GCA_016801875.1). Classification (NCBI taxonomy): domain Eukaryota; kingdom Viridiplantae; phylum Streptophyta; class Magnoliopsida; order Solanales; family Solanaceae; genus Solanum; species Solanum sitiens. The sequence continues at coordinate 450,545 of JABWTJ010000864.1, read as the reverse complement.
TCCAGCCCAAGGCCCGATGTGTGAAGGGGAGATTGTTGGGTTATCTCACATCGGAAGTGGGAGGGGCTGGTGGTCAATTTATAAGTGTGAGGAAAAGCCTCAACCTTTGAGCTAGCTTTTGGATTGAGAAGGCCCAAGACCACCCAACAAAAGGAACACTGACCTAGAATGGCAACGAAATGGCGAAAACTCAAAGAACACTCGAAAGAATGAAGGAATCCATATTTTTTTGAATTCTTGTGGATCCCGTTGGAATCAACAAGATGTTTCCAGAACTATGTTGAGGTTTTAGATAGGGCACATAATATTGAAGTGGATAGGTTGTAGATATTTCTTATCAATATTTACTATTTAGCCTTGCATGTCAATATAATTACAGATATGCCATTGGTCGTCCTAATTCATCACTCTTCTATATAGTAGTAACTAAATAATTGAAGGCCCGTTCACGGGCCCAATATAATTAATTATCTTTATAATTTTAATTTTATTTCATTTTTCACCTAAATTCACATATTATTTTATTATTATTTCTAAAATTTTCAAGCATTTTAAAAAATTACAAAAATTCTCTATCAAATACATCTCTCTCCTTTGTCAGATACATCACTATCCTCTATCGAATACGTACATATCCTCTCTCCAATACATCTTCATCCCCTCTTGAATACATCTCTATCGTTTCCTGGATACATCTCTCTCCTCTAGGGTACATCCATATTCCCTCTCAAATATAGCTCTCTTCTCTCGGATTCATCCGTGAACTATGTGTCTACAAGTTTTCTGAATAGCAATGTATCATGATCGACGTATCCGCAAATCTACTGATAAATCTAAAAAAAATTTAATTCTAATATATTTTTTTGCAATTTGAAAAAAAGTAGAGATATAATGTAATTAACTCTTAAAACTGTGAAAATTTATGTCATTTTAATTTTAATTTATGTGACATATTTTTTTCTGTAGTCAATTCAAAAGAATGATGTATTAATATATTTAATAACATTTGACTTTAAAATATACATGTTATTCTTAGTAAGAAGATTAATAGTCATATGAACATCTATGTTTTGTTTTAGACCACGAGTCTTAAAAGTATTTTTTTTAAAAAAAAAACTTTATTTTAAGTCAAATAATCATTACATAAATCGAAATGGAGTGAGTTCAAACTTTAGCTAAGTTTTTTTTAACTGTTTTATTATTTAACAAATTTTAAAATGAAAATGCTAAACCTTTTTCACAATTATGTTTTATAGTTTTTTTATCAATATCTAGTCGATGATAACCATAATTTTAATATAAATAATGTAATAATGTAACTTAATTCTGAAATTCAAGTATTGATATTTTTGAGAAAATATTTATTTATAAATTGTAAAATATTCATAATCTAATATTTAATATGCTTCTTACTCTCGACGAATGACACTAATTTATCATGATTCAAAATTGTAAGAAGTAGAAATCAAGACTAAAAAAATGCAACTTACTAAAGGTCAATCTGTAGTTTATCTATTGTGGAAGTTTCCCAAGTATATGATATATAATTTTATGATAAACTAATTTTTGATCCCATATATTTATACTATTTTAAAATTTATCCTGTTAATTGGTTATGTATTTTCTTAAACTACAATTACACGGTCATTATTTATCAATTCTTACATTATCAACTTTATATTCTTCTTTTTTATCTCTTTAGAATTGTGCTATTTTTGTTTTCTTATTTAAGTCACAATTTTTAAAGATAAAATAAATATTTTTTGGAGATAAAATAAGTTATTAAAACTATATGAATACTTATGTTGAAAGAACATTATATATAATTAAAAAATTATGCTAATTTTGTTTTTTATTTAAGTCACAATTTTTAAATATAAAATAAATATTATGTTGAGATAAAGTAAGTTAAATAAAACTATATGAATACTTATGTTTAAAAAATATTATATATAATTAAAAAGGAAATTACATACATGGAAGATTATAGAATTGTACTGATTATGTTGTAGTAGTAATAAACATTGATGAACAATTTGAATTGTCAAGAGTATAACAATAAAAATATTTCCACATTATTATTATAATCAAACAAATAGAAATTAATTTTTAAAAAGAATAATAAAATGTATTTGTGGGCCACACATGAAACAAAAATTTTGTGACTCTTGAAAAGAAAAAAATGAATTCTTCTAGAAAACTATTATGACAATTAATTATACAATTATAAATTTAAAACTTTGCCCATAAAAATGATTAAAATTACAAAATTGTCATTGGACGTCCTCATCATGACTCTTCTATATAATAGAAACTAGATGAGCGTTGCCCGTGCTAAGCACGGGCCCAACGTTTAATATTTTAATATTTTATACATTTGTTGTTATTTTATTTTACTACACATGCTTCATTTTATAATATGTTATCAGTCGAGTCTCTTCATTTACTTGTGTTTGATTTACCTATGAAATATATTTGAGATACAATGTGGTACAAAATATTTTTTAAGCAATTGTAATTTCAAAAAACAGAATGTCAATTATTTTAGTATGAATCATATTTTTTAGTCTGCACAATAAAAGAATCAAATGAAATCAGAAACAAGCGAGAGGCACTATTATTTTTCTTTCAATTTTCAACAATTAGGTCAATATTAAGTTGAGCAAACGTTACATGATAATGTGATTATGAGTCATGAATTGGTCAAAGGATATGGTGGGAAAGGTGTTTCGCCAAGATGTATGTTTAAAATTGATATGCAAAAGGCGTATGATTCCTTGGAATGGCAATTTTTGGAGGATTTCTAGTAGGTATGCAGATTCCACAGAAGTTTGTAGGTTGGGTAATGAATTGTGTAAGGACAGTGTCATACTCAATTATGATAAATGGGAGTCTTAGTCCAGCATTCCAAGCAAAGAGAGGGGTGTGACAAGGGGATCCCATTTCACCTTACCTTTTTATTCTTGCTATGGATTGCCACACCAGACTTTTGAAGACTCTGAAAGACAAAACAAGCTTCAAATATCACCCTAGATGTCACAAATAACAGATTGTACAATTAAGCTTTGATGATGATCTCTTGTTGTTTAGCAGAGGTGATGTCGCTTCCACCACCTTATTGTATGAATGTTTCCAGCAATTCTCAAAAGTGTCTGGACTAATAGCTAATCAGACTAAGAGTTGTGTTTATTTTGGAGGAGTGTCAGAGGATGTACAATAGGAAATACTGCAGCACACAGGTTTTAGTAAGGGAGAACTTCCATTTAGATATCTTGGGTGCCTTTGAGTTCCAAAAAGCTATCCATAAGTCAATGCCAACCTCTCATAGATAAAATAATGGGTAGAATTAATACGTGGACAATTAAATTTCTATCCTATGCAGGAAGACTTCAATTGGTGAATAGTGTACTCTCGGCCATGCAAGGATTTTGGTCACAAGTATTCCCAATGCCTAAGAAAGTTCTAGAAAAAATAGAATCCATGTGTAGGAGTTTTTTATGGAATGGTGAAAAATAAGGTAAAGGGAAAGCACTTAATGCTTGGGAAACATTGTGCTTGACAAAGGTTGCTGGTGGACTTAACATCACAGACATGTATGTGTGGAACAAAGCAGCCATCTTAAAACATTTGTGGAATCTATGCAAGAAGAAAGATAAATTATGGATTGTATGGGTTCATACCTTTTACCTTAAGGGAAGGGATCCATGGGAAGTTGAAATCAAGCAAGCATTATGGATGGTGAAGAAAATACTGAAAGCAGGTCAGTGGTTAAGAGAAAAGGGCCTGCAGGTAAGTGTGATCATGGAGAAACCAAATTTCAGCATTAAGGAAATGTACCAGGTGCTAAAAGGGGAGTACAATAAGGTGTCATGGAGAAGATTCACATGTAACAATCTCGGAAGTCCTAAATGGGTGTTTGCATTATATGTAGCTATACATAGAAGGTTGTACACTAAGGACAGATTGAGTAACTGGGGAATTATAGATGATGATGTATGTGCATTATGCAAGGATGAAGTTGAGACTCATCATCACTTGTTTTTCTCCTGTAGTTTCTCACAAATAATATGGAAAAAAATGCTCAATGGCTACTCATTGTAAGGGGTGTGAAGGCTGGAATGAAGAACTGGAATGGGCCATAATGTATGCTACAAGAAAGTCTATCAAAGCAGACGTTTTACAGAATGGCACTGGCAGCAACACCATACTACATATGGCAGGAGAGGAATCTTAGAGCTTTCCAACAAAAAAAAAGGACTACATGCATGATCAGTAGAATAATAACACAAGAGATACATCATAGAGCTAGCATGATTCCTAGATTATCAGGATATATGAAGAATCTCAAATTTTTATCCCTAGGCTAGATTATAAGTAGTTTATTTTGAGTTTCAGTAGGAAACTGAGAATGGAACCTGTCCATATCCAGAATCCTAATCTTATACGAATTGACATATCTGGTAATAAAGTTACAGTTACCAAAAAAGAAAAGTTGAGCAAACGTTTCACCTATTGACAATATTGATTGTCTTTCATGGAATAACTGACTTTTTTTATTGTCGTTGAACACTCATGTTTGGGAAAGCTTATTTATGCACCAATCATTATGATCATCCTAATGTTACAATGTATACGAGTGGTATTTCTAAAGGGTTATATAATGAAGGTCTCAAAAAAGGTATCAAAGAAATGTGAACAAAGTAGAATAATTTTTTGTCATATCTGTGTCTATTACTTGGCTCTTCCTCCAACCTTCGACATCTTATTTGCTAGCGGCCACCACTGTGTCCGTCCCCCAAAACACTAAGGACTTGAATACACCAATATAACTATGTAAGAGTTGTAAGTGGAAATAGCAAGGTCGAACCTTATACACAACTTCAGGCAACTTCTTAATGAGTGCAATAATCAAATAAATCCTATGAAAAACAAGGCTGAATGCAGCTATAAATAGGGTTATTCAATTCAATATAATGCTTTAGATGATGTCTTGCAAGTACACTTTTTGAGAACCAATGAACACACTAATAATGTATGGTTGCAGAAATTACGTACGAAAAGTAGTCCATAACTTCAAACTCAATCAGAACGGCTGATAGCCACCATCCTTTATGTGGGATTTATTATTTTCCCCAGTAGAGTAAAAGGGGTTTGCAACAAAACACAAAATTATACAGTACAAAGACAAATTATTTCACCAAGATTCCTTAAGCAAGGTGAAAATCCCCTTCAATACTAAAACTCCAATTGGGAATTAGTTTCATACATACGAATACATGTTAGCCATAAAACATTGTAGCCACTTCCCTTGTACATTTTGATTTGAAACAATAGGATATCAAATCTAGAAAGTAGTGGGGTATTTATAATGGACCTAAATTTTAATTAGTTGCGTATTAAACAAACATAATAAATATTTCAATGAGAAAAATTAGTAATTTGAACACATTATAACTGCCAAATTTGTTGATAATATATTAATGTGAATGTCATACTACTGAATGTTGAAGTGAGATACTTACATGGTTTAACATTTCCATACGTGGGAGTGCTAATTACATACATTTACATACTGTATTAATTCATTAAATTAGACAAAAATAAATGCATCTTTCATGCTTGGATCTTCTGGATCAACTTTGATCAAAATCACCTGTCAGCACAGAATCACATCACATAACTTATACAACATAGAATGAAAAAATGTGGCAACATCAAGCTTTAGCTAAGCCTCATCTTGAAGCCCTATTTCATCATTGACATAAGTCATTTTATAAAATAACAACAATAAGAAAACAAGTATGTTACTTTTTAATCCTCTCATAAGTAGATCATTTAGCAAGTTAATGCCAACCAGAATAGCATAAACACTACATTTGTTCGTATTGGAATAGAAAAGAATAAAAATATAAATTCATTCTAACAAAAATATATTAAGAGAGATAGCAAGAAAAACAAATAATTCTAGAAATATCTTTCTATATATGAAGTGAATTAGAAAATTAAGAATTAAAGTCAATTAATAGTAAAATAGAGTAATCAATAGATATCACAATAATTCATAAATAAAAGTGAAGTAATAACAAAATAAGTTAACACTAATAATAATAACTAAAAATGATTCTAGAACTATTAGTTTTCTTGTTTTCATACTTGGTACATTTTTGTTAGAATGAAATTATATTTTTATTCTTGATCGTCTTAAATGCAAATATATTAGCCTATTCATTTTTACAATTCTAAAGAGATAAAAAAGAATAATATAGAGTTGATAGTGTGAGAATTGATAAATAATGACCGCATAATTGTAGTTTAAGAAAATACATAACCAATTAACGGGATAAATTTTAAAATAGTATAAATATTGTAACACTTCAAAAATTCTAGACGTGTCGTGAAGCTCAACAATGGTGTACCAAGGTCCAAACACTGTTTCTAAGCCAATTTATATGAATTTAGGTCATACAAGGTGTTTAAGAACCAAGACATTCAAGAACGTCCATGACGTCCGGAAAATTGGTTCACAAGAATGCTAGTGCGTCCTAGTGATTTGACTAAGTTTTAGGAGTCGGAAAATTATACGGAACTTGGCTATAATGTGTGTGACATGGGTTAAAGGTGTTTGGTAGTTGAAACGTCCGAGTATGACTCCCCAAGGACCAACCAAGGGCCCTTGAGGAGGGCCATGAAGTTTGGGGACAACACTGTTAACAGTGTTCAGTCGACGACCAAGGGGACGGTCCGTATGTGGATCGACGGGGCGTCGATGCCACCGTCTTCCCACACTTAGATTAATTGAGGACACTCCTGGCAGTGTGCAACCGACGATACTGTCGACGGTCCGTGTAGGGATCGACGGGGCGTCGATGCCACCGTCGTCCCACACTTAGAGGATTTTATGGAGCCCTCGCCTGCACAATCTCTGACCAAGACGAAGGAGTGCAGGACGGAGGGGAAACGGCCCGTCGACTCACAGACGGCCCATCAACGGGGTTCCGTCTATGAGGGTCACTAAAAATCTGCATGTTCCTAATTTAGTTAATTAATTAATTAGGTGGTTTAGGGGTTAGTTAGGGATTAAAGGGGGACTAATTAAGAGGGTTAAGTCCTAGTATAAATACCCATAACCCTCATTAACTTAAAAATAACTCTCAAATAAACTCTCTTCCTTCTCTCTTCTTTCTCTCTCTAATTGGAAGACTCTATAGAAGCTTAGCTTGGGAGGTGAATTGGGGGCTGATTAAGGGTGGATTCATCTTCAAGTCTCATCAAAACATTAAGGTACGAGATCTATTCACCTTTGAGACTCTTTCCTCAAAGGGTTCCTTCAAATTGGTTTTCCAAAAGCTGAGTTTTTTATGGGATTCATTCAATTACGAATTTAATGTTATGAATTGAGTTGTTTATGATTTCTTTAGGATATAATGGATAGATTAACATGTATATTAACTTGATTATAGTAATTTGGGGGTGGTTTGATCTAAATTGAGAAACATGATCCTAAACCGTTAACCCTAGGTTTGATCTTGATGTGAATTATATTGGGTTTGATTCAATTGACTTTATTAGTGATTTAATCATCCTTAATTGATGTTATTACACTGATTATAAACATATTGTGATGAATGGTAGTCTCTCATGTTGGTTCTTGAGTATTGACCTAGGTTAAGAAGATAGACTTAGATATCATGTTTTCAAGCTTTGATTTAGTGTTGAATTATGATATAGTGATTCTTCTAACTTCATCATCATGTTGGTTATTGTATTAAGTTGATGTGATGAACCAAATTGGGTTGAGTCATGGGTTGATGGTAAGGCCCTTTATGATGAACTATGGAGGAGTGTTGGTAAGTCTTGACTATCCTATTTCTTACTTCAATTATAATTAATTGTGATCAAGTTATGATGTTGTGTTGAAGTATACCTTGCTTAGGGTGATAGAATGATATGATGATTAAATTGAGATGTCTTATGTTTTGGTTGTGAGGTTGTTTAGGGTGTACATGTTATAAGTATGTTAATGTGTAATTATGCACCCTACTATGATGTGATATGCAAGGTGTTAACCTCACTTATATGAGTTGTGATGAAAGGACTATTTCTCATGCAATTCTTATTGAGCTATGATGATGAATATATACGGGTTAGACCCTATGACCTAAACTAAGCCTTTGATTGCAATAAATTAAATGACATTTCAATGAAAGGGAATTATCTTAGCACTGAGTGAACTTGACAATGGGAGGTGATGACTTTTCATGGAGAGGAAAGGTTCACTCTAGGGTTGCCCGTGTGATGTTAACTTCCCTTGTTTTAAAATATGTCATCCCAGGGATTCCCATGGGGAGAGGCCCAATTACCACATGGTATGAAGATGGATACTTGCCTCTTAGTTCTTGAACTATGTTGCCACCATAGGATACTAGCTAGTGGATCCACCTAGATAACTATGTTTGTATTATGTTCTACTTTGGCCGGTAAACCACCTTCCATCATTGTAAGGTTTCATGACACCGGATTCCATATTTAGCTCATGTGGTCTATGTCGGTTAAGGCAAATGTTCCCTAAACTAAAAAGAAAGAATGAAGTATAGACTAACTAAAGTGACTTGAGAGGTTTGACTTAGCCTAGGTAGGGGTATGGGACTCTACCTATGCCTTGCACTAGTTTGCCTTGATGGGAGAAGTTAATATTATGTATATAAGTGATGATAAATGTAAGTACTCTTATATGATGATTTGGATGCTTATGAACATGCAAATGGTGTTAATTGCTAAAGATATGAATTCATGAATAAATGAAGGTTATATGGTGTGAAGTATGATACTAATTATAGTTCTTGTTGGGTTACTTGATTAAGTAGAGTTATGGGCTTTACTTGGTCATTGCACTTGTTGGTTCTATGGGAATTCATGATTTGTTGTCTTACTTTGCTATTTATGTGATAACTCTTATTCATGCTTGTGATGATATTACTTGGTGATAGAGTATATGAGATTATGAGTTCAAGTATGTTGATATGCATTTGGCTTCCATTGATTGTGCATAAGTCTTTAAAGAGGTAAAATGGCATGATTTAATTAAATGTCCCTTTTGACATGTTTTGGTGTTATATGTGCATATGGTCTCATACTTAGTACATGTGGAGTACTAACCCCATTTTCTTCCCTTTTTTCCCCAAATATTTTAGGTTCCGGTCGTTGAAGTTTGATTCGAGGCGATTGAGAAGAAGACTTGGATATTCTTATCATCCAAGTGGTAGGTCCTCATTTCCCCGAGGATGATACCGATATTCTGCCTACGGATTTACTTAGCTATTATGACTCTCATGTTGACTCTATCTTTCATTTGAGACAAAGTTGTATAAAGCCTATATGTGGCTTACTTTTATTGATGTAGGGCTATGCCCATGATGAAATTCTCTTTATTAGATGGTTTATGAGATGAGACGGATTTTATGACTCTACTTCTATCTTATATATGTGTATGAAATAAAATTAGAAGACTATGTAATCTTCTTATACGAACGAGTCTATGTATACTCGATATTAATATGATTATGTGTATGTAGAGGTCTATGTAAACCTCCGATTAGATATAGTTAAAAAGTTTTAATATAATTCTTCCGTATTTTTAATCGATGAATGTAATGATGTAAGGCTAAGAGGCTAGTCTTAGTCCTCAAAGAGGACGACGACGCTGGTTACGTCTAGGGGGTAAACCCGGATGTGACAAATATATGGGATCAAAAGTTAATTAGTTTTTCATAGAATTATATATCATATACTTAGGAAACTTCCACAATTTCTATATATATGAAGTGAGTGAGGTGGAACCAATAAAAATTAAAATTAAAATTTATATGTATATTTAAATTTTGTGTATTGAAATATTTTTTAATTTTGTGATCTTAAATATACTATATCAAAAAATTCAAAGTTTATTTATTCTTAAATAAATAAAAAAGTTCATATAAATCGAAAAGGAGGGATTCATATATTAAAAATGAAATATATATGTGTTATTATTAAAATGAGCTTTCATATATATTTTTTTCAAAAAAAATCGTTTGGTTTCCTTCTATTAGTTTGTATATGTGGAGTTTTAAAGATTTGAACATTTTAATATAGAAATATAATGATTTGAAAACTTTAATTTCTTCGTTTTAAATTTCTAATTTGTTACATATTTGAAAATTACATTAAAAAAAGCTTTAAAATGCTATAACAATATAAGATATTTTTAGAAAAACATAGTTAAAAAATATAATGAAATTTGGTTGACTTCTTTATTTTTATCGAAACAAAAAAAAACTTGCATATATTGTTTGAAAATAACGTAAGAACTAAAAAGTACTGTGAATTACAGTAAAATGACAACTAAAAATATGTGAGAATCATATAAGAAGTTTCGTTGACTTTCCTAAAATCACTTGTATCATATAAAATAAAACATATGTAGTAACATATATTATTCAAAAATGACATAAAAGATACATAAATTAATAATTTAAAATATTTTAAAAAAATCCATATAAAAAATTTAGTTCACTTTTTCAAATTTCATTTGTATCACATAAATTAGAAGAAAAAAACTAACATATGTTGGGCATGCGCTAGCGCGGGCACCTGATATCTAGTGTATATATATATATATATATATTTATATTTATACTATATAGAAGTGTGAAGATTGGACGACCAAGGGCATAATTGTAAATATAGCCTAAAATAAGTGCAAAGTTATAAGCAAAGTAGTATGAGTAATTGTCTTTTCAGAACTCTAGAAGCATCCATTAACTCTCTGATCCCTGACAAAAAAGACGCAACGCCATTTCTACAAATCAACGGTAGGTCTCCGATGCTTATAATTTTAGGTTTATGTTTCTCTCAAATTTGTACTAATCTTTCTTCTTCTATTCTTAATTTTTTTCTTCATATTTTTATCTTTCTTCACACTTCTGATTTGTATTATGTCATATGGGTGTTCCAACAACATCTCCGTCCGAGAGTGTTGCATGCATTTCTTAAACATATTAAAGTGAAGAGATTGAGTCTTTTTGAAAGAATCAAATATAGAGGCTTGTTCCATTGGCTTTGTTTGAATGTTGATTGGACATCTAAGGGCAATTGTAAGGTGAAAATATGATTTAGAATTCTTGTTGACTATCAAATTTAAGTGGCAGTGGTCGCTCTGTTTTTTTGCATTCAAGCATACTAATATTTTTATGTTGAAGATTTTAATGAGAGAGGATAACATATTGCTATATCAAGAATGCTTGAAAAGCTGCTCTGGGACACCATCGGCATAAAAAAATTTCAATATATGGACTTGTTTATCTAATAGTGCTTAATAATTATAGATATTTTTGTACTTGTTCACAATTTATTTATCTCTTTAGAAATTTTTACTCATACGTTAAATGAACTTTTAGGTTTCATCTTCTCTCTCACAAACACTTCATGTTCCGTTGAAGCTCGAGTTTGTTCTGGTAAGTTTTCAGTAAATTCTTCTAATTTCTTCTTTATCATTTTTCCTAAATGCTTGCCAACCTACATAACAGATTAAAAGTCCTGGATTTTTTATTGTATGTTTATGTAATGTTGTTGTTCATAATATTTTTTGTTCAGACGATTGTTTTGTATTCTTCTGTACAACTTGTGTTATTTTAGCTCGTATTCTTCTGTACAATTTGTGTTATTTTAGCTCGATGCATTAATGGTTGTTTGATTGTTCGAGATTATGTTCTTCTAACATTGATTTACGATATTTTATCTAATTTTTTTGACTTACATACACTTGTTAAACAGTTGTAAGACATTTTATCATTTTTTTTTTACTTACATACACTTGTTAAATAGTTGTAACAAATAAATGAGATTTGCAATCTCACAAGTGCAAGACCAAAATGATGTGGACTTTGATACCATATATTGTACAAGTTTTACATTAATATATAAATTGCACCATCCACTCATAGTAATGGTCAATACAACATAGAAAGTTAAGAACTTTTCTAGATTTTGTATACTTACAGGGCTACAATATAATTTTTATAATGGACACAACTGCATAAAAAATGGACAGTTTAGTCATGGTAGAAAAACAAGTTGTCTACTTTGCATGAGGGTTATTATTTATATCAGAAAAAACAGTGGGATTATTAAAAATTTAATAAGAGTATATAAACAGCTTGATGAAAAAGTTAGTACTTATCTTGCTATCTGGCTTACACAGATGATGCTCAAAAGATAGAGTATCACTGAAAAAAATATGGATATTGAACAGAGCAGAAAAATGTACTGCCATTGAACATATTGCGAAATTTAAAGTCAATATAACTTGCAACTTCTTATAAGCACTCTAGGCAATTGAAGAATGTTAGGTACATTGAGTAGAAATTTTTGATTGCTAACTTAGATGGGGTCGTGAGAATGCAAGTTCCTTCCAATTGACACCGTTTGAACACATATGTTGCTGCTTGATGTGATCTTATAGTCATTCAACTGTTGGTTATCATTTGTATTAGTCGGTCTGGGGCATCTTAAGTATTTAAGAATGGCAACTTATTCGGTTTGTTTCTTCAACTCCGGGGACTCTATTTTCGGCGAAATTCATGTTGACTGATTCAATTGTTTCTTCAATTTGTAATCCATGGTGACTCTCCTTATAATTTACGTTCGCTTTGTCCATGTCAGAGACAACTTATACGCACCTGAACTTCTCCAATTACTTGTTACTTCACACCAATACAAGTACCTGTTAGCTCTACTCGATAAAACTTAAACAGTTAAAAGAAGAGCTATTAAAATAGGAAACAAATATTTTTCATTATTTTTGAATTTTAGATCAAACAAAAACTTAAGTAATTACAACACTAAATTCACTTTTCTTCTCTGTTCATCTTCACTCTTTTCCTGTTTGCCTCTATCTTTTTTAATTTCTTGACTTTTGAATTATTATGGATCTTAGGTTCATAAGATCTTTGTTATATATAGTTGTTTAATATTCATTCATTTTTGTATATGTTTTAATTCATTATCTTTGCAGTTTCTTACCTTAATTTAGATAGTTATCTGATCGTGCGTCTTTGTAACATTTTAGTGTGTGAAGTATTGCTCTTCTAATTCTTCTCTTTATGGCTATGAAGTTTTAGTTGTATGCATCGTACGAATACATTACTAACTAATATGAATTTTTATCTTGTTAGATGTTATTTTCTACAAGATTTCATAAAATATTTGGAACACAAAGATGTCAAGCAATAGAAATTATAAAAATGCACTGTTTATCTACAAAAAGAAAAAACCAATGATCTACCTACGTCTATTCCTGCATGCCATAGGATGCCAAATATTTTATTTGACAACATAAACTGGAGTCATTAGCTTGTACCATGATATAGCTTAGACATAATATATATATGATTTTTCTTTAAAATCTCTGCTTCTCTAGCTAATTAAATGTTCAAAGGGTGGAAACTTTGATTTATGCCTAAATTTATCAAGCTATCAGTTTGTCTAGGCCTATATTAAGAATTGTTGAAGCTAAAAAGTAAAAATAACTTATAGTGTTATATGTGCTTTAATTTATGAATGTTCTCTTACCAAATAGTCATGAAACTTTCGTAAATTGAGACTTGAAGTACACAATAAAGTGCTAGATACCATATTTATAGATGTTATCTTAAAAGTAGATAAGCTTTAAGGGTACTAATCTGAATATAAACAAAGAAGTACTATTTCCATAAAAAAATGGCTATAAAAATGTACGTATATCGATTTTGTATATGAAAAATCAATATGTTTCAGTTAGTTTTTTGTCTTTTGTATATGTTTTGTGTGATAAGTGGGATTTGTGGATCTGGCAACCAAATTAGGAAAATAAGTAATTTATAACAAGGTGATTGAATAGTTTATTCAAGTGTGTTAGAATTGAATCCAGAGCTGAGAGTATGTCTCATTTTGTCTTTCAAATTAACATGTAATTGACTTTATTTTGTGCATATAACCACCCCCAACACTAATGAAGACTTTTACGTCTTTAATGAACAAGTTCTTCTATAAATGTGAGGTTCTGTTTTAACACAAAGAGTTAAGCGACACGATGAGCATGAGAGATACATTGTGTTATGTTGCACTAGAATATGGAGGGTTTGGTTACTTAATGTAAAAGGTTGATATATACAACTTTGAAGTTCTTGTTATGGTTGGGTCTTAAAGGATAGTAATTCCTGAAAACCTATTCCTTTGAACATTTTGCCTCATAGATGATTTAGGTCATTTTGTAATGATAAGTTTTCACATAGTTGTTATCCATAAAACAATCATATATTATTTGATTTCATCTTTTTCACACTTATAATTCTAGAATGTTGTTTATGATGAATTTAAAAGAGTGTCTTTGGAGAATTTTTCTGTGAAATCTTATTATTAGTTCTATCGTTTCACTTCCCACACTGGCTGTGATTGAGTGCAAATTGCATGTAATTTTTTTTTACTTATTTATATCTATTTATCTTTTGTTTGTTGATGAACATTTAACATTGGGGTTTCTGTTTACATGAAAAAACAATAGAGAGCTACCGTAAATACATAAATATAGAAAGGTTGATTTCATAAAATAAAAAATAAAAATCTTGATCAAGATCCTCTTTTTCTTTCCAGATCCACTTTTCTTTTGGTCTGGAAATTCATGATCCTTGCATATGCTTTAGTTCTTTTTCTTCTTTTGTTGTAGAAATTACTAATCTTTGTAGATTTATTTTTTTGATATCTTTTCTTATCATATTAATTACTTTGTTATTATTAATCAACTTTTACCATTTCAGACAGAGACATTATCCCTTCAAACTGTGAAAATGAATTGAGCGGCAAGATATTCAACATTCAAATGAAAAAGCTATTCACAAAAAAATTATATGCAACACACAAATTATCCATTTTGTCTTACCTGGAGAAACAAGATGTGATTCATATATCAATGCCATCTACAACAATTTTTATTACAAATGCGAAAAAACGCACATTTTAGCATCTTAGTTCAGAGGAATAAGAAAATTCAAGCATGTCAAGCAAATGTAATCCTTCCTCCCATAAAAATGGCATGAAAATGAAAAATCCTCCCATGAAAAAGAATTAAAAGGTACTTGAATTATTTTATAAATTTTTTAAAACTTCACCTTTGCAATTGACAAAAAAAATTGCTATTTCTCTGAATTTTATTCATCTCTAGAAACATTATTCCTTATTGTTTTGAAGTGCAGTTGTAACACTTTTTGTTGATATTTTGGAAACAGTTGAAATCAGCTGCCATTGGATGCGTTATGTTCCTGTTCTTTTGTGGGGCTTGAAATTAGTTTCTCCTGTGATAGCAGGTCAGTGAAATGTTAACTATCTTTGTAACTATTTTTATTGCAGTTTATCTGAAATTGTTACTCAAGGCTAATAAATTTCTTGGATTGATATAGCTAAGGGACAATAGGTTTAATGTAATGCCAGTGATGAAGGCTAGAATGTTTATTTTCAGTTCATAAAAAATAATGTTACTTTTCTCTGTTTATCTTCTTGGAGTAATCACCTTATGTTGATATAATAAAAAATTACAAGATAAAATAAATGTCTGTAATTAAAAAGTTGTGAAATTCAACTTGTTTAGTAGAACTTTTTGCTTATTTCAATTTATATATTTTTGTGAGTATGGTTAAAACATTTTGCCTTTAGAGTTTCATTGTACTATGAATAACCATGCTGATAGAGGTTGGAATGTGAGATTAGCCTAATAAACAGGGAAAAAATATTTTTGCACATATTATGAACTGACAATATCAAATTAAGTGATTACTCATTTGTAATGAGGGGAGACGATGATGAACTCATTTTTAACGGATTTATGTATAACTTTCTTATTTTGTAGAAACTATACTTGTCCAATTTGAAAAGATAAAAAGACAAAAAAAATTTATATCTGTTTTTATTTAGAATTCGATTGGGTTTATCTTTTTGATTTTTAGAATCCTCCTTTTAGTAGTTTATTTCTTGAAATGTATTTTGAAATCATAACTCAATTTTATGATAAGTAAATTTTTGCAGAGAGTTTTCTGCAAAAAGGTATGATGCTGGTATTTTTTCTTGGGGGTTTATTGTATCATAGGTGTATATTTGGTGGACATATAAATAACTGCGATATTGTCTTAATTGAACATATTCTTACCATTCATAAGTTTTTTCTCTTTTCAACCTTGACTCTCTAGAATTATTGCAATACTCACATTTCATTTCAATTTTAATGTAACAGGTGTATTTTAATCAAGATGTTCTAGAAGATCAAAGCATCAACAATTTATCTATTTTTTTTGTCTTAGTTTAAAATAGTATGTAATTAGTACTCCCACTTCTATAAATGTTCAACTACGTAACTATCCCACTTCAACTTCCAGTAGTATGACATTCACATGAATGAATATATAGAAAACATATTTGGCAGTTGTAATATAGTAATATTTTTTTTTATTCAAATGTAATTTATTTCATATGCAACTAATTAATTTTAGCTCCATAATACGACTATACGTTGGGCCCGTGCTTAGCACGAGCGAGAATCATCTAGTATATATATAGAAGAGTGAAGTGAGGGACGACCAATGACAAAGTTGTAAATAATCTCTTTTTCGAGGGTAATATAAAATTGTAATTATGATGACCATGTGTCTTTCTAAAATAGTGGGACCCATTTTTTTGAAGAGTACTTATTATTTTATCATGTTTCATTAACACCTTTTCTTTTTGCACTAAAATAAATATGATTTAAAATGTATCAAATGACGGTAAAAATATTTTAATTAGGGAGCATTAAAATAAAATATAATAAATAAAATAGATAGATAGATAAACTAAATGAAATTAAAGTAAACTAAGAGTCTTACTAAATTTATAATAAATAGTTCTTTGGAAACATGATTCTAAAAGCATCATTTCTTCCATCTCTATTGTTCCAACAACAGTTAATCGATTCGGAAGTCCTCATAACTTCAGGTATGTCCCAAATTTATGGCTGAAATCCATTGTTGATGTGAAGGTTTATTTTGTCCTCATGTATCTGCTATTTCGTTGATTTATCGAGAAGAAAATAACACATTAAACAAGACATAAGTTTGAAAGGAACTGAAGAACTTACCTGACTCAACTCAACTTAATATAATTCAACTCATTTCAATACAAAGCAGTTTAAAACAAGTCAATATAAAGAAAAGTTGTTTAAAACATGGATGTCAAATCTGTATGTATGCAAAGATACATATAACTCCGAAAACTTTAATTAATAATAATTTATTATTTATTTTAAAAACTGTAAAAGGTAACTGTACTATTAATGTAACAACAATTTGGTCGTTTGAGTTTTAGAACTTTTTATTTCATAAAATACTTTCCGATAGATTCTAAATGGATATTTTGAACTATTTGCAATTATATTATAAAATTAGTGGGGTAGTTTTAATAATTTATAGTTAGTGGTTAAAGAAAATAGCAGTAAAATAAATAGTGGGTCACTTCTACCACTCTCATAATTATTCCTAATAATAATTAGGGGTTTCTATCTTGAGTTAGAAACTCAACAGAAACTTCAACTATGGCGGCACAATCATCTGTAAGGAGGCCAATAAGTAATTACGGTAAGTTTAGTATGTATTTTTGTGAGTATGAACATATGTCATAGGATTATTATTATTATATTATTATTATATTGAAATTAAACGAGAGAGACTGTTACATGAAAAAGAGATTCCATTTATTTGTTAGTGATAGAAGTAGTTAAAGTTAGTTAGTTGGGCACAGGAAATCAAAATAACTGAATTAGTTAGAATGAATTGAATCCATTTCAGTTGTATTTTCAATTCTATATAAAGTTTAATACAATTCTATACATGATATGAAAATACACAGTATATTCTTTCTCTTTCTAATCTCTCTTTCTATTCTTCTTCTTCTTCGATCCTCGAATTCATTGCGAATTCCTGCAATCGAGTAACATTGGTATCAGAGCTACTCTATCATTGGATTTTTAATGGCGAAAGGAACAAGATCTTCTGATAATTCTCCAACAGAAATGGGGGAATTGAAGGAAATGATGCAGAATTTGGCAGAAAAAATGAGAACGTTGGCAGGGGAAGTTACAAACCTGAAGAGGTTGGATCAAGTGGTCATGGAATTGAAGGAACAGTTGGTCACTAATCGAGAATCTGGGAGGGAGAAACTCCTATAGAAGGTGGTCCTTCAACTGCAAGACATCCTGATGAAAGAATTCACCACTCTGAGGGGATAAGTCACAGACCCAGGAGTCCTACCAGTTACAACACCCATCATTCAAACTTCTCAAGATGGTCCCGAATGGAATTCCTCAGGTTTGCAGGGGAAGATATAAGATCGTGGTTGTGCAAGATTGAGCAATTTTTTTCCATGGAGAATGTAGCTGCAGAGGAAAAGGTAACAATGGCTGGAATGCAACTGGAAGGAGAAGCCATCCAATGGCATCTTTCTTTCATGAGATACAGACAGTACTTACAACCTGCTACTTGGAATGAATATGTGATGGCTATGGTTGAAAGGTTTGGGACTGATTTTGATGATCCCATAGAGGAGATCAAGAAGGTTAAACAGACAGGTAGTGTGAAAGAATACCAAGCTGTATTTGAAAGGAATTTGACAAGGGTGAATTTATCACAGGAAAATGCTATTAGTTGTTTCATTGGAGGACTGAAGCATGAACTGAATCTTGCTGTGAAAGTGACTAACTCTACTACATTGGCTCAAGTTTACAGAAGGTCAAGGTTACAAGAGGCTTATATAGCAGCAGTTAGACAACCTGCACAAATAAATTCTCAGGTAAATTCAAGAAGATTCACAGATCAAAGAAATTACAACAACAAACATATTCTTCCTACACCTGGATTTAGGGGTTCTAATGGGCCTAGAGGAATGAACAGGAGAACACTAAGCGCAGAGGAGATGAATGAGAAACGATCAAAAGGATTATGCTACTTCTGCAATGAGAAGTACATTCCTGGACACAAGTGTAAGACTTTCAAACAGTTGTATCTGTTAGAAATAGATGAAATAGGGAATTCCAAGAAAGTGAATGTCTGATGGAGGAACAGGAAAGGCAAATACATGAGGAGGGATCTAATACAATGGAACTGGTCCAACCTGCAGAACATATGGAGATATCTATGCATGCATTAAATGGATCATTAGGATATAGAACTTTGAAAGTGACTGGTTATCATTCAAAGAAGAGCTTAAACATTTTGATAGACACTGGCAATTCTCACAATTTTATTGAACCTGAGTTGGTTGGTCGACTAGGTTGTGAGATTAGGTCTACTTCACCTCAGTTGGTTGCTGCAGCAAATGGCAATATGAGGGTGGACAAGATGACCACTGTTACTTGGTTACTCCAAGGAGCTGAATTTACAGCTGATTTCTTACTGTTGCCACTTGGATGTTGTGGAGTAGTTTTGGGGGTCCAGTGGTTGCTCAAGAATCTGACCATGGAATTTTGGTACAAAGAAAGGAAGCATTTACTTAGGGGAGCTGGCAACCAGGTGTTAACTGTTGGTGCTGGGAAGTTAGCAAAATAGTCAGGTAATCAATCTCAACTTTGTATGATTCAAGTAATGCCAATGGGAAGTGAAGAAATGAAAGCTCATAAGACAGACAATGTGCTATACATGAAAGGTGATCCTAGTCTTTTAGCCTTGTTATCTGAATTTAAAAAATTGTTTGAAGAACCTGCTTGTTTACCACCTTCAAGAGGTGTTTTTGATCATAGAATTGTGTTGAAAGCTGGGACTAAAACTATGAACAAGAGGCCTTACAGATATCCTTCAGTTAAAAAGGATGTTATTGAGGGGTTAGTTCAACAGATGCTAGATCAGGGGATTATTCAGCCTAGTTGTAGTCCATTTGCATCTCCAATTGTATTGGTTGGGAAAAAAGATGGGTCATGGAGACTGTGTGTTGACTACAGGGATTTGAATAAATTCACTGTGAAAAACAAGTTTCCCATACCTATTGTTGAGGATCTCTTAGATGAGTTGGGAGGATCCAAGATATTTTTGAAAATAGACCTGAGGTCTGGATATCACCAATTGAGAATGGCATCAAACGATATACCTAAGACTGCTTTCATAACTCATTCAGGACACTATGAATACTTAGTGATGCCTTTTGGCCTCTCATATGCACCAACTACTTTTCAAGATCTAATGAATTTTGTCTTTCAGAAATATCTCAGGAAACATGTGCTTGTTTTCTTTGATGATATCCTGATTTACAGTAGAACTATGGAAGATCATGTTAGACACTTGAGATCTGTTTTTGTAGAGATGGTGAAGCATCAACTTATATCTAAGGAAAGCAAGTGTTTCTTTGGGGTGCAGCGAATATAATACCTTGGCCATTTTATTACATCTGAGGGAGTGTCTACAGATCCACCAAAAATTAAAGCCGTAAGGAATTGGCCTATACCAAACACTCTTAAACAACTAAGCGGTTTCTTAGGGTTGGCTGGGTATTACCGGAGATTTATCCAGGGTTTTGGCATGATTAGCAAACCATTGACTGACTTAACTAAGAAGAATAATTTCAGATGGTCAAATACAGCGCAGACAACATTTACCACACTTAAGACTGCATTAACACAGGCCCCTGTATTAGCATTACCTGATGTCACCAAGACTTTTGTGGTGGAGACAGATGCTAGTGGATATGGAATAGGAGCTGTTCTTATGCAGGAAAGATATCCTATAGCTTTCATCAGTAAAGCTTTATCTCCTCGACATGCTGCCCTATCTGTGTATGATAGAGAACTATTAGCCATAGTCCAGGCTATAACTAAGTGGTCTCAGTACCTGTTAGGACAAAAAATTCATCATAAGGACTGATTAGAAGGCTCTGAAGTTCCTTATGGAGAAAAAAACTACACACAAATTCTCAATTGTTATGGTTAACCAAGTTGATGCCATTTGACTATGCGATTGAATACAAAAAAGGAGTTGATAATAAGGTCATTGATGCCCTTTCTAGAGTTTCTGCTGCAGAATTATTAGCTTTGGTGGTGTCTCCTACTGGTACTGATTTATTCCAAGCTATAGTAGATAGTTGGTCTTCAGATGATGAACTTCAACAACTCACTACAGACTTACAAACAGATCCCACTACTCATAAGCAGTTTACTTGGTCCCAAGGTCACCTAAGAAGAAAAGGGAAGCTTGTAATTGGCTAGGATCAAAGTCTTAGGACTGAGATTATGACATTATGGCATGCAGGTTCTCAAGGAGGTCATTCAGGTGTGGAGGTTACACTAAAAAGGCTTCTCACTTTGTTCTATTGGAAGCATATGAGGACTGACATAAAACAGTTTATTCAAAGGTGTGATGTTTGTCAAAAAGTTAAGTCTGATCTTGCTGCATATCCTGGCTTACTACAACCTCTTCCTATTCCTGATGTGGTTTGGTCACAAATTAACATGGATTTTATTTATGGATTACCTAAATCCAATGGCTATGAAGTGATATTAGTGGTGGTGGACAGGCTCAGTAAGTATGGACATTTCATTCCTCTTAAACATCCTTATACTGCTCAGTCGGTTGCTCAGGTGTTCTTTGATACTGTTGTTAAGCTGCATGGCTTACCTGAGACCATTACTAGTGATAGAGATGTTGTTTTCTTGAGTTCATTCTGGCAAGGATTATTCACCATCCAAGGAGTACAACTTAATACTTCTACTGCCTATCATCCTCAATGTGATGGACAAACTGAGGTGTTAAATAGGTGTTTGGAGACATATTTGCGATACTACTGTCATGAGGATGCCTCGAATTGGGTTACTTATTTGTCAATGGCTGAGTATTGGTACAATACTTCATACCACTCAGCCATTCAGACCACTCCTTATGAGGCCTTGTATGGTCGACCACTACCTCTCCATTTACCTTATTTTCCAGGGGAATCATCTTCAGCAGAGGTTGATAGTACATTAGTTAGTAGAGAACTAAATTTACAACTTCTTAAACATCATCTGAGTAGAGCTCAACTGAGGATGAAACAACAAGCTGATTCTCATAGGAGTGACCGAAATTTTAATGTAGGGGATTGGGTTTACTTCAAAATCCAACCTTACAAACAGGACACTATTTCCAACCACACTTCTCATAAGTTGGCTGCAAAGTTCTATGGTCCATTTCAGATTTTACGGAGAGTTGGTCCAGTTGCTTACACTCTCTTATTACCCAGTTCTGTCAAAATACACCCTACTGTGCATGTTTCTCTCTTAAAGAAGTGTTATGAAGTGCCTACACATATTTCTTATCCTCCTACTATTGATTTGGCTAGTCCCCATTATCCTGAACCTGAGTTAGTGTTGCAGAGAAGGATGGTCAAGCGGGGTAACAAGGCTGTTCCTCAAGTGCTTGTCAAGTGGTGTGGTTTTCCTGCTGATAATGCCACTTAGGAATTTGCTACTGTTTTGAAGACCAGGTTTCCGTTGTTTGATCCTTGAGGACAAGGATCTTCTATTGGGGGAAAGTACTGTTACATGAAAAAGAGATTCCATTTATTAGTTAGTGATAGAAGTAGTTAAAGTTAGTAAGTTGGGCACAGAAAATCAAAATAACTGAATTAGTTAGAATGAATTGAATCCATTTCAGTTGTATTTTCAATTCTATATAAAGTGTAATACAATTCTATACATGATATAAAAATACAAAGAATATTCTTTCTCTTTCTAATCTCTCTTTCTATTCTTCTTCTTCTTCGATCCTCGAATTCATTGCGAACTCTTGCAATCGAGTAACAGAGACAGAGGAAGGCATCACACTTTCGATAATTCTAAAGTGAGTTACAGTTTGTGTTTACTTATAATAGTATTGCATATAGGAACAAGTATTATAATATTATTTGGGTTGGAAAATTAAGAGTTGAATTGCTGCAAATTTGATGAATTGGTCGTGCTTTTAATACTGAGGATAAGAACAAAAGTTAGTGATCCAATCATTGCCAATAATAAGGCAATGATTGGCAGTAATGGTAAGATTAATTTGATCTACATTGGCAGTGATAGTTGAATGGAATTAATATGAGTTAAAAAAATTATTTTGTTAAAATTGTTGTGGGACGATGTTGCTGCAGCAACATGGAGCATTGCATATTGTTTCTTTTCAAATTATAACGGATGATTAAGGACTATATTAATGGATAAAAAATGGTGGAAACTATTTTATTATATGAAAAGGGTGGGATGCATCTGAATGAGTATTTTAGGCATAATGATTGGTCAAGAATTGTAACCTAAAGATCACTACATAGAGAAAGGTTGACGGGTGGTGTGCGGTACTCTCTGTTGCTGCCACTGGTTTCATAACCAGTGGTTTCGATGTTAATCATGATAATATTGTTATCTTACTATGTAATAAGTTTTGATATATTGAGATAGATAATTAAATATTAGATGTATTGAATTACTTAAATTTTATTAAAATTATGCTAATTGAAGGAATTTAGATTTGCCCTTAGGCTTGAACTTTAGGAAATTGGTTATAGAGTTTGGGTGAGTTGTTGGGTCTAGGATAGATATATAGTAACGTGGGTGTTTATAGACTCATTAACTTACAAATTATGCATATATATTTTATAGATTGGAAAGGTTTGGAGGCATTGAGGAAGGGAAAAGTATTGGAGAAGTAGCTTGATTGACTTCGGTCTTCGGTGGAGGTAGGTTATCGTTTATGCTATTTGATAGTAAATTCTTAATAGTGATTGATATGCATTGAATGATATTGTGAAGTTCTCTATGTACTTGATTGTGTGATTGTGTGATTGTGTGATTTGGTTGTATGGTTTGTGATTGGTCTAAAATCCTGAGATCGTGGAATTTATAATCTTGAACCCTCTCTATCTAAGTGATGCCTTGAATAAAGAAGGCTCGATGAAATATTATTAACGAATGGAAAAGTGGTTATATTAAATGATAACTTAATGGTATTCTTGGACCGAAGTGTCATGTTCCGACACGGTATTTTTAGATCGGAGTGTCACGTTCCGACACGGTATTTTTGGATTGGAGTGTCACGTTCCGACACGATATTCTTGGATCGGAGTGTCACTTTCTGACACGGTATTCTTGGATCGGAGTGTCACGTTCCGACACGATAATATTAAAGGAAAAACATGTTAAATTAATGGAAGGTACTCAATCTCAAAGAACTCAACTCCTAAAAATGGTTTGGTTTGGAGGCATGAGTCTTCATGTGTGATCTTGGTATTGTTGACTTATTACGTACTTGCTTCAGTTGTCACTTGTTCATGTTGTTTGTTGTTTCTCACTTATTAAGTACTATTGTTGATTTTATACTATTATTCTTTGTATATTAGACTATTTTGGGTTGACCGGTGATACTTACTCCGTACATGTTGCCTCGTACTGAGCCCTACTTGTATTTTTCTTTGTTTTCCTTATATGGAGTGCAGAAAGTGTACCGACGAATTTGAATCGCTCTCAGCTCTAGCCAGTCTCCCGCATATCTGATTCCAGGGTGAGCTATTCATTGAAGCTCGTGTTGGATTCTCTCGGTCATGACATGATGTCCTATACTTTCTGACACATACCATTTTATTCTTCTATTTTGATGTAATTGATATTCTTAGACTTAGTATTGGAGATTAGATGTCCTTGTTGTGATGACTTACAGGTTTTGGGAAACGATAGTTAATAAGTTTTTAGCTTCCGCATTATTGTTGTTATTCTAGTCGAATTATTGGTATATGTTGAGGTTTGGATTCCTTGGTTCCCCCATTTAGGAGGTTAAGTGTGGGTGCCACTCACGACTCGTTTTGGATCGTGACAAACTTGGTATCAGAGCGTTAGGTTTCGGTGATCTCATCACACAAGGACAAGTCTAGTAGAGTCTTGCGGAACGGTACGGGGACGCCTTTACCTTTCTTCGAGAGGCTATAGGACTTTAGGAAAACTTCATTATTTCTTTCTTTCGTGCTACTACTTGAGTCCAATTGGTATCTAGGTGATACAAATTGGTATCTAGCCTTCTTCACTCTATTTTGCATTTGATTAGTATTAGAGTAGTAGAATTCGAAACACCAACACCAGCAGGAGAGTATGCATCCTTAAAAATAGATATCTTTCCACGATTCACTATAGACATGTAATTACTAGTGACTAGTATGATCTTTTTATTAAGTTCTCAAAGTTGAAACCCCTATTCTTCATGGGTACTGAATATGAAGATGCTTATGATTTCCTTATTGTTTGTTATGAGAGTTGTTTCATAAGATGGATATGGTAGAGTGATGGGACATTGAGTTTCTGACTTACTAATTTTGGGATGATGCGAAAATGTGGTGGCAGTCTCATGTTGAGTCTTGCCGGTAATGACACTACCTATGACTTGGATAGCATTTTCTGGCTTCTTCATGGAGAAATATATTCTACGGATCTTAATGGATATGAGGTAGATGGGGTGAAGCAAGATGACTTTGTCAAGGTGACAATATTTAAAAAGTTCGTAAGGAACGGCTAGGTAATGAGTATCATTACTTTGAAAAATATAGTTAGTGAAGTTCTCATAAGATATATGGATTGCTTAGTGAATAATGAAATTTTATTGAGTCAATTGAGGGCAGAATCTCTACTACGATTTTATAAATTAAGTGTATATATATATATATATATATATATATATATATATATATATATATATATATATATATATATATATAAAGGTCATCATACAACTACTACAATAATATCGATGTTTGCTTAGTTAAAGTTATGATGTGTGTTATTTTTGTCATCGACCTGATCTAAGAATGAATTTAAAATTATTTTGGATTTATTTAATGGTAGAAATGTGTGACCTATTTGGATATGATCTTCTCGGTAGGTATAATGTATTCTAGTGGTGGATCTTTGGTATGATACTAGTGCATTTAGATTGGGAAATGTATCTTGAGGGTTCTGAATGAGGACTGACGATTTTATCTTAAGCTTCAAAAGGTAGATTGAAACTAGGATGATAAGGTTATAGGGAATGAAAGTCCTATTGATTATACCTGGGTGAACTAAATTGAAGATTTTAGTAAGAAAATGCTTATAAAGTTGAGATAGTCCCTTAAATTTGATTGGTATACCTGAGTTTAAGGTGTCATGTTCTTTACTTCTTGATGATGAAAATGTGTAGTTAAGCATGATGGTAAAAAGATAAAGTGATATATGACCTATATGATTTATGGTTGTTGTACTAGTATCGAAAATTCTCATTTAGAATCAGTTTTAGTGGCAACAAAGTCTTAAAAGTGTTTCATCGGTTATGGTGTCGAATTTAGTATTTGCTTAAGAGTTGGACACTAGGCATAATCCTAATTGAAAAAGGATTGAAATTATTCTCTTTATTTGGTTTCCAATTATATTAGAAAAAGAATTGGAATTGTAATCCTATTTGTAGTTGCTTTTGGACTTTGTAAGGAAAAACATAATTGCATAAATAGAGGATGGTCCTAAAAGAAAAATTGAACTACTCATTAGTATTCTCCTTGAAAGACATTAGGACATAAGAGAGGTTTTGATAGAGCTTTCAATAAGAGAGAAGAGAGAAGAGGGAAGAAAAAGATTTATTTTACTGCATACCTTTTCTTCGACAAGCAACTTTCAGATCGTGTTTCACAATTAACTAACTGTTGAATCGGGCTAAAATTTTAACTACGTGTTCCTGACATCTTGTTGGTTGATTTGAATGTGGAGATTGGATTCGAATGTGTGCAAGATTATTGTTTTTGGTTCCAAACAACAGCTGTGTTTGGGTGGTGCTTGCATTAAAATTGTAGAGATATTGTATTTATAGTGTATATTATGAGGTGTTTTAATATAATATTTAATAAGAGGAATCTTAATTTAAGACAATGGAGGTGATTAGAGTTCGTAATGATGATAAGGGGTTGGTGATGGACATTATATAATAAGGATTGTTGGTTAAACGAGTTTTGTACGGTACTAACGAATTGCGAGCATCTAATGTTGTGGTTTTTCATTATTTGATGAATAATGTGGTTGTATGGAAAGTTTTAGGAGATGTGGGGACACCAGGATTGAATTTAAAAGAGTTAGAGTCATAATGAAAATAATAATAATAATAATAATAAAACAATTGTGGGATATAATGTAATCTTCATAAAGAGGTGAGAACAAGAATATTTCTCTAATTGCAAGGGATAAAAAGATATCTTTTGGAGGTCTAGAATTGGGTTTTGAGACATGTGATTTCATATATTTTAATATTGTCATGGTTTTAGTGTCTCATGTTTATCAAATTGGTTAAAAGCTATCGAATAAGACTTAAGAAAGGAGTGTACATACGCTCAACTCGAGGGTGATGATAAGTTCTCTTGCGACAAACTTTTAGCGAAGGATATGATAAGATCGATGAAGAGGCGACCAACGACAAGTTAAGATACGTAAAATCATAAAATCTTCAAGATATCAGTCATGTTGATAGATAAGGAGATTGAGTTACATTGTTCGTTTGCAATTCAAACGTTTCATTTTGAATCTACTTTTGTGGTGGTAGTTTTTATAAAGGTATGAAATTGTGAGGTAAAATAAAAATAAATAATATATTGTTTACATCAGATATTAAAGATATGGAAGGACTAATGCATAGTTTTGATTGAAAATTTGTTAAGTTTGATTATTAAAGGACCGAAGGAGGATTTCACTCTAAACCGTTAGTTTAGATTATGAGGTAAGATATTATAGATTATTGGTCAAGGAATAAGATTGTTAAGCAAGTTAGCGAAATGAGCAACTATATGGTGTATTGAAGCATTCAAGGTATTTGAAATTTGTGTCATAGGTAGAATTTAAGAAAGGTGAAGTAATCAAACCTCTCATATAGACCCATGGATCAAAGTTGAATGTTGTATAAATTTTCTCTTATAAGCTTAGATATGACTATGAAGTGTAGATTGATTCGACACAAACTTACTAGGAGTTTATCATTTACTTTTATAAAGATTGAGTTTCGGTTTGGGTGACAAATGATAAGGTATGAAAAATTTAACGTTTACGGGAGATTAAATTGCTCAAATTATGATAGATGACTTAGGAATGATGTACAAGATGAGATCTAATTCTACATGGTTATTAGAAATTTAGAGTTGGGTTAATATTGCCCTATTGATGGACTACATAGAAGGTTATGAGGTGTTACATAGATATTTGATGGTGGATAGAGGTTACGAGCTTATAGTATACACAATAATTGGAGTGATCAAGAATTTCCCTAAGTGTTGACATGAGATATATGATGGTTTAGAATGGTAGCTAAAGCATAGTATGTGGAAGTGGTGTCAAATTGACTTTGGGTGTGATTTAACAGTTTCATCTCGATGGAAAGGTACTACTGAATTTGAAATTAGTGTTATTATCCTTGTATGGAACTCATATTTGTCATGAAATGCTTAAATAGAAAGAGAGATAACTATAGTTGTAATAAGTATTTGATAAAAATACTTTGATACTAATTACGGGTTGAGAGTAAGGTAGATGATCGATGTGGTTGTGATGTTTTGTTAGTATTAAGAGTACTGACTTTAGTGGATGCGGGGTTCGATAAATCACGTGTGTGTGCAATTATAAAGGGACTAAATTGGTGATTGTGGGTAGCTAGAAAATCAAAGAGACAGAGTTAGTTGAATAAAAATGTTTGATATGGACACAATAGAAGGAGTATCTAGAGTTATTCCACCTTGGTTATTTTCGATATGACCTATTTAGTGTTGTCTTGGTGTAGTTGAAGTATTTGAGTGGTTTTACATGTACCACTTTGCTTATGAGAATTTATAAGGGAGCTACCATGAAAATTTATAGTTTTTCGATAGATTTAAGATTTATCTCATCATCGGTATTATGTTTTGGCTATGTGTGATGGAATGTGAGGACCATTGTAGTTTTGTCATTCTTAAGGTTTGATTATAATAGCTACTAATCTAGCATTTTGACAAAGTTGTTAGAGGTCATGTATGCTTGGATGTATCACACGATTGATGATTACTTGATCATTTTCTTCTTGAGTTTAGATAATTTTAATTTTCCCTTGATGAGTACCTTATGTCTAAAGGTCATTTTTTTTTATATAACATAAGCTCGTGGAAAGTTTATGTTGTGAGAATTAAACATTGATTAGATCTATGATGGTTTGTGCATGTGTGTGTGGTGGTTGATTTAGGTTCACTTCTTATTGGAATCTGTATCGATTCAACATTTTATCGTGGTTATGTGAAAAAGGTTACACCAAATGATTGTGTCAAGGTCCTTGAGAACATGTTGCATATGTGTGTACGAGTAGCTCTGATGGCTATTGAGAATATAATTGTTGTTAGTTGAGTTTATATACAACAACAGCTACCACTTAAGTAGTGATATGACCCTATTGAGACATAGTATAAGAGGAAATATAGCTCCCCCGTTGGTTGGGTTGATGCATTTGAGGTAAGACCTTTGGAGACTGAGCATGATATGCACAAAAGATATTTACACATTTTTGTCGATTCTCGTGCCATTTTTTACCCTCGCCTTCTTCGATCGTTCGAGGACGAATGATAGGGAAATTGGTATCTATTGTAACAACCCATTTGGTCGTTTGAGTTTTAGAACTTTTTATTTCTAAATGGATATTTTGAACTATTTGCAATTATAATTATAAATTAGTGGGGTAGTTTTAATAATTTAATTAGTTAGTGATTAAAGAAAATAGCAGTAAAATAAATAGTGGGTCACTTCTACCACTCTCATAATTATTCCTAATAATAATTAGGGGTTTCTATCTTGAGTTAGAAACTCAACAGGAACTTCAATATGGCGGCACAATCATCTGTAAGGAGGCCGATAAGTATTACGGTAAGTTTAGTATGTATTTTTATGAGTATGAACATACGTCATAGGATTATTATTATTATATTATTATTATATTGAAATTAGACGAGAGAGACAGAGGAAGGCATCACACTTTCGATAATTCTAAAGTGAGTTACAGTTTGTGTTTACTTATAATATTATTGCATATAGGAACAAGTACTATAATATTATTTGGGTTGGAAAATTAAGAGTTGAATTGCTGCAAATTTGATGAATTGGTCGTGCTTTTAATACTGAGGATAAGAACAAAAGTTAGTGATCCAATCATTGCCAATTATAAGGCAATGATTGGCAGTGATGGTAAGATTAATTTGATCTACATTGGCAGTGATAGTTGAATGGAATTAATATTAGTTAAAATATTATTTTGTTAAAATTGTTGTGGGACGATGTTGCTGGAGCAACATGGGAGCATTGCATATTGTTTCTTTTCAAATTATAATGGATGATTAAGGACTATATTAATGGATAAAAAATGGTGGAAATTATTTTATTATATGAAAAGGGTGGGATGCATGTGAATGATTATTTTAGGCATAATGATTGGTCATTGTAAGCTAAAGATCACTACATAGAGAAAGGTTGGCGTGTGATGTGAGGTACTCTCAGTTGCTGCCACTGGTTTCATAACCAGTGGTTTCGATGTTAATCATGATAATATTGTTATCTTACTATGTACTAAGTTTTGATATATTGAGATAGGTAATTAAATATTAGGTGTATTGAATTACTTAAATTTTATTAAAATTATGCTAATTGTAGGAATTTAGATTTGCCCTTAGGCTTGAACTTTAGGAAATTGGTTATAGAGTTTGGGTGAGTTGTTGGGTCTAGGATAGATATATAGTAACGTGGGTGTTTATAGACTCATTAACTTATAAATTATGCATATATATTTTATAGATTGGAAAGGTTTGGAGGCATTGAGGAAGGGAAAAGTATTGGAGAAGTAGCTTGATTGACTTCGGTCTTCGGTGGAGGTAGGTTATCGTTTATGCTATTTGATAGTAAATTCTTAATAGTGATTGATATGCATTGAATGATATTGTGAAGTTCTCTATGTACTTGATTGTGTGATTGTGTGATTTGGTTTTATGGTTTGTGATTGGTCTGAAATTCTGAGACCGTGGAATTTATAATCTTGAACCCTCTCTATCTAAGTGATGCCTTGAATAAAGAAGGCTCGATGAAATATTATTAACGAATAGAAAAGTGGTTATATTAAATGATAACTTAATGGTATTCTTGGACCGAAGTGTCACGTTCCGACACGGTATTTTTGGATCGGAGTATCACGTTCCGACACGGTATTTTTGGATCGGAGTGTCACATTCCGACATGATATTCTTGGATCAGAGTGTCACGTTCCGACTCTTGGATCGGAGTGTCACATTTCGACACGATAGTATTAAAGGAAAAACATGTTGAATTAATGGAAGGTACTCAATCTCAAAGAACTCAACTCCTAAAAATGGTTTGGTTTGGAGGCATGCGTCTTCATGTGTGATCTTGATATTGTTGACTTATTACGTACTTGCTTCAGTTATCACTTGTTCATGTTGTTTGTTGTTTCTCACCTATTAAGTACTATAGTTGATTTTATACTATTATTCTTTGTATATTAGACTATTTTGGGTTGACCGGTGATACTTACTCAGTACATGTTGCCTCGTACTGAGCCCTACTTGTATTTTTCTTTGTTTTTCTTATATGGAGTGCAGAAAGTGTACCGACGAATTTGAATCGCTCTCAGCTCTAGCCAGTCTCCCGCATATCCGATTCCAGGGTGAGCTATTCATTCAAGCTCATGTTGGATTCTCTCGGTCATGACATGATGTCCTATACTTTCGGACACATACCATTTTATTCTTCTATTTTGATGTAATTGATATTCTTAGACTTAGTATTGGAGATTAGATGTCCTTGTTGTGATGACTTTCAGGTTTTTGGAAACGATAGTTAATAAGTTTTTAACTTCCGCATTATTGTTGTTATTCTAGTCGAATTATTGGTATATGTTGAGGTTTGCATTCCTTGGCTCGCCCACTTAGGAGGTTAAGTGTGGGTGTCACTCACGACTCGTTTGGGTCGTGACAATTAATCTGTAAAAATTTAAAGAGTTTGATTTAAAAAAGGTAACTGAAAAAATAAAAATGAATATTTAAACATATTAAATTAGTATTTAAATAATTACTTATAATTTATTTTTAATTAAATATATTTTTAATTGATATGCTATAACTCGATAATAATCTGCTATAAGTAATTTATTTAAGGATATGATCTCTTTTTTTACAAAAATGAAATTTATGAATAAAAAATAGGAGAAATGAAGTTGCAATGAATCTATACGGAAATAATGTGAAGTGCTTTAGATTTAATTTTCTTCTCAATGACAAATAAATAAATAGTATATACTACACACACAGAAAAAACAACAATATTATGTAGAATAGGTGAATTACACTATATTCGAATTTAGTTTGGTAATAATATAACGAATGTTTTATTATATGTAGAAAAATAAGATAATATAACAGATGAAAATGTATTTGAAAGAAACAACAATAAAAGGAACACGCTGAAAAAGAAATTTGAGAGTTAATTGAATATATATTATTAGGGGAACGACATTTTTAGTCCCTATGTTAAGGCTAATTGCTTATTTTAGTCCATGTGTTATTTAACTTAGCACTATTAACCTTTAATTATATCAAGTGAGTGATTTTAATCCTTCAACTAACAGACCCGAAAAAATTAACAGAGAGTTCACTGCTAAAAGGGGTAATTCGGATATTTTAAAGTAATTGCTTGAGAAAATAGAATTTTTTTTTTAAAAAAATCATTCGTTGCATAATTTATCGTTTGTCGGTGTGAGAGGGAGGGTTAATGCCTATCAAGTTGGTTTTTGAAATTGTAGCTCAAACGACGGGCTTGTTCTTCTAGATAGAGATAGGGAAGACTTAGCTTGTTCTTCAAAGAGAGAGAATTAAAAAGGAAATACCCGAACTACCCCTTTTAGCACTGAACTCTCTGTTAATTTTTTTGAATCTGTAAGTTGAAGGACTAAAATCACTTACTTGATATAATTGAATGTTAATAATGCTTAGTTAGATAACACGAGGACTAAAATAAGAATATAGTCTTAACAGAGGGACTAAAAATGCCATTTTCCCAAAATTATTATTCTCTCCAAGTTATTAGATGTTATATATATATATATATATATATATAGAATTTTAAGAATTAATTAAATATTTCTTTAATTATAATTTTTAAAATTAATTTAAATTGTTAATTATTATAATTTATAGTAATTGTAATATATTTTGCAAATATATAAATTGTTCAAAATGCCTTTTATGCCTTCATTCTCCTGTTTTAATTTATGTGGCACAAAATAAATTTTAAAAGTCAATCAAAAAAATTTCTTAATCGTAACATATTATTGAAATTTATAATATTTTAAATAAGAAATATAATGAGAAGCTGCAATAATAAAAGTATATATAATATGAAGCTACAATTACATGTGGTGTGAAAGTAGAAGTATTGTGACGTATATGAAATGTATAGACCATAGTGTAAAACACTGATATAGTCTATTTTATCCATCAAAGTGAAAACAAATAAAATGATAAACAAAAATTTGGTTCTTAAAAGTGCAAGGAATCCATAAATCTCACCATTGATTGATCTAATTTATCTAAAGCACGATCATTACATCAAAAATACAAATCCTGAAGGCAAGAACTATACAAAAGATAACGACAACTCTTCATTCATTATGAGGAACAATTCTTCTAGATATTTTCAAAATTACAATTGGGGATTGACTTCGCAACAATTTTGCTGCTCTTTCCAATTTTCTAGCATTGTTGGCTACATTTCAGACCAAACTACCACCTCTATCAATCAGTGGTCTCAATTTAAATTGAATATATCTTTTCATAACTTCTTGTATGAGCCTGCAACTTTACGTTTTCTGCATTACCTGAAATTATAGCAGAAAAATAATCACATGTTTATGGATATCCTTATCAATCTTAAGACAACACACAACTGTACATTTTAAATGTTTTCAGCCATGTACATTGACAACTACTCCTTGTTGAGAATGCATTGTCCAGTTTTAGATTGAATGAGTTAAAAAAGCATTTCCAAAGTTGTGAGCCGCCAAAAAGTGATACAGGTGACTATTTCTTTTGATATCTTCTCTACACATGCAACACATATTGCACAAGTTAAAGCTTCTTTTGATAATAAATAACCATATGTTAAATAAGATTTTGACAATATACTGATCATGTGAAACAAGCTTCTTAATAATGGACCTTTATGTCCCTCTTACATTGAATGGTTTTGGAACAAGTTTCGCAGAAAAATTACCTTTACTGCTAGAAATCTACCATACTCATCTCTCATATAGCTTACTTCATAAGGACAACACAAGACCCTGATATTTATAATAGTGTTTCATGGATATTAAGATTTAGTTCTAGGCTACTACTTTCAATAAAAGACCTACTATTTATGTAAAATATGGTAGTATAATTGTCTTTGAAATTTATTTAAATTATTTTAGTTATCAAAGGCCATCATCATTGTTAATTAGCAATAAAAAGCTCTTATTTAGCATGAAATTAGATCAAAGAGTTCTTACGAGAACCAAAGTGTGTATATAGAGAATAAAATCTGTCAAAGTCGTGACCAAATAAAAATTCAATACGCTTACCTTATTCTCAGTTAGTAGTCACCGACAAAAAAGGGGAACAGAAAAAACTCTCTACATTTTCATTTTAGAATGAATAATGTCGTTAAATACCTTTTTTAGTTGTGCATTATCTCACAAATTCACTTAATATAGATATGAGAGGGAGTACTATTTATTTTATTATTTAGCTAGAAGAGATTAAGAAAAACGGCAGACATATGTTAACATAAACCGTTGTTGTTACTTATTATTTTTCCTCTTATTTTTTTATAAAAGTAATTAGCAAGCCATTTATAATTGTTCACAACCAAAACAAATCAATGTCATTAAATAATAGAATGGACATTTGACATGAATCTACCATTCCATTGACCTGGACATTTTCTAATGGGAGGGGATCTCTTCCCATATCGTTCCATATAAAACATAATATAAATAAGAATATATGTATTAGTAATGTGAATTAAACAATTGTACCTCCACAATTGTGTCAACACATTACTGTATTATTTAGTAAAGTAGAAACAAAAAACAAATACAATTCCAAGATTCATTTTAAAAAACTCAATTCCATACTCACTAAACAAACACAGTTTACGTATTATCCTAGAAGGTATGAGCAGTGCAGTTAATATAGTACCAATGATGATTAACAAATTGAATGAAGAAAGAGAAATTGGGGTACTCTGGACAAATTTATTGGGTATCAAAGAGAAAATAAGAATAAATTATGAATTCTTACACAAACACAGAAAATAAATAAGAAATAAAAAATATAAAGATTGTGGTCTTTTTTTGAGGTCAAGAGGCACACATTTCGTGAAAAGAAAAATAAAAGGAAGATACTGAAAATATAAAAAAAAATAAAAAATGTTGTAAAACTAAAGCAAACTAACAATATAAGATAAAGAAAAGAAGAATATGAGACAAGAGATATAGAAAATGAAAGCAATAGAAATAGGAAGACAAGAGATGAAAACTTTTCTTATTATTCCAAGTCTTCAAGTGTATACAATAGGAACCTTTATGCCTCTATTTCTAGTGTAACATAGAGGCATACAAACGGTTAGTCATAAACATGACATTAAACATGAATATAAAGAAGGAGGTTATGGAGGTGAAAGGTTACAAGAATAATTATCATAAAGATCGAGGTTATCTTCATAATGAAGGGAAGTAATGTAGTAACTTCTTGGTGTAGTGGATTATCTTCATAATGGAGGGAAATAATGTAGTAACCATTTGTGTAGTGGACATCCACAATATATTATTTTATAACACTCTCCCTTGGATGTCCATAGATAATATGCCTCGTTAAAACTTTACTAGGAAAAAATCCTGTGGGAAAAAAAATCCTAGTGAAGGAGAAAGAGTACACATATCTTTTAATATGTTTTAAATGTTGCCTCGTTAAAAACCTTACCGGAAAAACTCAATTGGGACAAAACCATGGTTAAAAAAAAGAGTACAACGCGTATTTTTCTCCCTTTGATAAAAGCTTCACTTGATATCTCGAAAACAATGCATTCCAATCTTGTATCACAACTTCCCAAATATTGATGTTGGCAATCTTTAGTGAATAAGATTACAAGATTATCACTTGAATAAACCTTTGAACGTCTATTTCACCATTTTGTTGAAGATCATGTGGGAAAGACTTTTGGTGAACTATACTTTGTTCGATCTCTTTTGATTATATCCTCCCTTCAATTGAGCTATATATTATTGTCGTGTATGGTGGCTGGAAAATCACATATTTTCTGAATATGATAGATCATGATTCCAACCAAACACATCCCAACTTACTTCATAGATCTGTATTATTTCCGCACGATTTGAAGAAGTGGTTATCAATGTTTGTTGAATGCCAAAATACTGGTGTGCCTCCATATGTAAGCAATAACTTTTTTGCGATCGAGCTTTGTGTAGATCAAATAAATATTCTGCATCTTCATAATCAAATCATTTTTGACTCATGAGAGATTGATCAATTTTATTGAAGCTCGTCTTTTTTCCTCAAAGAAAATCACACATCTCCTTGCATTTGCATAACTAGCAATCTGTAAGTGCACCACTTGCAAACAATACATGACATTTTAAATCATTTTCATGAGGTTGAAAAGATTCTTTCTTTGTGTTAAGCAATCTCAAAACCATTGGACACTCAATGGAATTGCTTTAAGACCTTTTAAATCCTTCAAGGATTTTCGTATTACCTTCATCGTCTAGCTAGACGTAGTAATCAATCATTATACGTATTCAAGTATTTCATCTATTGCCAGACTGAAACAAGTCTTATTGCATCCACCACTAGAGAATATATCTCCATTTAATAATGTCAGGATTTTTGCGAAAACTTTCTATGCCCCGAGGCACAAACCGTACTTCATATCTTACGGTTATACTTTCGCACAATGATTCATTTGTACCTCATTGACATATATTTTGATCTATGAACTATAAGTTCAAAAACATCACTTTTCTAAATGAAACAAAACATACTTGAATAGTGTCAATCATTTATCTGTCCACACTATATGACATATTCGAATTTAAGATCCTCGTAATCATTTATAGCACTAAGTGTTACATCATATCAAATATACCGTCGACGTTCATTTTGATATCGATTACAGTACGACATAACTTATCGAGATCTCTTCATTTTTCATCATTTTCAGGTACCTGAATCTTTGCCAAGATTTTATGAAGTGTTATGTTATAGTGCACTTTCAAAGCACGTACCTCATTATCAATGACCATTTTGATAATTTGCTCCTCTCCTTCCTTAAGAAGTTTTACATTTGGAATCAATTGGTCTATCACGCTTCTGGCATACCATAGACTCGGTCCTTCAAGGACTATTTATTGGAGCATTTGCAGCTTAATTAAAATATTGGGTCAGCAAATACATCTGGCAAATTACTTGCAACATTTTGCAAATGAATTATCTCTTGAACTTCAAGTTCATATTTTTTTTTAACGAGGATCTAGATAATTCACCCCACACATAACTTTCAGCTGCTACACATATCTCCCCCTAATGTTAGGAAATCTAACATTCACCCTCAACCTCAATTGGGGATCCGTCTTTGTGCATGGTGGAGCAACAAAATTATAGGTGCACACGTCAAATTTTTTTTAGATGGATATTATTTGGTTCCTGACCCTGAACCAAATGTGTTGGGAGAATTTTGTTGGCTTGATGCATACATGTTAAATAAACTCATCTCATACCAAATTTTATTTGAGAGATTTGTTCTCATAATCAATGGTCTAGCTATAATTGGAGGTATACAATTTCTGCTAAACCAACCAGCATTACCCACATGATTTTATAGTTTGGAACTGTGCTCTTAATTTAATAATTCGAGCAAACAACCTTACAAAAACCAATTTGTAAGTTGATACAAATGCACATGTGACCATACCATAGATGCATCCATTAAATTACAATAGTTTACGATCCACATGGCAGGTGAACGGGCCCATATTCACCTTTTATATGTTCCAAATAATTTCAGGAGATACAATCTCACCCTTAGCTGGTACAATGATTATTTTATCACGAGAACAAACTACAAAAGAAAATTTGAAGAATCTTTTATTTCTTCAACATATAGCCACGTGAGTTCTCAATTTCTTTTGCGTCACATTTGAATTGGAATGGCCAATCGATTGTGCCAACTGATATTTATTGTAGCAAACTTCTAGTTTACTTTTGAATGTGATTCCATCAGCATGCCCATATTTGTATACAACAAACAAGTGAAATACGGGTAGCCTTTTATTTAAATATCATAACCCACTTTGATTGTAGTATTCTGATGATATTTCATCTTTCAATAATTTACAGTCTCAATATAATAATTATTTTCAATTCCTCTGAAAATTAAAAAGTTTCTTTTGAGACTTACTATAACCTCAATATTGTGAACAATTTCATTCCTTCGGATAGTAACAAATTAGACCTTTCGGAACTCTCAATTAATTTTGTGTACTACCACAAATTTCACAATGTCACTCTTATGGTGACCATCTCCTTAAAGGGAAAATTATTATTATTGTCATGGTTAAAATTATTACATTCAAGACTTATTTCTTGATAACCAATGACAAATTTGTGTTGCCACACAACAACATTTATTTTGGTCATGACCACAAACTTTACAGAAAATATTTATTTCTTTTTTTTGCCCTCCAATAGTTCATAATAAAACATACCACAATATTTGTGTAGTACTCAAAGTATATATATGACCAAAATGACCATTTATGTCAAAATATTTTCTTTCAATCTCTCAAACCTCCCGTAGAGGTGAGATGTGACATTCATCCAACAATATATGAACATGTTTCTATCCATACGAACACAAGTCACATTTTCTTCAAGAAATGAACCATAACCATGTTCCATAAGTTTTTATTAGAAACTCATTGTCATGTTTTGGCATTATGTGACTCACCTCAACATCACTTTAAACGGTCAAATGTACCAAATGTACTACCACTTTATATCCATTTATTTTGATGGAGGATTTATAAAAAAAATTTAAATTGAGTTGCACCAACAACAATGTGCCCAACTTCTCATACCACTTTGATGGATAACAATTATTTTTAACAATTACCTTCACATTTGAAGGACCATCTTAAGAAATAATGTGTCCAATAACCTTTCATACAATTTTAATGGACAAAATTACCTTCACAGTTGAAGGAACATCTTAAGAACCAATGATGTTCTTCTTTTTAATTACCACAATGATGACCATTAACATTTTACCATACTCATATTCATACATTCAACCACTTGTCATTTTTCAGACATATTAATATCCTGCTACCATATTCACATAAGAGAATGGAGCAAATTAATTGGGTTAATTCCATGATCAAAAGTATAAAACTTTATGTTAGTCATCATCATATCATCACTATAGTTCATTAGGACTTTAACACAATGTCTTACCCATATAAAGACACCTTTGGTCATGAGTTAACGGGACTTGAACCCAACTCCATATTATTATGGTGCACCGAGACTTTAACTCGATGTCCTACCCACTTGGTGCGGTGAAACATGAATTCACCGTCTTACCCTCAACCAATGTTTTAATAAACCAAATGTAATACCAAAAATAAATATTGAATATCATAAATATAATTTGAATTAGACTTAAAATTAAGCAAAAATAAACAAAACTAATTAATTAGAATAACATGTAGAACCATAAATCCCAAGTAAAAAAATTAAAACATTGTACCTCACAATATTGTTATGAAGATTATCATAATTTACTAACCATTTTAAATAACCACAAAATAAGCTTTGTTAGTACAAATAATATAGAATATGAAGTATACCTTGCAGCCGAAGAATTACTAGTATGATTCATAAAAATCAAGAAATACCTACCATTGACTCTTGAAGGAGAATGAGCTACTGTGTTGTAAAACTAAAGCAAACTAACAATATAAAGATAAAGAAAAGAAGAATATGAGACAAGAGATATAGAAAATGAAAGCAATAGAAATAGGAAGACAAGAGATGAGAGCTTTTCTTATTATTCCAAGTCTTCAAGTGTATACAATAGGAACCCTTATGCCTCTATTTATAGTGTAACATAGAGGCATACAAAAGGTTAGTCATAAACATGACATTAAACATGAATATAAAGAAGGAGGTTATGGAGGTGAAAGGTTACAAGAATAATTATCATAAAGATAGAGGTTATCTTCATAATGGAGAGAAGTAATGTAGTAACTTCTTGGTGTAGTGGATTATCTTCATAATGGAGGGAAATAATGTAGTAACCATTTTGTGTAGTGGACATCCACAATATATTATTTTATAACAAAGAAGAGGAAACAACACTTACTATGGAAAAATGAGAACTGAGATAGCACAGTGATAAATGCAAGTGTGGAAAAGGAAAAATGTCTTTTTATTTGTGTTTAACTATTTGATTCTAGAGAAGTGTCTTCGATGTCTGGTTAAAAGAGAGTCATGTAGAAAGATATTGTTTAGTTTTAAATGATATTTTTGTCCACTCAACCAATTAGCATAGG
This sequence comes from Solanum sitiens, assembly GCA_016801875.1. Taxonomy (NCBI): domain Eukaryota; kingdom Viridiplantae; phylum Streptophyta; class Magnoliopsida; order Solanales; family Solanaceae; genus Solanum; species Solanum sitiens. The sequence continues at coordinate 409,776 of JABWTJ010000864.1, read as the reverse complement.
AAACTGATGAAAATTACACTATAAATAATGGAGTTACTTTTTTATTTTTCTCTTGGGATTAGTTAAGATGGATGGAGATGTTTCTAGAGTGAACCTAAAACATTGGCTCGAGCATAAATGCATGTATATCATGGAACCCAACAACCCTCAAAAATAAATAATGAACAAATAATGAAGTATAACTCAGTGCATATAACAAGACTACAACACAAGCACTACATAAAACAGCAACATTGAATTAAAAATCAAGCTAATCGAATGAAAAATCAACAAAAGGAGAGCTGAAACCATAAAGAACTTAAAGCATTACTTAAACGAAAGAGAAGAGGAGAAGTCGTTAGGTCTACTTAGAAACTAAAAAAATGATGTCATCTCAAGATTAAATTGAGAAATTGCTACTCCATCACAGTTTCAACCTTCAATAAATCCACTAAGTACAAACACTTTAGGGAATATAATTTAGGCATTGTAAAGTGCAAATCTAGTCTCATTTTATCTAATTGCCTATATAATTATTTTCATGTCCACAACATTGATCGAACAAAAAACATTGAACAGAAGCATAATACTTGTTCATCATGAGGAAGAGAAAGGGAATATAATGAACACAACTAAATAAGTGAGCAAACTTACATAAGATATGCCACAATATATCAAATCAGTCACTCCCACGTAAACTATAAACTACAATTCTACATTACTTCAGTAACCCGTCACAGAAGGACTGAGTGACAGCTCAAACAATTAATGAAGTGAAGCCAACATACTTCAAGAAATAAGCATCTAGAAAGTACATGAAATGTTGTTGACAAAGGAAAATGACTTATGAAGCGGACTTGTGTGTCTTCCCATAAGAGCGGCAACTATCTTCTAGCGATCTTGATCAAGTGATTGCATCGGAACCATCCAAAAAGCCAACAAAGATCAAATATTAGTTGCAACTGTCAAAACAAAGAGGAAAAGAACTGATAAGTAAACAGAGAAAACTAAAGCTTTTCATAAGAGAAACTATATGTAACATCCCAACCCCTTGTTTTAAGTATTAGCACCCCATTTCATGATTTGAAACTTTCAATAGGTTCATACATTGTTTTGTAATATGTTGCGAAGTTTGATTTTGGTTCATATGATGTTCTCTTAGATATTTCTCTGCCCCCACTAAGTTTTACCTCGCCCCACCATGATTTTGTTGGGAAAACGCGGACAAGCACAAAAATATATATGGTAAAAGTAATGGAAATAAAATGGAAAAATAACGACACCAAGAATTTTACGTGGAAACCCTTCTGAATAAGGGAAAAACCACGGGCCAAGAGGAGCAACTGATATTACTATAGTAAGGAATTTTACACTGTGTAATCATGAATACAATACTCAAAGTGACTACTACACACTCAAAAGGAACAACACTCTTTTGGTTTCCGTCTTACTAAAATATCACTCACACTCTATTTTTCTTCATAGACTATTTTCTTGTATAGTCTATGGAATACCTCACTTTGCTCTCAAAATGGTTTTTCTCTCTAACTTGGTGTATATAAAAATGAGCTAATGAGCTCCTTTTATAGAAGAAATTTGCAACTGCAAATTTCCAACAACCACAACATGTCAAAGTTGTGCCACCGAAAGTTTTAATTATTGTATTTCTCAACATTTGGTGCCACTGCAATTTGCCAACCATTGACCATTGCATGCAGCAATTGTTGAAGTCAATAATGGCATAATGGGGATGGACCCCATAAATCTCCCCCTCCAGTCCCATTTACTGGAAGAAGGTATCTTCATCTTCTTTAGAGAGAGCTCATACCCACAAGTTCTTTGCATAACTCAAACTTGTATTTTGGTATCGTCTTAGTCAGCATATCTGCAGGATTATCACTTGTGTGGATCTTTTTGATGTGAAATGATTCACTCTCCACTTCCTCACGAATCCAATGATATCTAACGTCGATGTGTTTTGTCCTTGCATGGTACATGAAGTTCTTACTCAAGTCTATTGCACTCTGGCTGTCACAATAGACAATATATTCTATCTGATTCAAACCAAGCTCTTGAAGAAATCGCTTTAGACATATCATCTCCTTGCCGGCTTCAGTAGCCGCAATATACTCAGCTTCAGTTGTAGATAGTGCAACACACTTCTGCAACTTTGACTGCCATGATATAGCTCCCCCTGAAAAAGTAAACAAATATCCAGTAGTGGATTTTCACCTGCCATATCAGAATCTGTATAGCCTTTCAAGATTGGATTTGATGCTCCAAAACACAAACATTCATCTGAGCTTCCTCGAAGGTACCTGAGTATCCACTTTACAGCCTCCCAATGCTCTTTTCCTGTATTTTTGAGAAATCTGCTGACAACACCAATTGTGTGAGCAATATCAGGTCTAGTGCACACCATTGCATACATTAGACTTCCGACGACAGAGGAATATGGAACTTTGGCCATGTTATCTTTTTCCTCCCTAGCTGTAGGACACATCTTCTTGCTCAACTTCATATGACCAGCAAGAGGTATACTAACAGGCTTAGAATTCTTCATATTGAAGCGCTCCAGTACACGTTCAATGTACTTCTTCTGGGACAAATAAATCTTCCTTTTATCTCTAAGACGAGTAATTCTCATGCCCAAAATTTGCTTGGCATGACCCAAGTCTTTCATAGAAAAAGACTTAGACAACTCTTTCTTCAGCTCGTCAATCTTGGAAGTATTCTTGCCCACAATCAACATATCATCCACATACAACAAAAGGATGATAAAATCATTGTCAGAAAATTTTTGTACAAATACACAATGATCTGTAGAAGTCTTCTTATAGCCTTGCTCCCCCATAACATATTCAAACTTCTTGTACCACTGTCTGGGATCTTGTTTTAGGCCATAGAGACTCTTTTTGAGTTTGCATACAAAATTTTCTTTACCATCTACTTTGAAGCCCTCAGGTTGTTCCATATAAATCTCTTATTCTAGGTCACCGTGAAGGAAAGACGTCTTCACATCCATCTGCTCAATCTCTAAATTAAGACTAGCAGCCAAAACTAGAACTGTGCGAATCGAGGACATTTTCACAACAGGAGAAAATATTTCGTCAAAGTCAATACCTTTCCTTTGACCGAATCCCTTAACAACCAATCTAGCTTTGTACCTGGGCTTCAAGTTGTGTTCTTCAACTTTAACTTTGAACACCCACTTGTTCTTCAAAGCTCTCATGCCCTTGGGCAATTTTACCAACTCATAAGTGTGGTTCTCAAACAAAGATTTCATCTCGTCTTGCATGGCTTCAATCCATTGATCCTTGTGCTCATCTTCAATGGCCTCCTCATAACATTCAGGTTCTCCCCCGTCAGTAAGTAACACATACTCATTGGTTGAATAACGGGAGGAAGGAAACCGCTGTCTTGTGGACCTCCGAAGCAGAATATTTGATTCGTCCACAACTTCATGAGCAACAGGATCATCAATAACAATATCATTGTTATTATCAACATCAACATGTTGATTCGATACATGATTCTGGACATCACCATGATTATCAAACCCAACAACATCATGCACACTTGTGTGAGGAACGTCATCATGATGAACTATACTATCAAAACTTGAAGATTCTACCATTTCCGCTTTGTCAATATCTTCAATTGTTTGATTCTCCATGAAAATAATATCACGGCTTCTCACAAGTTTTTTTTCAATTGGATCATATAGCCTGTAACCAAATTCATCTAGGCCATATCCAATGAAGATGCATTGCTTTGTCTTGGCATCTAACTTTGACCTCTCATCTTTCGGCACATGTACAAAAGCTTTGCAACCAAATACTCTCAAATGGTCATAGGAAACATTCTTTCCATACCAAACACTATTTGGTACATCACTTTGGAAAGCAACAGCAGGGATAGATTAATAACATGTGTAGCGGTCAATAAAGCCTCACCCCAAAATGAGTTTGGCAACTTTGCTTCAGAAAGCAAACATCTAACTCTTTCCATCAAGGTCCTGTTCATCCTATCAGCCAAACCATTAAGCTGAGGAGTCTTGGGAGGAGTCTTCTGGTTTCTAATACCTTTATGCTTGCAGTATTCGTCAAATGGTCCACAATATTCACCACCATTATCATTACGAATGTGTTTCAGTTTCTTTCCAGTTTCTCTTTCAACTGAAGCCTGAAACTGCTTAAAGACACCTAACACTTGGTCTTTAGTCTTCAAGACATAGACCCAAATTTTTGTCGAGCAATCATCAATGAAAGTGACAAAGTAAAGTGCACCACTCAATGTCTTTGTCTTCATTGGACCACATAAATCAGAGTGCACTAACTCAAGCAACTCTGTCTTTCTCGAAGGAGGGTAGGACTTAAAGGAAACTCTATTTTGTTTACCAGTCAAGCAGTGCTCACAGTTTTCTAATTTAGCACTTTTGAAATTTGACAAAAATTTCTTTTTGGCTAGAACATTAAGTCCTTTCTCGCTGATGTGGCTAAGCCTCTTGTGCCATAATGTTGAAGAGCTATCGCTCTCAACTGCATTCACCATATCAACACAAGCAGAGGCCGTAGTCCAATATAGACCACGACGTTTGTTACCACGAGCCACAACCAAGGAACCCTGATGAGCTTCCATTTTCCATCACCGTTGGTACTAACATATCCTTCATCATCTAAAACACCAACAGAAATTAGGTGCAGACGAACATCAGGAGCATGTTTCACATTGTTCAAAACTAGTTTAGTTCCAACACTAGTTTTCAAATAATTGTACCAATACCAACCACCCTAGAAACAGTCTCATTACCCATACTCAAAGTTCCAAAATCACCAGGAGTATAGGAAGAGAAAAAATTCTTCCTTGATGTCACATGAGATGCGGCACCAGTATCCACAACCCAGCTTGACTCATCACAAGCAATATTTATCATATCGCATCAAGGACAGTAACAAGATCTTCGGTGGTAACGGTGGCTAGGAAATTTTCATTGCCATCTTCTTTAGTTTCCTCTTTGTTTTTGTTCTCCCTCTTCAACTTCCTGTAGAACTTCTTTGTGTTCCCTTTCATGCCACAATGATAGCACTCAATATCCTTAAGTCTGCCTTTGGATTTGCTCCTATTTTGTTCTCTATACTCAGAACCACGAGTTTTATTTCTCCTCCTGGGCCAGTTATCAGGACATCCGACGAAGAGGAACCTTGAGTTTTTCTTCTCATCTCTTCGTTCAAGACACTACTCTTGGCGGAATCCATAGAGATCACACCATCCGGAGCAGAATTTGACAATGACGTTCTAAATGTTTTCCAAGAGTCTGGTAGGGAACCAAGTAGAAGCAAGCCTTGAATTTCTTCATCAAATTTGATGCCCATAGCAGATAATTGGTTCAGAATCCCCTGAAAATTATTCAGATGGTCTGTCATCGGAGAACCATCATGATACTTCAAACTCAACATCTGCTTTATTAAGAACATTTTGTTGTTGCCAGTCTTTCGAGCATACAAACTTTCAAGATGCTCCCATAGGGTTCGAGCATGTGTTTCCCCAGAAATATGGTTCAACACATTATCGTCGACCCATTGCTTAATGAATCCACAAACCTGTCTATGCAACAGATTCCACTCTTCATCTGTTTTATTATCAGGTTTACAGTGGTAAATACTGGTTTGTAAAAATTCTTAACATAAAGCAGATCTTCCATTTTTCCCTTCCAAATGGCATAATTAACACCATTCAAAGTAACCATTCTACTTGTGTTGGCTTCCATTGTTTTCCCCAAAAAATATAGTATCGCAAATCAAAGTAAATCTTTTCTGATGTGGAAGTTCAGACTGTGCCGCAACCACAGAGCATACTCAGATAAAACCTTGGCTCTGATACCAGTTTGTTGGGAAAACGCGGATAAGCACAAAAATATATATGGTAAAAGTAATGGAAATGAAATGGGAAAATAACGACACCAAGAATTTTACGTGGAAACCCTTCTGAATAAGGGAGAAAACGACGGGCCAAGAGGAGCAACTAATATTACTATAGTAAGGAATTTTACACTGTGTAGTCACAAATACAATACTCAAAGTGACTACTACACACTCAAAAGGAACAACACTCTTTTGGTTTTCGTCTTACTAAAATATCGCTCACACTCTATTTTTCTTTACAGACTATTTTCTTGTATAGTCTATGGAATACCTCACTTTGCTCTCAAAATGGTTTTTCTCTCTAACTTGGTGTATATAAAAATGAGCTAATGAGCTCCTTTTATAGAAAAAATTTGCAACTGCAAATTTCCAACAACCACAACATGTCAAAGTTGTGCCACCGAAAGTTTTAATTGTTGTATTTCTCAACATTTGCTGCCACTGCAATTTGCCAACCATTGACAATTGTATGCAGCAATTGTTGAAGTCAATAATGGCATAATGGGGATGGACCCCACAAATGCTCTACCATCCCACTCTGCCACCTCACATCCCTAAGTGTTGATTTGGGGGATGGGGTGGAGATTGGGTTGAGAATTTTGTAGGCCAAATTGAAATAGTATGAGCTAGCATTTTTTCTGAAATTAGATAATTACCTCCTCTATCTCGAATTTAATTTGTTCCAAAAGTGTTTCTACAATTTTGTTCCTTAGAAGGTCTATTTCACCCCAAGTAACTTATCTCAGGTCATATTGTATCAATTTGAAGGATATACATCCTCAAATTGATTACAATAACTCTCATTCTATGGACAAAAATAAAGTACTTGTGGTTGCTCCAATTTAAAGCACAAAACAGTTTTCGGTATTAGAATACACCATTTGATATTTGATAGATCTTGATCTTTCACATCTTACAAATTTTAGCAACAAAAGATTCACTCAATTCACAGGTCATGCAAGAAATAGGAGTCACGAGAACAAGGATACAAAATGGAGAGATAAAAGGAATTGAATGCTTACTGACTCCATGAGTAAAGCAATTATAAACGTAAAGACTGATATTATTCCAGGTTGCAAATCAGCAACATAAGTCAAATTTTTGTAGGTAAGACCAACAACAAAGAGTTGGCAACCAAAAATATACAAATTTAGTACATCAAAACTTACCCAGTTATATATATATATATATGAAAAAGAATAAAAAGATATTGGGCAAACCTGGAAACGGAATCATACTAAAATTAGCTGCTAAACGAAAAGATTTGAAGGGAACTTGAACATTAAAAGGAAAAATAAAGGTTAAGATGAAGACGAAGAACATTGAAGGAAGAATATACATGCCTAAAAATGGCGGTAGCCTGCTGAAAAGATGAAAATAGCAGAAATTTGCGTCTATTTTTTCCGGTTTGAGTAAACAGAAGAAGAACGAGTTTGAGAAGATCCTAGCAATTTTCATTTGCTTGATTCCTAATCTCTTAATGATCTGCAAAAATGAGGAAAGAGGAAGGATGTTCTGGAAAAATATGAAAGAGGCACATGTGGTTTGCTTAAAAATTCAGTTTTGTATAATGACTTACCCTTAAATAATGAGTATATTTACAACTCTGTCATTGGTCGTCCTCCTCTTCATATTTCTATATAAATAAAATAATATAACTAGATAATTGAAGGCCCGTTCAGGGGCCCAATATAGTTAATTATGTTTTTTAATTTTAAATTAAAAAAATTATCCAAATTAATATCTTATTTTATTATAGTTTCTAAAATGTTTTACTATTTAAAAAAATTACAAAAATTTCCTCTTAGATACATTCATATCCTCTGTCAAACACAGATACATTCATGTCCTCTCTTGAATACATCTTTATCCCATTTGGTATACATCCCTATCCTCTCTTGGATACATCTCTCCCCTCTCCCATCCCCTCTCGGATTCATCCGTGAGCTATGTGTCTGCAAGTTTCCTCAATAGCAATGTATCACGACCGATGTATCCGCATGTCTGCTGATTTATTTGAAAATTTTGTAATTTGAAAAAAGCAGGGATATAATCTAATTAACTCTTTACACTATGAAAATTTATGAAAATTTTACTTTAATTTATGTGACATATTTTTCTTTGTAGTCAGTTTCAAATGAATGATATATAATTAATTTAAATAACATTTTAACTTTAAAATGTTAATTTTATTCTTAGTAAGATGATTTATAGTCATATGAACATCTATGGTTTGTTTTATACCATGAGTTTTAAAAGTTTTTTTTTCTTTTAAAAGAATCTCCATGTTAAGTTAAATTAAAATTATATAAACTGAAAGGGTGTGAGTAAAAACTTTAGATCAATTTTATAGTTATAAAATTTAAGTTTATGTAACTATTTTGCCTTTTAACAAAATTTAAAATGAAAATAATTCACAATTATTTTTATAGTGTTTTTTTTATCAATATTCTATCGATAATAATAAGAAATTCAATTTAAATAAGGTAATAAAGTATTTTAATTTTGAAATTCAAGTATTGATATCAATTGAGAAAACATTTACTTTTAAGTTGTAAAGCATCATAATCTAATATTTAATGTGATCCTTACTCTCGATGAAATGACACTAATTTATAATAAGTCAAGATTGCAAGAAGTAGAAATCAAGACTAAAAAGTGCAACTCACTATTATATGAAGGTCAATATATAGTTTATCTATTGTGGAAGTTTCATATGTATATGATATATAATTCTATGCCAAATTAATTTTGTTTTCATATATTTATACAATTTCAAAATTTATCCCGTTAATTGGTTATGTGTTTTATTAAACTACAACTATGCACTCATTATTTTATCTTTTTTTTTATTCTTACATTATCAACTCTATTTTTTATCTCTTTAAAATTGTGATATTTTTGTTTTCTTATTTAAGTGATAATTTTTAAAGATAAAATAAATATTATTTTGGAGAACAAATAAATATTATTATGGAGATAAAATAAGAAAAAAGATTTACTAACCTACAACCACGAAGATCCACTTTGAAATCCACGAAGAAAACTTTGAAACTCTTAGCTACGAAATGAGGGAGAAGGAGTAAAATTATTTCTGGAAAATAATTAAATGAGGGGGACAAAAGAGTAATAAAGATTTAGGTATTTAATCCATGTGGCAGTGGAACCGTATTGGCGTGCAATGTGAAATTCACATGGCATTTAACAACTTCCATTAATAAGAAGGACACTTTTGACCCAATACTTTGACGAAAATGGTATTTTTGAGTTGAAATATAGCTTAAGGGTAAATATGAGTTATTTCAGATAGTTTAAGGGTATTTTTTTTATCCTTTTCCTTTTAGTCTATGTGGCAGTGGAACCCTATTGGCGTGCAATGTGACACTCACATGACGTTTAACAACTTCCATTAATAAGAATTGCACTTTTGACCCAATAGTTTGACGGGAAGGAGAGTTTTGAGCCGAAATATAATTTAAGAATAAATATGAACTATAACAGATAGTATAAGGATATTTTTTTGACTCTTTTCTGTTAAAACTATATGAATACTTATGTTTAAAAAACATTGTATACAATTTAAAAGGAAATTACATCATGGAAGATGGTATGTTATACTGAATATGTTGTATTAGCAATAAACATGTATGAACTATTTAAATTGTCTAAATATTTTTTACATTATTATAATCAAATAAATACAAATTCATTTTTAAAAATTAAATAAAATGATTATGTGGAGTCACGCATGAAACAAAATTTTTTGTGACTCTTGAAAAAGATTATTGGATTCTTTTAGAAATTATTTTGACCACTAATTATGCAATTATAAAGTTATAACTTTGCCCATAAATAATATTTACAATTACAATATTGTCATTGGTCGTCCTACTCATGACTCTTCTATATAATAGAGATAACTAGATATCATGTGTCCGCGCCAGCGCAGGCCCAACGTATGTTAGTTTTTTTTCTTCCAATTTATGTGACACAAATGAAATATGAAAAAGTGAACTAAATTTTTTATGTGTTTTCTAAAAAAATATTTTAAATTGTTAATTTATGTACCTTTTATGATATTTTCGAACAATATATGTTACTCCATCTGTTTTATTTTATGTGATACAAGTGATTTTAGGAAAGTAAACGAAATTTCTTATATGATTGTCACATATTTTTAGTTGTCATTTTACTGTGATTCATAGTACTTTTTAGTTCTTACGTTATTTTCAAACAATATATAAAACTTTTTTTTTGTTTCGATAAAAATAAGGGAGTCAACCAAATTACATTATGTTTTTTAACTATGTTTTTCTAAAAATATCTTAAATTATTACTTTGCGTTTTTAAGCTTATTTTTTTATGTAATTTTCAAATATGTAACAAATTAGAAATTAAAACGAAGAATTAAAGTTTTCAAATCATTATATCTCTATATTAAAATGTTCAAATCTTTAAAACTCCACATATGCACAAATTAATAGAAGGAAGCCAAATAATTTTTTAAAAAAAAAATAATATATGAAAGTTCATTTCAATAAGAACACATATATATTTCATTTTTAATATATGACTCCTCCTTTTCGATTTATATGAATTTATTTTTTATTTCATTTCAAAAAGAAAAAATAACTTCTGAATTTTAATTTTTTTATATAGCATATTTAAGATCACAAAAATAAAAAATATGTCAATACACAAAATTTAATATACATATAAATTTTAATTTTAATTTTAATTGATTCCACCTACTATTATACTTGATATATAATTATTAAGAGCTAAGCTTAATCATTATTTATTTACTTTCATATAATAAATAGATATCACAATAACTCATAAAAAAATGAGGTAATACTAATAATAATAACTAAAGATGTTTCTAGAACTATTTAAGTTTCTTGTTATCATTCTTGATAGATTTTTACTTGCATGAAGTTACATTTTTACCTTTGATTATCATTCACTTCATCATATATAGAAAGATATATTTTTGTTAGAATGAAATTACATTTTTATTCTTGGTCATCTTTAATACAAATATATCATCCTATACATTTTTATTTGTAAAGTTACTTTTTAACATCTTTTTCTTTAATTTCAATCTAATATATATTATTAATTTTATCACAGTAATTTATTTTCCAGTATATTAATTAGAGGCAAAATAAAGATTGAAATAATTAGTTCATGATATAATGCACAAGTACCCCCTCAACCTATGCTCGAAATCTCAGAGACACACTTATACTATACTAAGGTCCTATTACCCCCTTGAACTTATTTTATTAATAATTTTCTGCCCCTTTTCGGCTTACGTGGCACTATCTTGTGGGCCCAACGATGGTTGACTTATTTTTTCAAACTAGTGCCACATAAGCTGAAAAGGGGTAGAAAATTATTAATAAAATAAGTTCAGGGGGGTAATAGGACCTTAGTATAGTATAAGTGTGTCTCTGAGATTTCGGGCATAGGTTGAGGGGGTACTTGGGCATTATCCCTATTTTTATATAAAAAGTGGGCTTTTTTTAAAAGCATAATAAACATCACAATAACTCACAAAAGAAAAGAAAAAGAAAGTGAAGTAATAACAAAATAAGTTAATGGTATTAACAATAACTTAAGATGTTTCTAGAACTATTTAATTTTTTTGTTATAAGATAATTCTAGAATTATTTATTATCTTTCTTCATAGATTTTTGTTAGCGTGAAATTACAGTTTTGCTCTTGGTCGTCCTCCCACTTCACTATTCTATATAATAATAAAATACTAGATAATTGAAGGCCCGTTCACGGACCCAATATAATTAATTATCTTTACAATTATAATTTTTTTAAAACCTAAATTCACATATTATTTTATTATAATTTATAAAATTTTCTACCATTTAAAAAAATACAAAAAAACTCTATCAGATACATATCTCTCTCTGTCAGATACATCATCATCCTCTCTCGAATACATACATATCCTCTCTCGAATACATCGTCATCCCCTCTTGAATACATCTCTATCGTTTCTTGGATACATCTCTCTCCTCTCTGGTACATCCATATTCCCTCTCAAATATAGCACTCTCCTCTCGAATTCATCCGTGAGCTATGTGTCTGCAAGTTTCCTGAATAGCTATATATCCTGACTGATGTATCAGCATGACATGCTGATAAATCTAAATTTTTTCAATTCTAAGAATTTTTTTGTAATTTGAAAAAAAGAGTAGAAATATAATGTAATTAACTCTTAAAACTATGAAATATATGTCATTTTAACATTAATTTATGTGACATATTTTTTTTCTGTAGTCAATTTCAAAAGAATGATGTATTAATATATTTAATAACATTTTAACTTCTAAAATATATATGTTATTCTTAGTAAGAAGATTTATAGTCATATGAACATTTATGATTTGTTTTAGACCACGAGTTTTAAAAGTACTTTTTTTAATAAAAAAAACTTCATTTTAAGTCAAATAAACATTTAAATCAAAATGGAGTGAGTACAAACTTTGGTTAAGTTTTTTTAAAAAAAAACTATTTTGCTGTTTAACAAAATTTAAAATGAAAATGCTTAACCTTTTTCACAATTATGTTTTATAATTTCTTTTTATCAATATCTAGTCGATGATAACCAAAATTTGATATCAATAAGGTAATAAAGTAACTTAATTCTGAAATTCAAGTATTGATATTAATCGAGAAAATATTTATTTATAAATTGTAAAGCATTCATAATATAATATTTAATATGCTTCTTACTCTCGAAGAATGACACTAATTTATCATGATTCAAGATTGTAAGAAGTAGAAATCAAAACTAAAAAGTGCAACTCACTATTATATAAAGGTCAATATGTAGTTTATCTATTGTGAAAGTTTCTTAAGTATATGATATATAATATATGACAAATTAATTTTTGATCTCATAGATTTATATTATTTTAAAATTTATCCCGTTAATTGGTTATGTATTTTCTTAAACTACAATTATGCGGTCATTATTTATCAATTCTTACATTATCAACTCTATTTTTTTTTAATCTCTTTAGAATTGTGCTATTTTTATTTTCTTATTTAAGTCACAATTTATAAAGATAAAATAAATATTTTTTGGAGATAAAATAAGTTAAATAAAACTATATGAGTACTTATGTTTAAAAAGCATCATATATAATTAAAAAGATTGTGTTATTTTTGTTTTCTTATTTAAGTCACATTTTTAAAGATAAAATAAATATTATTTTGGAGATAAAATAAGTTAAATAAAACTATATGAATACTTATGTTTAAAAAGCATTATATATAATTAAAAAAGAAATTACATACATGAAAGATTGTAGGATTATACTGAATATGTTGTAGTAGTAATAAGTATAGATGATCGATTTGAATTGTCAAGAGTATATAAGTAAAAATATTTCACATTATTATTATAGTCAAACAAATACAAATTGATTTTTAAAAATAAAATAAAATGAATTTGTGGGGCACACATAAAACAAAACTTTTTGTGATACTTTTCTATTATGTAGAAGTATGAAGTTGAGGATGATCAAGGATAATAAGGTCATTTTCATATATATTTCATTTTAAAATTCTATTTTTAAATTTGTCAAAATATTTTTTCAAGTGGCTAAATTTCCTGCATAAGTTACATGATTATTCTAGAAACTATAAGTTATAAGATTTTTCTAAGTCCATGATACAAGTACATAGACACTAACACATTCTTCATTTCACTCACTCCACAAATCTATCCCTCTCATGTCTTATACCAATAAATTTCTCGCCATTTATTTTTAATTTGCATCCTAAAATAATACACACTTCGATATAGATCTCTTATTAGGAATATCAATAATGCAACTTTTTTTTCAACGTTAATAACTTCATTTTTGGTTAATTCCCTACATAATGACCCTACTTTTGTAAAACAATTATAAGACAAAAGTAAATTCAGTATTTCTCAGTGAACACATCATTTTTTTAGATTTGTCCATATAACAAATTTTCAACAAAATTCAATTGATTCACATTTTTCAAACATTCTTATGAATATGAAAATGGACCAATTCACATTTTAAATCCAATATAATCACAAGTGCAATTCTCAAAAGGCATAATTCATAAGGAATGCGTCCCATGGGCAAACTCTTCAATAACAAAAATTCAAAAATTTCGGAGCATGTTATGTCCTTTCCTTTGGTTCTCCTTAGACTTTTCAATTTCACGGTGTTGCTTTTCTTTTTGGATTGTAAAATTATTTTTTTGAATTATCTAATTTACTTGATTTCTCTTTTTATGTACAATCCCAAAACTTCGCTAACATTTATGTCAAAATTTAATTCATTGAGAAACATATATTTATTTATTACTATTATTTTATCATCAGTAAAAATCATTTTAAGCAAGTTATATAAATAATAATTTTAACTATCTCATGTTAAATTACTGCAATATACATTGTATCAACTTTTGTTAATATTTTTAAATTTCTCATTATTTGAGATAAAACATTCATCTTAAGGTATATAAATTACTTTAGAAGAAAGTTCTTTCCTTACCATCTTAAATTGTTGTCCTAATTTTAATGAATATAAAGACAACAAATAAAGTTGTAACTTTTTTTTTTAAATCTTTTTATCATTTCGTAAAGAATGAGATGATTCATTTTAAGATTTTGTCAAGTAAGTCATTTTTTTTAATTAAATACATATAATTTTTTTTATAAGTTTACTCAAAACTAATCTATAGATGGGATCAGTACGAAAATTGTTAATATATTAAGACTCATAATTATAATCTATTTTCTTGTGTGATTTTTAAATAAAATAGAAAAAGAATTTAACTAAATTAATTATTTAATTCAAATATATATTTTTGACATGATATTAATCATTGAAGCATCTGATATATTATTATTATCTCTTATTATATTTATTTGAAAACGTCAAAATAATTTTTCTATTCAAAACTAATTCAATTACTATTATAAATATATATAATGTTGTAATATTGACCCCGTAAATGAAACTTTCATAACGAATTGGGTGATGGTGCATATATTTCAAAAAGAAGATGATAACATTGTAGAAAATAGATACCACCTGCAAAAATATATGAAGATCGATAAACTTTTTCAAAGATATCAACATTTTATATGTTCCTCGAATGTAAAATGTTTTAACTCATAATCTAACGCGATTCTCTATTTCCTTGCTGCATAGGATTTTTTAAATTCAACTTTCTCAATTTGGGTTGTAAACGATGCATTTATGTCGTATGAACATTTGAAAAAGATTATTAATTAATATATTGAAGTTACTTACTGTAAAAAAAAGGTATAAAGTATAGAAATATCATATTTTAGAGGCTAATTACATCCTATATAATTACATCCTAAATTTGTCAAAATATTTTTTCAAGTGGCTAAATTTCCTGTATAAGTTACATGATTATTCTAGAAACTATACATTATAAGATTTTTTTAGAACTAAGTCAATGACTCAAGTAAATAGACAGTAACACATTCTTCATTTCATTCATTCCTCAATTCTCTCCCCTCTCATGTCATATACCAATAAATTTGTCACCCTTTATTTGTAATTTGCAGCATCCTAAATAATACATGTTTCAGTATAGATCTCTTATTAGGAAGATCAATAATGGAGTTCTTTTTTTTTCAACATTAAGAACTTCATTTTTAATTAATTCCCTACATGATGGTCCTACATTTGTAAAACAATTATAAGACAAACGTAAATTTCACTATTTCTTAGTGTGAACACCTCATTTTTGAGACTTGTACATATAACAAATTTTGAACAAAATTCAATTGATCCACATTTTTCAAATATTCTTATGAATATGATAATGAACCAGTTAACATGTTAAATCCAATATCAATCACAATTGTAATTCGAATATATATGTTTGACATGATGTTAAAACAATCACGGAAACATCAGATATTTTATTATTATTACTTATCATGTTTATTTGAAAATGTCAAAAATAATTTTGATATTTGAATTTTTGAGAAAGAATTAAATTTTTGATGTATCCTTAGATTGTAGAAACAGTTTTTGGCCTTTATTAACTTTGTCCACTCCTCGACCCCTCTCTAAAGGAGTATAACTTGAAGTCTAGACTATTGGTTATAGCACTCATAAGTAGTTTTTTCTCACTATTCCTTGATTTGATCGAATACGTTGTCTTGTTTTCTCTCTCACACACACATGTTCTCCATAGTAATTTATTAAATGTGGCTATGGATTTTTATTGGTTTATTTCGAAATGTTTAATCTCTTTTTTTATTTTTGGAATAGGAAGCAACTCTTTGAAAAGTACAAAACAACGAAATATTCTTGCCGTGGACAACATTTTCAATATCCTATGTGATTTATGTGTTCATGGTGCAAACTTCGAAGTACCAACACTGGTAGAAAATTGATACGTTGTGTTAATCACGTAGAATAGGATGGTGGATAGTGTAAGCCAATGACACAAAAGCTTGAATTTGATTTTGCAAGTGTATTAAAAGAAGTAATAGGTAAGTGTGATATATATGATTGTATGTAGGGGTGTAAAAAGAATATCAAAGATCGACCGAACCAATCAAACAGAATCGTATCGAATCGATTTATCAAATAAATATTATCGATTTATTAAATAAATATTTATAAAATTGTGGATTATTGTTTAAATGTATATTGTGTCAAACAAGTAGGATGACTTTTTCATTTTGTAAAAGAACATAAAAAAAATTCCGAATCAAGGAATTTATATATATTTTTTTCTAACATTTTTCAAATATAAATACAACTTAGAACCTAGATCTCTGGTGACAATTTAGATTAAACACAAAAATGACATCATAATTTACGTTGTTGGGCCCGTGCTATATATATATATATATATATATATATATATATATATATATATATATATATATATATATATATATATATATATATATATAATTTTTTTAAATATTCATAGCCAACGGGCTGGCCTCTGAGGCTAGCGAGTCGGGCCTACGAGGCTGGCGGGCCAAGTGAGGCTGGGCTAAAAAGCCTCGTTTCTAAATGGGCCAAAAAAATTAGGCCAATCCCACTTCATTCAAGGGTTGGGTTGGGCCGGCCTCGCGGGACAAGCCCCTTTTGACGGCTCTACTTGTGGTGCACTGGAAGTGCATCACCCTTAACAAGAAGTCTCGGGTTCGAGCCTTGGGTATAAAGAAAATCTCGTTGGGAGCGCCACTCCCGAATGGGCTCTACAGAACGCGATCCGAATTAAGGCGACACTTTAATGTGAGCTTCGAACACCAAATGAAAAATCAATTTTTTTTATGCTATGAATCACAAATACACAATTATTTAAGAGAATTGATTTTTATTATATACATGATACCCGCCATATCCATATCACTTCACTTCATCTTCATCTTATCTTCTCTCCATGTTTTCATCAAACTTTAAGATTAATTTTATTGCATATTGATCATAATTCTTTAAAATTATTTTTGGATACCGTTGTCATCTAATTTCGATTTTTTCAGGTTATTTTTTTCTTTTTTTTTTATCATACAATAAAATTCTAAAAGTTATCGTGTAATATTTCTTGGAGATATACTATATTATATTTGTTTTCTTTATTTTAATTTCTTTATTTTATATTTAGTATACTTTCATTAATATTAAAAAGTATATGATTTGACTATTTTTACTTTACTAATTGTACACTTATTTGTATGTTATATTTCATAATCATCTTTAAAAAATAAAATAAAATAATTTTATAGTGTAACCTTTAAAAATTATTGTTTTCGTATAATAACAAATCTCTTTTTTTTTTATCATTAAACTTTGAACTTTTATGTGATAAATATAGAAAAAATAATTTTTGTGTAATAAATTTCAAAGTTGGATCAATTTTATGTAACATAAAGAAGTAATTATTTGGATAATAAACTCAGACTTTAATGATCACCAATAAAATTTATTCAATATTCTTATTTTTTTAAAAAAACTTTTTTTTGGTTGAAGAAGTAAGAATACTAGTACAATTTTGTTTCTAGCTCCCTTGATTTTTCTCTCTTAATTCTTTTTTGTGATTCGAGAGTCGCTAATGACATATTTCTCGAACTAGGATGATTTGACTTTGATCTCTTTATAATTATTTGATGAAGTTGTGGAATATTCGAGAGGTCTCTCCAAGAAAATATATTGCCCTTTATATAGACATGAGTAAGGGTTTAGGGTAGACCATAGAGTAGTCTCCAAGAACCCTAACTGAAATTGAACACGTCTTGTAGAGTGCCACAAAATTTCAACGTCTACAAATGTCCCTTATTTTAAGGCTTATAAAAGTGTAGACTTGATGAAACTCAATAACGAAGCTTGAAGTACTCATTCTTTCACCTTTGTTTTGTTTTAATTTTCTTGGCTTTTTTGGGTTATTTTTACGTCTTTTTCTGCAAGTTTCTTTACCTATTTTTTGGACAGTTTACAATATTTTGTTTCTTATTATGTTTGAAAGTTTTTTTTTTTTTACTACATTACGAAAATAATAGTATATAATTAAATGAAAGTTTTGAAAAGACTATTTTATCTAAAATGAAGGCTTTTAATGATGGACAAAAACAATAGTTTTAAAGTCTTTTAATATGGTATAGATAGATAAGTAGTAACAAAAAAAGAAGGAAATCATTACAAATTAAGCTTCTCTTATTGAATTTAATTCATGAAAAAAATTATGAAATGTGACCCTTGAGCATAAGAATTCAAAGCACCAAAATACACATAAACAAGGTATAATGGCAAAATAATAAAATATTTTGAATGATTGACCGGAAATTCCTATAAAGACAAATATCAAAAGAAAAAGTATTAGACATAAAGTAACCATTAAACACTCATAATATCCCCGTAATCTCTCTCAAATAACTGTTAATTGTTAATTGTCTTATTGGGTAGAAATATATATATATATATATATATATATATATATATATATATATATATATATATATATATATATATATATATATATATATATATATATATATATATATCCTATTCCTAGATGAATTCTAACATGCATGTGCTAATTATAATCCTACTGGATAGGAGAGGTTGTGCTTAGCACGGCCCAACATTATATATTTTCAAGATATAGTTATGTTAAAGAATGACAAAAGTCCTATACCGTTGGTTAATGAGATGAGTGGATTCCTTATAAGGTTTGGGCAATCCTTCTCCCTCACAGCTAGCTTTTGGCTTGTGAGTTAGGCCTAAGATTAACTTTACATGGTATCAGTGCAGGGCCCGTCTCACCCGATGTTATGCCCCCCAAAATCAAAATTATTCACGCACCCAATGCTAAGCATTGGGCGTGAGGTGGGGTGTTAAAAGAATGACAAAAGTCCCACATCGGTAGTTAATGAGATAGATATACTCCTTACAAGTCTTGGACAATCCTCCTCCCTTTGAGCTAGCTTTTGGGATGTGAGTAAAACCTAAGACCCAATTTAACAAGTTAATTTTAGGTGTTTGATAGTAGTGATTAACGATAAAACAAAAGGAAAACATGAAGCTAAAATTGCTTTCTTGTATCCTTAAATGCTAGTAATATGTTGCATAGAAGACACTGAGGTGCATGTAGATGATAAAATTAACAATCTCAAGCCATATTTAACTATAGGATCAAGGAAATTAAAGTATAAACCATCAAATAAGGAGATAACTTTCAAAATTGATATATTTGTGGAAGATGCAACAAAATTAATATACACTGATACAAATACATTCTTACTGAAATATGTTTTAACAAAATACTTCACTTTTCCCTGTAGAATGCATTATTAAGATTGTAGGCAATTCACATATCAAAACAAGAAAAACACCAAAAATATATAATAAAACTGTTGTGAATTGCATTTTACATATCAAAACAAAATAACATAAAAAATTAATAACAAAATTGCCCATCTAATACACAACTCTTCTGTTCAATTTGAGATCGTTAAAGCGCTTTAGTTAACTATCTTCATATTTCCTCGAAACATACACACGATAAATTCTTCACAGTAATATGAAGCTTTAAAGGTTCACTAGATCTAGAAAAAGACTCGCACCACTTGTGAACCCATATAATGCCATTGTTTATAATTATATAATATCAAAGTCTTCTCATAAGATCTTTTGTAGGGACCTACATAACAACTCACCTTTATGATAACTGATAAGAACGTAACATTTTATGTTAGAACAAATGAACAAGAATGATAAAATTACAAGAAATTCAAAATAAAACTTGCTTGGCTTAGAGACACGCTAATACGTTTCTTGAAGATTGTTGAAGTCTCTTCCACGAGCAATCGGAAGAATAAATAACAACTCTATCTTCAGGATTCAACTAAGCCACAAAACAAGTAGCGTTAAAGAATATTGCTCTTTTATTCTTGAATTGGTGATTTCACCTTTTGATTAATGTCTCACAAGTGTTTTTCAAGGGAAAATAGTTTTGTTTGAATGCTTATCTTTTTCAACCAAAAGAAACTCAATTTATAGGATAAAAGTTTTGCAAGAAAAAACTTTTAATTATTAAAATTTATTATAGGTTCATGAATTGAAAATAAAAGTTATCTTTCAAATAATCCATAACGTAAAATTAAAAAGCCTCTTCCAAAATTCTATAACGTAAATTAAACAAAAAAGAATGTTACAACTCACATTCATTATTTTGTTATTTCAAAACTTCTACCGAATGAATTTGTTTCAAAATTAATTGAAACACTAACTCTTACAATCCCTCACTTGTTTCAAAAAATTTATCTTTGAAAAAACTAAAAAATATTTTGAGACATTAATCTAGCAACATGCATCAATAATGGTGTTTTTTGGACTTGAAATATTAGCTAGTGAAGGTTTTCTAAATCAGTGACTGCTTAGTGAACAAATCTTGAACCAAGTGGTTCATTGAATGAAGTTAGAAAAATACTCCATGCATATCACTATATTCCGGTGAAAATCGAAATCCTTTGACACCTTACGACCATGTGTTGTGAATCCTTTTAGACAAGTGCTTTAAGATTTCCCTGTTAAAATCTTGTTGAAGCGGCCTCCACTTCGCATTTAGTGCGGTGAATTCATCAAGAGTAACTTTGCATACTCCGACCAAATAGTCTATGAACTTCATTAAGAGAAATTAATCTCTTCCTCCTTTACAACAAAGTATCGTAAATCTATCAAGAGTATTCCTATATACACACTCCAATCGAAATTGATTTATAAAATTATTAAGAGAATATAATCTCATCCTTCTATTCAATAGGAATATCATTAAAATTTATTAAGAGTTTTCTTACTAACTCCAACCGAGATCGATCTTATAAATTTATTAAGAGAAAAGAATCTCAATCATGCACATCTACTTATTTCATTTTATTTTGAAAATGAGAATTTTATTGATGTGCTTCACAATTGTAGCTTTATCTGTTTTCCCTTTGAACCCAAGATTACATCATTAGGTAGGGTTACCATAAAGTACAATTAATTTACAACAGGCTTTATTCCCATATCATTACAGGTTTCCACCACTAACTCTTTGCCTAACCCTTTAGACAAAGGATCCGCTAAATTAAATCTGGACTTCACATATTGAAGCGATATCACGCTTTCCTCCAATAATCTCCTCACATGATTGTATTTGAGACGAACTTTTCTCCACTTGCCATTGTAGCAATCACTTGAAGCCCGAAATATAGCAACTTGATTATCACAATAGATAGTTAAAGGTGGTACTCTTACTCCATAAAGGAATATCTATCAGCATAGATCGCAGCCAATCAACTTCTTCTCCAGCAGAAGACATAGCTATAAATTCTGACTCTATGGTTGAATGAGTAATACATGTCTGCTTCTTTGATTTCCAAGAGATCGCTGCTCCAGCTAAAGTGAAAATTCAAGTAGTAATAGATTTAGAGTCATTCGGATCAGAATTCTAAGTAGCATCACTATAGCCTTCAAGAACAGCATGAAATGTAGAATAATGTAGGCCAACGTTAATTGTACCCTTCATGTATCTTAAAACACGAATTAAGGCATTTCAATGTTCAACTCCGGGATTACTCTTAAACTTGCTCAAAGTTTCTATTGCGTAACCAATATCCGGTCTGGTACAATGCATGACATACATAAGACTCCCAACAATCAGAGGATATGTCAGCTGATCGAGAACATCACTAGAGTTCCGCATTAGTTTGATGCTAGGATCAAATGATGTAGGAGCAGGTTTGTCGTCAAAGTGACCAAACCTCTTTAGAACTTTTTCAATATAACTTGATTGAGTAAGATTCTAGCCATTCACTGATCTTATAATTTTAATACCCAAAATTACATCAGCTTCTCCAAGATCTTTTATTTCAAATTGAGAAGCTAGAAATGATTTTGTTTCTTTGACTCTTTCAATATCAGTTTCAAAGATCAACATATCATCTACATAGAGACATACTATAACACTAGATTTTTCTTGAAATTTGCTAAATATGCAAATATCACCACCACAGCAATTATAAATCATTACTCGTCTAAATTTCTCATTCCATTATTTTGGAGCTTGTTTTAATCCACAAAGAGATTTAAGAAGCTTACAAACTTTGTGTTCTTGACCAGGTACGACAAACCCTTCTGGTTGTTTCATGTAAAATTCTTCATCTAGATCGCCATTTAGAAATGCAGTCTTCGTATTCATTTGATGTATTATCAGACTATGAATTGCGGCTAAAGCAATCAAGAGTCGAATAGAAGTCATTCGAGCTACAGGTGCAAATGTATTAAAATAATCAATATCTTTCAATTGAGTAAAACCTTTTGCTACCAAGCGAGCTTTGTACTTATCTAAGGTACCATCAGATTTTAATTTCTTTCTAAAGATCCATCTACAACTAATAGAATTACATCCAGGAGGGAGATCTGATAAAATCCATGTATTGTTTGACATAATAGAGTGCATTTCATCATCAATAGTTTCACGCCAGATATGAGCATCATGTGAAGTCATTGCTTTAGCATAATTTTCAGGATCCCTTTTAACTAAATAGACTTGAAAATTTGGTCCAAGTCTCTTGGTTTGGCTGATCTTGCACTACGTCTTGATTGACTTTATTCCAAATGTTCAATTATTTTTCTTTTAAGAGTAGATATAGAAGAACTTGTATTTTGTTCCAAAAATTCTATTTTCATAGGAAATATATGCTAAAAAAAGTTAGCATGCAACGATTCAATAATTGTGTGAGGGCTTGGAGTCTCAAGATTCAAAAATTTATAAGCCTTACTGGTTTGTGAATAACCAATAAATACATAATCTACTCCTCTATATCCTATCTTAGTCAATTGTTGATTACCAGTAAACAACCCCACACTTTAAAATAATTTATATTTGGCTTTCGATTTTTCCAAAGTTCATATGGAGATGAATCATATTTCTTGGAAGGAATTCGATTCAAAATATGACATGTAGAAAATAAAGCTTCAGTCGACAAATTTCCAGTGATACCAAATCCATAAAGCATAGAGTTAACCATTTCAATGAAAGTTCTATTTTTTCTTTCAACTACACCATTTTGTTGTGGTGTATAAGACATAGTCAATTGTTTCTCAATGCCTTCTTTTTCACAAAAATCAACAAAATCTGATTTTAAATATTCTCCACCTCTATCAGATCTAATTGATTTAATCTTCAAACTCAATTTATTTTCAACTTCTGCTTTATATGTTTTAATAATCTCAAATGCCTCATCTTTTGTTTTTAATGGAAAGACATATGTATACTTTGAGTAATCGTCAATAAAAGTGATAAAATATCTCTTTCCATGACGTGATAAACAATCCATCTCACAAATATCAGTGTGGATTAATTCCAAAAGTGTGAATATCCTTTCAACGGACTTAAAAGGTTTCTTTGTTATTTTGCATTTACTACAAGTAATACACTTAGCAACATGATCCTTTCCACAGTCTTTAACTAATCCATTTTTAACCATGAGTTGAATGAATCTAAAATTCACATGACGAAGACGCACATGCCATAAATCTAAAGACTCCACAACATAAGCAGAAATATTTTCATTTTCAATATTGAGTTTGAACATGCCATTTGTAGCATAACCTTTTCCAACAAACATGCCCTTGTTTAGACAAAATAACTTTATCTGCCTCAAAAACATTTTAAAACCATGCTTCGAAAGAAGCATACTTGACACCATGTTCTTTCGAATATCACGAACATGCAATACGTCTATCAATGTGACCATCTTTTCGGAAGTGAATTTTAGTTCAATAGTTCTCTTTCCCACAACCTTAGCAGAGGATGAGTTTCCCATATGCAAAACTTTATCGCCCCCTCTAATTCATAGATCGTGAAAGAACTTTGATTACCTAATATATGACGAGTTGCACCAGTGTCTATCCACAATTCCACTTGATCTCCCGCTACAAATGCTTCTGTGACCATTGCCACCAGTTTATTTTTTGTATTGTTATTTGTCTCTTTTTTTCTTCTTTTCAGCTTTAAGAATTCTACAATCATGTGCATAGTGACCAATTTTCTGGTAATGATAACATTCAATCGATTTAAAATTAGAATTAGTACGCTTGAAATTTTTACTCTTCTTTGCCTTTTAAAAATTTATTATTGGCAGGTTTGTTCTTGATTTTTTCTTCGACAACATGAGCTTTCATGATGGGCTCCTTCAAAAGGTTATTGTCACGATGTTGTGTCTCTTGTTTATTTTGCAAGTGCTGCAATAATTGTTCAAGAGTCAAATCTTCCTTCTTGTGCAAGAGTTTGCTTCTGTACTCCTTCCAAGATGGAGGAAGTTTTGAGACAATAGCACCAACATGAAAGTTTTCATCAAGAGCAATTCCAGATATATCAATTTTATTAGCTATAAGTTGATATTCTTGTACTTGTTGAGTGATTGACTTGTCATCAACCATTTTGAACTCCATATAATTTGAAACAAGAAATTTCTTTAAACTTTCCTCTTCTGCTAAATGGATAGCTTTAAGAGTATCCCAAATCTCCTTAGCAAATTTGCACCTAATATAATATTGATCATAGTATTATTGGGCATTCCTCCAAGAAACTTGCATAAGTAATCATCATCTTGCCATTTGGCAATTTGTTCTTTAATTAAAGTAGCCTCGTCCGCTGCTACCTCAGAACCAGGAGCTTTAGGACAAGGTTTCTCAAGAACATATGCTAATTTTAATAATCTTAAAAGGAATTCCATCTTTCCACGCCATCTAGGAAAGTCTTTGCCGTCAAATATTTCAAAATTAGAATTAGGCAAATTTGGAACATTGTTTGTTATTGATGTGGATGCCATAGAGATAACTATCTTCAAATTGTTAGAACAAATGAACAAGAATGATAAAATTACAAGGAATCAAAAATAAAACTTGCTTGGCTTAGAGGCACGTTAATACGTTTCTTGAAGATTGTTGAAGTCTCTCCCACGAGCAATCGGAAGAATAAATAACAACTCTATCTTCGGGATTCAACTAAGCCACAAAACAAATAGCATTAAAGAATGTTGCTCTTCTATTCTTGAATTGGTGATTTCACCTTTTGATTAATGTCTCACAAGTGTTTTTCAAGGGAAAGTAGTTTTGTTTGAATGCTTATCTTTTTCAACCAAAAGAAACTCAATTTATAGGATAAAAGTTTTGCAAGAAAAAACTTTTAATTAATAAAATTTATTATAGGTTCATGAATTGAAAATAAAAGTTATCTTTCAAAAAATCCATAACGTAGAATTAAAAAGCCTCTTCCAAAATCCTATAACGTAGAATTAAACAAAAAAGAATGTTACAACTCACATTCATTATTTTGTTATTTCAAAACTTCTACCGAATGAATTTATTTCAAAATTAATTGAAACACTAACTCTTACATTTTATACCTTACCTCTTGATATGAGATACTCGCAGATGACATCATCATCTTCTTTGTTCTCTTTTTCATTCTCTTCCATTGGAATTCTAAAAAGGTCCTGAATATTTGCAGTATTATGAATTATTTGATCCATCTGCTAAATGAGAGGTTGAATTCAATATTAGAATCTCACCATGAAACATAGGGAAAAATCTCATTTCTTTAAATTTATATATGAAATAAGATAACTTTATACAAGTGAACTTCAACAAAACAAATTTAAAAGAGGGGGGAATACAAAGAGTAAGCTAAAGAAGTAGGTGAACCTCACGAAATACCGACGTATACACTGAAGAAGAGTAACAACAATAAACCATGATACAATACTATCATAAATCTTCAACAAAAACTTAACAATTTGAAAGAGAAAAGAACAAAGAGAAGAAACTCAAATTGTTAATGAAATTTCTAAAAGTAATGGACAATTCTATGCGTATTAAGCCAAAAATTATTTGTTCTTATTGCCTCTTGGATATAGGCCTCTATGAACATTTCGTTGTTCTTCTCCGATTCTCCAAATAACTGCCTATGCAGGATCACCAAAGTAAATCATTGAAGAATTGCAAAGAAATAATATTCAAAGTAATATTTTTTGAAAAGAAGAGATCAAGTAGCACATACATTTTTATTTCTATTACAACAAGAAAAGTTAGTATTGTCATTTTCACAAGTTTAATGGGTTCTTAGACACCAAAACAAAAGTAAACTATCTTCATGTATTGTTCTAGTAGTGGTCATAATACACCAAAAAGGCAAACATTTATCGGGTTTAAGCTACATCATGACGATATCATAACTTTATAGTGGTAAGATGCTATATTTGGAGTTCAACCTTGATCTTTTGCACTCTAAAAAATTATGGTGTAGTGAAATGTCGGGATACCTAAGGAAAAAGTAAACAACAATCGTTTAAGGAAGTTGGAAAACATGGATTCAAAGCTCAAATGTTGGAATGTATGCGTCTGCAGATTTCGATGGGACCAAGTCCTCAGCACGATTATAACTACAAATAGTTAAATAAGTGCTGAAAGTAAAGATTGCCAGACAACTTTATGTGGAAACCTCCTTGCTCAAGGAAGGAAAACCACAACCTGTTCTCAACAGAATTTTTCAAAACCACTTTCACAATCTTCCACAAGCAAAAGTAAAAGTGGGTTACACCAAGAGATTAGCCTACTAATCTCTCCACTAAGTAATATTCCCTATCACTTAGCTGAGCCAGGAAAGATACAACACTCCCACTTTACTAATCCTAACCTGATTAATATAGATTTGAGAGTAAGAACCTACGTTACCCTTAATTAGATTCTTACAATGATTCACACAAGTTCGAAACTTTTCTAACATAAATGAAACGAATCCTACAAGTGAAGCTTAAATACAAACAATCAAGAATAACAACATGTACGCAAAATACTCTTTCAGTTGATCAGGTCCTTGCTGTAAGTGTTCTTGTGCTTGATCTCTTTCTTGAATATGGCTTTGTCTTTTAAGCTTGTGACAAATTTTGAGTTATATTTTGGGAAGAAAGACTATATAAAGTCAAAAAAACTCCTTGGGAACGCCCATTGGCTGAGAGTCTGTTGTTCAGAAAAGTTGTGCACCTACCACATCAAAGGTAACTTTTTTGACAGGCTGTCTAGCCGTCTTTCACATATGCAGTCTTGAATGGACTAGGTCCCTTGCAAACTTTTCTTCATAAGTTCTTGGGAAGACATGCTGAATCTCTCTCCTTTTGAATAAATGAATTAATTTATTGTTTGTCATGTTGACTAAGTCAACATAAAGAATTATTGACCATTGTATAAACGAATGCGTCCATTTTGATTGGTGTAGTACGTTGACGCCTCACTAACCTCTGATAAGATAACTTTACAGTTGTTCCCAATAATGGATCTGAACAAGAGAACTTAACAAGGGACCGGGTCCCTTTGTTTGTAAGGCAAGAGACAATCTCGTTCGTTCTTCATATCAGTGTAGGACACTACACTTTTCACCTACCACCTGACATGAAAACTTTACAGTTGTACTCCTTTTGTATCTAGCCGAGATCACTCTGCCAGGGACCATGTCCCTGCATTTGTGAAGATTCTCAAAACACCTATAATATAACATTTTCCCCCTTTTTGATGATTACACACAAATATTCTCCACACTGAGTTTATTCATTCATTTCCTTTTCAGCAGTCCCAATAACAAGGATCTGGTTCCTTGTTAGATTGATAAGTTTGTGAAATCATAAAAACTTCATATCAAGTTCGAACTAACATCTCATATCCCCTTCGAACTAACATTTCCCCCCCCCCCCCTTTTTGACGATAACATACTTATTCACCAGTCCCCTTATCAACAAGAACTCTTCGGGTAACTGGAGTTTCACAATCCTCGAAGATTGTCAAATCATCAAAACATCAGAATAACATTTTCCCTTTTTGACGATAACAAACTTATTCACCAGTTTCCCTATCAACAAGAACTTTTCAGGTAACTTGAGTTTCATCATCCCCAAAGTTTGTCAAATCATCAAAACATCAACATAACATTTTCCCCCTTTTTGATGATGGCAAAAAACAACTTCCTCCTATCGGCAGGACCAGGTCCTCTTCAAGTAGCTAGCATTAATCCCCCTATCGGCATGACCATATCTTCTTCAAGTAGCTAGCATTGATTCTCCCTATCGCCATAATCCATATTTTCTTCAAATGGTTAAAATCATTGATCTCATACCTTAACAATTTGCCCCCTTTTGACATCATAAAAAAGGTTAAAACAGTAAACCAAGTTGACAAAAATGCAGTTCAAGCAAATTTATGGCCACTTGGGAAACACTGAGCATAAGTAAAAATGCGTAAAGTAGTGAGACAAGCCAATACAAGCAAGACATTTTTCATTCAAAAATAAAATACTAGCCATCAAAGCATTGCAGATATCATTAAGAATGAGAACCAAGACAATTCCTATTGAGTTTCAATAAACAGAGGAATGAAGAATTTAGGGAGAGAGGAGATGACTTAGGGGCAAGGGATTAAAATAATAGAATTAATATAGCATATCCCTTAGCATGATATTTTCAGAATCTTCTCCTAACATTCATCATGTTGTGCTACCCAGTCATTATGTTGAACCTTCAGGGCTGCCAGCCTTCTTCCTTTTTTTTTGCAACCTGGTCCCTCAGATAGTTTTGTTTCAGAAACTGAGTCTTTTGGCAAATCATTTCAGTATCTTTGTTAGTAATAACACTATCATAGCTTCAACATTGACTTGAGTTTCTCATAACACAGAGATTGGTAAAACAAACTATTCAAGACCTCCAAGATGAATAGATCAAAAACTGAGGAACCATTTCAACTTTTTTCTTATCATTTTTTTAAAGTTTAAACACCCTTCGGAAAACTTTGAGTTCTTAGAATATTAACCTCTTCCTTTTTGAAGATCATCGTTTCCACTACGTCATTTTACTTGTAGGACCTGCTCATCTTCACATGTAAAAACAACTTCATCAGAAAATTCTCCAGTAGGAACAAAGGGTTTACACATTTGAAGTGTTTTTAAGAGAGAGTAGAAAAGATGGTTTTGAAAATTTCTGATCTTGGAAGGGGATTGAATTTTCTGGGGAAATGGAAAGAACTATGGAATATAAAAAAAATCAAAAGGTACTTTATGTGAAAGAAAGAGCCATTTAGGTATTCAAAAGATGGGACAACGGTTAGATACCTAAAGGGCAGACATGTGACAATTTCAAGGTTATCATGCATAATTCAAACTGCAATGATAAGAGTGCTAACCTTCGAGAAGTACCATGTCCCTCTCAGTAGTTTGAATGTGATTGTCTAGATCTGGCCTGACCTCCCCTTTCCTTTAGCCATTTTTCTATGTGTGTATACCTACCAAAGGTATGAAACAACTTGCTAAAACATATATAACTGAAAAACAAGGGTATATGTTCCCTTTTCATAGTCATGAAAAAGTTGATTGCTTCAGGAAGGATCCATTAAAGAAACTTTTAGCATTAATTCCATCATCAGCTTGATTATTTCATCCAAATTTTTAAGAGCTTCAAACTGCTTCTTGGTCCATAAAGTTGCACTTGCTACATTTACTGCCTCAATTGATGAAAGAACAATTGAATTTTGCCTTTTAATTCTCTATGAGTTAAAGATGAGCCTATAACATAATATACTCTTGAGTACTCTTTCCATCACCTTGATACCCATCATAATCAACATCACCATTTACTCCAAATCAAAAAGTCTCTTGATGAACAAAATATGACCAGGTCTATGTCTTCTTCAAATGTCTCAAAATTTTCTCAGCAGCCTTCAAATGTGATTCCTTTGTACAAGAATGGAATCTCTGAACTAGGTACATCTACATCCAGCTTCAGGTTATTGCCCATGAGAGTATCAATTATTCTAGGCAACATAACATGGAATTTTTTCAGCAGCTTCACCTTCTCTGAACTGGTACCAGGTCCTCGTCTTTGATCAGACTTCAATTGCCATGAACCCTGTAGCTAAGTCCCTATAAGAGTATGCACTAGTCATAGTATGTTAAGCCATTTGAGCAGCTCACAAATGTACATTGTATTGACTTCAAGTATGTTAAGCCATTTGAGCAGCTCACAAATGTACATTGTATTGACTTCAAGTATGTTAAGCCATTTGAGCAGCTCACAAATGTACTTTCTTGACAACCAAAGGTAACTTTTGAGGTTTGCTTGATCTACAGCTGCAAGAAGAGATTTAATTCTTCCATTATGTTCATTTCAACACTCACTATTAACGAGTGCAATAAACTCTTCACACACCACCTCAAAGATGACATCATCAATATTTACCTAAATAATCAACAATTACTTTACTAATGTATTCAAAGAGAGACAATTTTACCTTACTTGAAGTCATTGTTGAAGAGAAACTTGGACGACCTATTAGCTTGTTGGGGAGATGACTGTCATACTTTGCTTATTTCAAACTGAGCTTGATCATCTTCTTCATTCCCATCTTCAGAATTCACATTATCAGTTTGAATTGCACCATCGTTATTCAATACTGTCTTGAGGACTGGGTCCCTCATCAACTTGATAATATGCATCAGCTTGCTTATGATTGTTGGATTTGTGAAGAGAATGTTCTTCAACAATCTCACTATTTAGATCGTGTCTCTGAATCTAAAGCAACCCTTCCATCTCAGAATCTTCTTTGTTTTGCAACTTACTTCTCAATTCTTCTAGAATCATAAAAAATAACATGAACACCCCTTTTTAATATACACATTTTTGTACATCAGATAAGCCTTGTTGGAGGATGAACATCCCACATATACTCTTACGAACTTCATTGAGATTAAGCTTCTCAATACCATCACTTTTGTCACACAACATGTAAAATTCATTACTTCGTCCCGAAGGTTCTTTGAAATATTAAAAGTCTTCATATTTCACCTGAAGAATGGTCTGATATGCTTTTTTTTAATAGTAGTGTCACACACTTTGTCATCTGTAAATTGCTTTTTGTGCAGACTGGGAACCATGTCCCTTGACACAAGTTTGTGCAGTAGAGAAACATTCACAAAAGTGCATCTCTCATTTCATACCTCAACATTCTCACTTTGAGCACTTAAATCAAGTGAGACTTTCTCAATCATCACTGACCTGATCAACAATATACATATTCTTGCATCATTGTTTGTCAAATTATCGCCCGAGAGAGCAAATTTGTGACCACGTGTTCTTTTTGACAAGTATTTAACTTTATTTCATTCACGACACATCTATGAAACACTTGAAAGATTGTAGTTCAATCATTGACATATTACATATCCTCAACAGTGAGTTCCATAGATTTTCCAAACATGCCTTCACAAAAAAAAATATATATTTTCTGCCATCGCCAAATGAGACACCTCCACCTTGAAGTGCCTTTAGAGAGAAAAAGTTCTTCAGTTTCCCAATCACGTGCTTTGAGAATCCACTTTTCATGAACGAACACTGACTTCTGCTACTTCTTCTCACAAGAATACCGTATCACTTGTTAGCCTTGGGAACCTACTTTAGTTGGAGTTACCAATAAGCAGATAAAGGAGTGATAAGAGAATTTTTTGTCTAGTGAAGCAAATTGATTTGTTTCAACTTAGGAACAAGAGCACGACCAGGTCCCTTCTTTTGCCAATTCTTCTGTTGACCAGATCCCTTCTTTTGCTTGTTGCTCTATTCACCAGGTCTCTTCTTCTTCTTGTTCCTCTGCTTAGAATATTTTGCGTGGTCATCTTTGGTCCTTTTTTAGGCTGGACAATCCTTTTCAAGTGGCCATCACGACCACAATGGAGACACGACAAACAATCAGACATGGACACATCTTTGCCATAGAGATTGTAAGAAGGAATTTTGCTTGAATTTCCTAACCCCTTCCTATAATTTTGACCCTAACTGGTAAGATTGGCAAGTAATTTTGAAGATGTGGCCGATTTGAGATATTTTTTCAGTTCTTCTTTGACCCGGACCAGGTCCCTCTCTAACTGATTATTTCTCTCCACGGCCATAGCAAGTTTTGTTTCAGTAGTATTCAAATTGGTTTCTAGCTCGATTTGCATGTTGTTGACCTCCTCCTTACCTCTGCCACATTTCTCACTCATCATCTTTAATATTTCCCCAAGTTCTAGATATTCAACTTCTAGAACTATCAATTGTTCTTCCACGACAGACATTTGGTTAACCAAGGTTACCTTTTATTCATGAAGGATATCTAGGCTATTGTTCATCAAATCCCTTTTTGTTGTTAACTCGATGAATGAGTCAGTCAAAATAGAGACTAGACTTATCAACTTCTTAACACAGTAAACATGCAAATTTTGTTTAAGATCAGAAAGGGTTACCTCTTCACCAACTTTTTTATCATCAGATTTTGCCATAAAAGCAAATGTGGCATCAAACACATCTTCGTCATCTTTGACTGTAGGCATGGATACATCATTAGGATGTTCTGACTCTTTTGAGTCACTCGAGGAATCACCCTTGACAGCAAGAGCCTCCTTCACATCATAGTCAACAATTTCTATTATGCTTGACTTGTCAGGACCTGGTCCCTGCTTTTGTTCTTGTCTCCTCCAGACTTGACATATTTCTTATGCTCACCCTTGTGCATAAGGCAGTCTCTAATGAAGTGATCAGTTTTACCACACTTGAAACATACATCATTTGAGTTTGTAGCCTATTCGAGATTTCCTTTATTCATGAGAGATCCACGTTTTCTCATGAATTTTTGAAATCCTTAAGTTCGAGATTTCCTTTATTCATGAGAGATCCACGTTTTCTCATGAACTTTTGAAATCCTTAAGTGAGATAGCCCATGTTCTTATTTACGTCAGGTAATTCACGTTGTGACTCCTTGAGAGAAAGTTATTTGTCCTCTTTTGCATCTTTCTTTCGATAAGCTTCATTAATCAGATTCGACCTTTTATCTTTGCCTTTGAGAATGAGCCCATTATTTTTTCTGTGCATGTCATCTTCAGAATCACTATAGGTAGTTTTCCATACTGCAAAGACTTTCTTCACCACATGATCAACATTAGCCTTTCTCTTATCATGGTCAGGACCTGGTCCATTCGCCTTTCTTTAAAGTTTTGAAATTCATGCTAATGACTCTGACAGTCTCTCATAAAGTTGTCTGGCTTTCCACACTTATGACAAAGGTCGTTTGCATTTTCTGTTCTGTTGGAGTTTCCTTCTTCTTGAAACCCTCCATGTTTTTTGGCTATATTTTGAAACCTTTTAGTCAAATAGCTCATCTCTTCTTCGTCTTCAGAAATATCATTTTGATATACATTTAGTGCTACTGGCTTCTCCTTCTTTCTGTCTGTATCATCATACTCTCTTCTACACTTGGGAACCTCATGAGTTAGATCTCTTTCCTTCACGTTCTTGGTAGGAATGTAAGGACCATCTAGAACCAAGTCCCTCATCTCGCTGACTTTCTCCATGATATAATCGTGCATTCTATTTTTCCACCACCGATAGTACCAGTCGCTGAAACGAGTAGGACATGTGGTAGATTTACCTTCTTCCAGACTTAGTGGAGCCGTTATTCCTTCAAGATCCGTACTCTTGGTGTTAACCAGATAGAGAATCCAATGATTGATACCACTTGTTGAAATGTATGCGTCCACAGATTTTGACTAGAGCAGGTCCTCAACACAGTTATAACAACACATAGTTAAACAAGTGCTAAAAGTAAAGATTGACAGAAAACTTTACGTGGAAACCTCATTGCTCAAGGGAGGAAAATCATGACCTGTTCTCAATAGGACTTTTCAAAACCACTTTCACTAATCTTCAACAAGCAAAAGTAAAAGTCGATTACACCAAGATATTAGCTTGCTAATCTCTCCACTAAGTAATGCTCCCTATCACTTAGCTGAACTAGAAAAGATACAACACTTCCCACTATACTAATCCTAACCTGATTAACATAGATTTGAGAGTAAGAACCTATATTACCCTTAATTAGATTCTTACAATGATTCACACAAGTTTGAAACGTTTTTAACATAAGTGAAAGGAATCCTTGCTGTAATTGTTCTTGTGCTTGATTTCTTTCTTGAATATGGCTTTGTCTTTTTAATCTTGTGAATTTAATTTACCAAATTTTGAGTTGTGTTTTTGGAAGAAATACTATATAAAATCAACATAACTCCTTGGGACCGCCATTGGCTGAAAGTCTGTAGTTCAAAAAAGTTGTGCACCTACCACATCAAAGGTGACAACTTTTTTGACAGGTTGTCTAGTCATCTTTCACATACGCAGTCTTGAAGGGACCAGGTCCCTTGCAACTTTTCTTCGTAAGTTCTTGATAAGACGTTTTGGCTCTCTCTCCTTTTGAATAAATGAAATAATTTGTTGTTTGTCATGTTGACTAAGTCAACCATAAAGAGTTATTGACCGTTGTACAAACAAATACATCCATTCTGATTGGTGTAGTACGTTGATGCCTCACAACCTCTGATACGACAGCTTTACAGTTGTTCCCAATAATGGATCTGGAAAAGAGAACTTACCAAGGGACCGGGTCCCTTTGTTTGTGAGACACTGAAACAGACAATCTCGTCCGCTCTTCCTCTTTGTGTAGGACACTGCACTTTTCACCTAGCACCTGACATGATAGTTTTACAGCTATACTTCATTCGCATCTGGATGAGAGCACTTTGTCAGGGACCAAGTCCCTACAATTGTGAGGATCATCAAAACACCTAGAATATAACATTTTCCTCATCTTTGATGATTACACACAAATATTCTCCTGAGTTTATTCGTTCATTTCGTTGTCAGTAGTCCCAATAACAAGAATCTGGTTCCTTGTTAGATCGATAAGTTTGTTAAATCATCAAAACTTCATATCAAGTTCGAACTAACATCTCATATCACCTTCAAACTAATATTTTCCCCTTTTTGATGATAACATATTTATTCACCAGTTTCCCTATCAACAATAACTGTTCGAGTAACATGAGTTTCATCATCTTCAAAGTTTGTCAAATCAACAAAACATCAAAATAACATTTTTCATTTTTTGATGATAATAGACTTATTCACCAGTTCCCGTATCAACAAGAACTCTTCAGGTAACTGTAGTATAATCATCCAAAAAGTTTGTCTAATCATCAAAACATTAAATGATATTTTCCCCATTTTTGATGATGAAAAACAACTTATTCCTCCAATTGGCAGGACCAGGTCCTCTTTAAGTAGTCAGCATCGATTTTCCCTATCGGCATGACCATATCTTCTTCAAGTAGCTAGCATTGGTTCCCCCTATCGGCATGGCCCTTGTCTTCTTTAAATAGAATTTATCTCATACCTTAACATCAAACATATATAAAATTGAAGAACTGAAAAACTTCAAATGGAGAAGGCATGATAAAGTATGGAATTAATATAAAGTTGCAAACAAATTGATGCAACTCAACATAAGCTAGTAGAAAAGTTAATGTGGAGTAAATTTATTATATGAATAAGACGAATGTACTATCTAAGTTTACATTTAATATTGACCGTCATATTTTAGAAAACAATCCCGTTAATTGTCAACTCAAATTAAGTTCCATGAATAACTCCTCATGATACACTCCAGTCCTTTCACATTTTCTTTTTAGTATTAACAAAATTGAGATTATGAGCGTGACTCAAGGATCCTATTTTGTTAGATATTACAATTCAACATTCAAGTATACCAACAACCATAGTTCTAGCATGACAACAAAGTAACACAATTTCATTCTCTTCTCTAAGTTAGTTACTACGCCAAATTCCTTAGATGACACATTGCAACATATGTTTCTTGTCCTATGGTAGGCATTTAAGTGCTGCTCGTTTCATTTTTTCTTTCAATATACTCTCATCGAAGTATGAGGCAACGCGTTGCAACAAATAGAATATTATTGCTATTGAGGGAAAGAGAAGTTATCAGGAGGGAGAGAGTAATAGAGATTGTACAAGACAAATGAATAAAAAACTTATTATACTTGAATTTTACAACAATATGGTGAAGTTATATTTACTTAAAAACGAAAGTCAATTCAATAAACTTAAGTCAATTCAATAAACTTAGCTGAAAGTGGCATACCCACCTGCTTTGGAATCTGGAGCGTTGAGGTGGCAAATAAAGATGGAAAACCTACATATCATATTTGTTACTCTCACCTTCCTCGTTCCTAATAATTGGTCCCAGAAAGACTATTCTTTTCCATCAACATCAAAATAAGGAACATACTTCCTGCAATTAGACAGTAATCAAACGTCCAGGACCATAAGAGTAGAATTGGAGTGAGGGGATAACGAATTTTTGAAAGTTGCGACATAATTTACATAAACCTATTTTGCTCTCACAATCTGCTATTTATCAACCTAAATTTCAAATGTAGTCACTTAGTCTGATGTTGATCTCGAGCACCAAGAAAGATTGTCCATTCATAATAATCTCAATAAGAATGCTACAATGCTGACGTTTACAAACTTAATTCACAAATTTTCAATCTAATACAAATGAAAAAGAACTTGAAAGGAAAATAAAAAAAGGGAATGAACCTATAACAAATTTTATGTGTTAAATACATAATATATATATATATATATATATATATATATATATATATATATATATAACAACAAAATCTAACAATAACAGGTGACTGACAAGGAAAATGACAACACTATCTGACGTATTATCAACTAATAAAGCTATGTATATTCTGATGGGAAAAAATAAAATTACATTTTCATCTAAATGGTAAAACATGAAAATCCTAAGAGTGAGTTTTCCTGGATAAACACATAAGAAACTATTTCAATAGAGAATGAGACATTGCTTACTTATCTACGAGCAAACAAAAGGGAATAGAAAGCTTATTAATTAATATTATATTCTTGCCTAATTAACGTGTGAGATAAGAGAATATCATTTGAGGCAGATTGAAAAGCTTAATAACTATAAAATTATTTTTAAAAATAAGGGAACAAAACTTATTCCGACCAAACTTAACTACCTTATAATTCTTGTCTTCCAAGAATAGATGCATTTCTGCTTGTAACATACAAAAATATATTTGAGAATCATTTGCATTGAAACAAATTAAAGGATCACTAAACGAGTCATATTTTACAATTTTTTATTGGTCTCGGTGGTTTAATTGACAGCTCGACGCTTTAAGATTCAGATTCAGTAACTGATGGATCCATCTCTACTTTGCTTGTGTTGAGTTTCAGTTTATTATAATTTGTTAAAAGTTAGTTAGGAGTGTGATAAAATAGAGAATCAAGTTAGTTAGGTTGTTCCTTCTAGATTATTCCAATTACAGTTTGTATATATGTAATAACTTATAAAGACTGATTCAATCAATCAAAATTTCATAGTTTCATGCCATTCTTCTCTCTCGTTTCAATTTCCTCCATGTGAGCTTAGCCTCCATTAATGGAGTTTCTCAGCTTGTGTTGCGGATTTCATCATGGTATTAGAGCACAAAGATTGCTCGCAAGTTCTTTTCCGCATCTATCCAAATCGTGAGATCTCTTCTTCTTTTTTTGTCTATGATTGATCGTTTTTGCATTGTGAATTCCTCTACTGTTTCCGCCATTAACGATCTTCATTTGATCTTCCCCTCTCTGTTATCTAGAGGTTTCATCTTGTTCTAGTTCGATTGTCACGATTGAATCTATATTTGTTTTTTGTTGTTATTGCTTGATTGTCGAGTGATTGAATTTCTTTGAGATCCTAAAAATGGTTGATCTCCAAGCTGAAGCACTTCAAGTTCCTCTCATTTTCATGTTGATCCCACATCAGTTCGAATATATTTTGCCAGTCCTTTTTACTTACATCCATTAGAAAGTGTTGGATCTTCTCTATTGCCTGCAGGTTTTGATGGTACAAACTATAGATCTTGGAGAAAAGTTGTACTTAGAGCTCTATTAGTGAAAAACAGAAGATGATTTATAAATGGAGCACTTGTGAGAACTGATCCTCTTGATCCTGGTTTTCTGCAATGGGAAAGATGTGATGACATGGTAACTTCCTGGATCCTGAGTTCATTGTCTCTTGATCTACGCGACAGTCTGCAATATGTTAACAATGCTCATGAACTTTCGGCAGAGTTGGAAGAAAGGTATGATCAAACCAATGGGTGCAAATTATATCACTTATAGAAAGAGATAAGTGACTTTCTCCAAGGTAATCTAGACATTACTGGCTATTATACAAGAATGAAGAAGTTATGGGAAGAAATGAGCACTATAGATGTCAATTCTCAGTGTACATATGTGTGCACTTGTGGTGGTAAGACCAAGTTGCACAAAGTTGAATAGGACAGAAGGCTCATACACTTCTTGATGGGTTTAAATGAGATGTATACTTCTATCAGAGAAAATATCCTTATGATGAGTACACTTCAAGTATGGCACAAGTTTTTTCTATCTTAACCCAAGAAGAAAAACAAAGGGAAGTGAATCCTAGCAATCCCACAGTCCTTGAATCTACCTCATTAAATGCCTATTGCCAGTCTAGCAATGGTGTAGTGCCCAAAGATTTCAATACCAACTATAGTTCCACTAGAGGAGGTGGAAACAACTCTGGGAACTTCATTAATTACAATGTATTTAGAGGCAGTTTTAGCACTACCAGATCCTTTTTGTTTTGTAAGAGATCAGGACACATAAAGGAAAGGTGTAAACTTCATGGCTACCCACCTAAATCAAGGTTTTCAAAGGGGAAGGGAACAGGTTCAACAGGAAATGTGTGTGCTTCTGAGATGAATGGGATCAGAATGAGGAGGATCATGTACTGAAGAAACAAATGTCAGTGAACTTGGCTAAAGTCCAATATGAACAACTACTAAATTTTTTGGGAACTAAGCAGGTTGGCAATGGGAATTCTAACTCAGACAATTCAGATAATATGATGAGTAGAGCTGTAAACTTGGCAGGTATACTTGCATGTTACTTTTTTATAATTGAAATAGGTGATCTATGTTGGAGGTGTGCTAAACTAACTGTTGGCTCTTGGATCATAGATTATGGTGCATCATATCACATGACCTACAACAAATCTATCCTTAAAAACATTAGACCACTACCTTACCCTTTCTTGATTACCTTACCTAATGGATACAAAGTTAAAGTAATTAAAACTGGGGGAAAATGCACAAGTACCCCCTCAACTTATGCCCGAAATTCCAGAGACACACTTATACTATCATAAGGTCCTATCACCCTCCTGAACTTATTTTATACGTAATTTTATACCCCTTTTCGGCCTACATGGAACTAGCTTGAAAAGAAAGTTCAACTAGCGTTGGGCCCACAAGATAGTGCCACGTAGGTCGAAAAGGGGTAAAAAATTTTAATAAAATAAGTTTAGGGGGGTAATAGGACCTTAGTATAGTATAAGTGTGTCTCTGAGATTTCGAGCATAGGTTGAGGGGGTACTTGTGCATTATCCCTAAAACTGGAGATGTTTGTTTATATTCAGCTTTAACCATATGCAATGTACTGTTTGTACCTAGTTTTAAATTTAATTTAATATTTGTTCATTGTTTGGCCCTACAACTTAAAGAGACAATCAATTTTAACATCTTCTCTTGTTCACTGCAGGGTCCTTCTCACGAAAAGCCCTCTAGAGCTTTGTAAA
The DNA here is from genome assembly GCA_016801875.1 of Solanum sitiens. Classification (NCBI taxonomy): domain Eukaryota; kingdom Viridiplantae; phylum Streptophyta; class Magnoliopsida; order Solanales; family Solanaceae; genus Solanum; species Solanum sitiens. Next base: position 369,704 of record JABWTJ010000864.1, on the reverse strand, counting down.
CCCAAAAATGGCCTATACTTCCTATGTCTCAGGTGCCATAATTGCAATGCACCTCATCTTAGTAATGTTTCATCTTATGTTGCTAGTTGTCCTTCTCATTGTACTAGTCAAGCTTCCCTTTCCCCATTTTCTTCTGTAAAATACTCTCACAAGATCAATAAAAAAGTTTGTTCAATTGATGATTGTCCTTGTCTTACTGATAACCATGTTTTTCCTTCTGCTATTTTTTTTACCTACATCTCATACTCATGAAACTGAACTGTTGTGGCATGCTAGACTAGGAAATGTCCCTTTTATAAAAATGAAGAGTGTCTCTACCATACCAGTAAGTTTTTCTGCGAGACAACCTTTTACATATACCATATGCCCTATGGCAAGACAAGCTAGAATGCCTTTCCAGGAAAGCTCTACGGCCACTAAAGAGCCTTTTGAGCTATTACACATTGATCTATGGGGGGCTTATAATGTACACACATGATGTGTACAATTATTTTTTTGATAATGGTAGATGATCATAGTAGATCAACTTGGACACAGTTGATCAGGTGCAAGAGTAATTGCACTACCAGTTGTGAAGGCTTTTGTATCTCTCATGGAAAATCAATTTCAAACCAAGTTGAAAACCAATAGATCTGATAATGCTCTAGAATTCACCAAATAGTGAGGAAACCAGGTTTTGTAAGAAAAAAGGAATAATACACCAAAGATCATGTCTTTATACCCCTCAACAAAATGATGTAGTAGAAAGGAAACACAAATATCTTTTGGAGACAGCAAGGACACTTCTTTATCGATCACAACTTCCCATGATATATTGGGGAGAGTGTGTCCTAACTTCTACCTACATCATTAATAGACTACCTGTCATGCCTCAAGCCTAAACCCTAGGCGGGACTAGCACTTGAGGACCATTACTGGCCTCGAGCGGACCCTTAGCCTGACTTACTTACTCAGCGGAAGACGTAAACACACGAGATAACTCAAGAAATAAATTAAAAGTAATACCTAACAAAAATGGAAACTCAAGTCTTAATTATTTACAAGTGAAACTAAATGACCAAAGAAACTAACACTATATATCTGTGAAGACTCTAAAATAAAGACAAGACCCCTAATCATTCTAACAACTGAAAACTAAAAGCAAATAAATGAATGATAAATATGTCCTCCAGAATGAAGGGAGGCTCACCATCTGACTCTGAGCTGCTCACTAGATCAACCGCACGCCGGATACTGATCTTAGTTACCTGCGTCTGCATCATGATACGATGCAGGCCAACTGGCATCAGTACATTGAATGTACGAGTATGCGATTTGGATTGCTAAAACAACATATGCTTGAAAAAGATTATGAAAGAAACACTTACCTTGGCTCTTGTCAACTCATGAATACTTAACTGAACTTATTTCATTATAAAGCAGTTTAAAACAGGTGCAATATAAAGAAAAGGAAAATTGTTTAAAATATAATGTCAACTCATAATCATAATATCATAAAGACATATCATGCTTCCTCTCAAAGTCTACTTGTGCAATGCATGAATGAAGTCTCATACCCCCATTCATACTAAGCAAAACACCTTGAGGAACTATGTAATTACTACAATGGGAATTTCTCTAACCGACAATCATCACTTAAGAGCTATAGTGATAATACAAAACACTACCTCACGCTGCCAAGGACCATCATATACCTTGCCATCAGTATAGGAAGCTAACTCACTAAGTGGACCCCCTAGCTTAACTTAGGTGATCATCTAAAAAGTATGATCCATTAATACCCATGATGGCTACATGGTTTATGGAGACTTGAGTTATTATGAATTCACATCTCCGTATCGGTGCTCAATACTACTCTCAAAAATATACTTAGCTCGTGTGTTTTTAAAACACTTATTTCTTTGTGTTGAGATAATTGCTCAACACTTAGCTTTATCTTGAAATCAATGTTCTCTTTTCTTACTCAAAACTCTTTAGGGAAATCTTAGTTTTCTCTTATCTTAAATGTGAAAAACATTTATATACTATTAGGGAATACTTAGTTCCTTTATAACTTTTGAGAAATGAACTCAACTCTTTACTCTTTACTTAGCTTGAAACTTGAGTCTTAAAACAAATCTTAGGAATACTTAGTTCCCTTATAACCTTTTGAGAAATAAACTCAAATCTTTTCTTGATACCTAACTTGAAACTTGAGTCTTAAAAACAAAGTTAAAACGTTGCGGAAGACTGCTGAAAACTTTAAAACTTACTTTGACTTGTTTCTTAACTTTTAGACTTGACTCTTCACTTCTTTGACTTTGATCTTAACTTTCCTTGAATTGGATTATGGATTCAAGGTTCATGATCTCATGTTTGTGTATGATTTCATGATGTTTAGATGTACCTTAGAGTGTTAGAATCAACTAGGAAACATAGGTACATCATTTAGAAACTAGCACGAAAAGATGGGAGAAGAATGGGGTGAACTGGCGTCCTTGGCGCTCTGAGAGGCGTGGGGCTCCAGGCCCTAAACTTCAGAGGCCAAGTTGGGGCACTTTGGCTGGAGCGGCCCCCCAAAGACCTAGGTACAGAGATTGTCCTGTGGAGCTATGGGAGGCGCGGTGCCCCAAGGCCCTACGAACATGCGTTCTCGACTTTTCCCTTCGTTTTTCATTTCTAAACCCTCTAAACTTCCATGGTTCTTTCCCAAAACCCTTATGATCATTAGTACCCTCAATACACAATAGATTTAACTCAAAAAACAACGCGGGAACATGAATCAAATCACTAATAGGCATCCAACAACTCAACCAACAAAAATTCAACAATGTTCTTCAAGAACTTCACTTTTTATCATTCAACCAACTCGAAAATCAATGAATGGAAATAATTTTGGTGTGTGGGTGAACCGAACCAACACTAAAAGATTTCACATACCTTTTTAGGGATCACCCTCGATAAATTTTACAAGCCGAACTTCGACGATCTTGAATATTCTTGCTTCCTCTTCTCTTTTCTCCTTGTTTCTTCTATTCTTTTCTTTTATCTCAAAACCCTAACTTGTTTTTCTAAAAGTGTAAACTGAATAATATCAGTTTGTACACCAATTTATTACGCAACAGTGAAATAAAATAATTGGGTAAGGAAAAGACAAATTTCCCCTTCCCAAATCCGTATTGGACTATCCTTAATCCAACATCCCAACTTCTGTAAGACATAACTCACTCATACAAACTCAGAATCGCGCAAACTTTGCAGATTTGGAAAGGTTATTCCAAGAACTTTCCAACTATATCTGAAACTACACCTATTTCATCTATTTCATCCTGAGCAAGGAGTTATGGTCATTTGAAGATTACCAAAAACTCACTTTTCCTAACTTAAACAATTTCCCAGATTTCTCATTCTTTCCAAAAATGAGACTTTTAACTTCTAAACTTCTTCCAATCTATTTTGATTTGAGAGATGTTACACTACCTACAGAAATACTGAAAAATAAGTAACCATGTAAGTTTTTGTACAAAAGAAAGCCTACTTATTCTCACCTCAGGAGTTTTGGATGTCTCTGTTTCCCACCCACTTTGAAAACTCACAAAGATATATTTGAACCAAGGGCAACACCTCACATTTTTGTTGGATACCCTTTCAATAGTAAAAGCTACAAGGTACTAGACTTAGCTATCAAAAGAGTTCGTGTATCTATAGATCATGTTATTTTTCCATTTGTTGTTGTTCCTAATGGTTCTAGCTTTGATTATGTCATAAAACTGTTGTCCATTCTGATAAATTGTCTTATATACCTAGTCAAAATATTATTTTTGCTAATGATAAAGTGCTGTAAATAAGCATTTCCTGAAATTATTCATAATAATCCTGAACATGTTCCCCACCAAGAAACCAACACTGCCAGTCCTCATCCTTGCCTTATCCTCCTATTTTTGTCCCTACTGATGCACCATCAATCCATGCACTTAGGAGAACCACTAGGTCCATTTACACCCCTAACTACTTGAAAGAGTACAATTACACTTTGTCCAAATTGCATTCCACTACACATGTCCTAATTGCTCCTGATCCACACCATTCCCTAACTTCTTTTATTTCAAACCATGACCATGTATGTTGTACTACCCTGTGTTCTAACAGCCAGAGGTTAGTTAAGACCATCTCACATGAGTGTGAACTTGGTTCTTATGAATAAGCAATCTTAAATCCTGTCTGGCAAATGACAATGACACAAGAGTTTGAAGCCTTATATACAAATGACACATGTGAACTGGTTCCATTACCTATTACCTAAGGACAAGAAGCCCATTGGATACAAATGGGTATATAAAATTAAACATAATGCATATGAGAGTGTGGAAAGATTCAAGGCTAGATTGGTAGTCAAGGGATACACTCAACAAGCAAGGATAGACTACACTAGGACTTTCTCACCTATATTCAAGATGACCATTGTTTGAACTTTGATTTCTTTAGTTGTGAAGACAGTATGGGACATGTACCAGTTGGATGTAAATAATATCTTTTTCCATGGTGATTTGTATGACGAGGTGTACATGGAATTGCCACAAGGGTTGATGATGGACAATGACAACATGGTTTGTAGACTTAAAAAGTCACTTTATGCCCTAAAACATGCAAGTAGGCAATGGTATGACAAACTAGCAAGCAGTCTTTGTTCCAAGGAATACACACATTCAAACAGTGACTATTCATTGTTTTATAAAAGGAAGGGGTGTTCCTTAGTATTTTTTTATGTCTATGTTCATATTGTGATCTTGACAGGTAGTGATTTAAAGGAAATTACTTCACTGAAGGCCTTTTGGCATGTCCAGTTCAAGATAAAATACCTTGGTAAGTTGCACTATATTCTGGGACTAGAAATACTATATAGACAAGATGGTTTTTCTCATTTCCCAAAGGAAATTCATTACTGACCTGCTAAAGGAGCATGACTTCATGAACTACAAAGTCACTTCGTCGCCCCTTGATTCTACTGAAAAGCTTAAAGCTACATATGGAAAGTTGATGTTTGATCCCACTCACTATAAAAAACTGGTGGGAAAGATTAATTTCCTCACAAACACTAGGATGGATATATCCTATAGTGTTCAACATCTCAGTAATTCATGCAGACACCCAAGGAACCACACTTAAAGGCTACTTATCATGTCCTTAGATATCTAAAACAAGATCCTACATTAAGAATTTTCATCTCAAACAAATATGATTTCATTATCAATGCTTACTGTGATTTAGACTGGGCAGCTTGCCCTGACTCTAGGAAATCTATCAGTGGGTACTTGGTCCTTATGGGTGATAGTCCAATTAGCTAGAAGTCCAAGAAACAGGCCACAATTTCATTATCATCAGCTGATGCAGAGTATAGAGTTGTAAGACAAGTAGTGGGAGAGTTGATATGGTTTGAGAGATTAGTTGTTGAATTGACAGTGGAAATTCCCCTACCTAAACGTGTGTTTTGTGATAGTCAGGCAGCAGTTCACATTGCCAAAAATCCAGTATTCCATGAAGGATGAAGCATATAGAGATGGACCGCCACTTTGTTAGGGATAAGATCCAACAAGGACTAGTTGTACTTCAACACATCTCCACCAACTCACAACTTGGAGACATCTTCACCAAGGCACTAATTGGATTCAAACATGCTACGATTTTGAGCAAGTTGTCTGCGATTATATCACCTTTAACTTGAGGGGGGGGGGGGGGGCTGTTGAGATTATCCAATTAAAGTATTTCAGTTTAGAAGTTAGTTAGGTGTGTTACAAAATAGGGAATCAAGTTAGTTAGGTTGTTCCTTCTAGATTGTTCTAATTAAAGTTTGTATATATGTAACAACTTGTAAAGACTGATTTATTCAATCAAAATTTGCATAGATTCATGCTATTCTTCTCTCTCGTTTCAGTTTCCTCCATGTGAGCTTAGCCTCCATTAATGGAGTTTCTTAGCTTGGTTGCTGATTTTATCAAGTGACCCTTGCTTTTAACGTTCCTCACGTTAATGCTAGGCTGAAAAACATGTTCCTCTTTTGTGTAGGACAAAACTATTATAATTTTTGAGTGACGCTAGAGATTATCCAGAATGACTTCCTTAGGTGAATGTGGAATAGTATATTTTACAATGTCTGTTACACATGGTCAATACGTAGAAGTTGGTGCTGAAAACAAAATAAGTCATTTGTAATATTTAAAAAATCTATTGCAAAATAAGAAAATATAATCAGTCTGTACATGTATAGAATTTAAATTTTAGCCAGCTATAGTTGGTAGGGGTAGTGAACCAATTTTCACAACAGGATCGGAAGTCATATGAGAAACACAGTAACAAATTACAATAGATAACTAGATTGACCACAACAAGGGTTTCTCAAGCTTGTTGGTTAGTTTGACATGTTCAAATATAATTGCTCTTTGAAGTATCCAATAAAATTTGTGTGTTAATGTTTTGAATGAAATTGGTGAAACTTTCACTCTTGCAGCAGAGAGTGTAAGCTTGTTTGCATAATGTCCAATATCATCACTATACACAACTGCCTGATTTGTTGCTCATGTAAAGTTTAATAGTTTTTTGACATGTAGGGAAGTAATAAAATTATGTGAAGAAAATTAGATGATACCGCTACAGGTAAAAGTACATCTTCATCTTCGTAAATCAAAATTTGAAGTTTGATTTTCTTCTCCAGACTTTCTCGCTCTCTACTCATGTCCACAATTTGGACTCTGCAAGTCCAATCAGGATGTCAGTCATTATTCGATTGATACTGAATCCTAGTACCATACGTCCACCCAAGATATCTTGACAATAATATGGGCAGGAAGATTTAAGAGTACCACACCAATTAGAGTTCTCTTCAATTTGTGACATCTAATTAATCTAAGAGGCACATTCTTTTGCTTATGCCTAAGTTCTTACAATAAAAAATAAAGTGGTGTATACATATTCTAAACACAAATCAAACTCTTTTGTTAATGTCTAAGGTCTCGATCGATAATAGCAATGAATACATACAGCAGGAACGAAAAAGGAGCATCTTGTCATAGACAAAGTTGGAGTGAATTAACTATGCAAAGTAAATTAATCATTTTTGTGGGGAAAAGTGCAACATATTACTTGAAATTGAAGGACCGCATCTCAAAAGGAGAGGATGTAATAGGTGATAGATGAATAGTGAAGAGAAATTCGTAATCAATATATGCAACATAATTGTAAACCACAAACCAATATGGAGCTGGATTGCAAAAAGTATTACCCATAAAAGGGTAACAACAAAAGAGGGACAATAAGTTCGTGAAAGATTTGACCAACAAATAGGAAAAAAGTCAGGACAAACTTCTAAACAGAGAAGATCAATATTTCCTAAGTGCAATAAACATATTGAGTAGTAAATTTCTATAAATGTACGATTGAATAAGGGGAAAAGGTTAATGTAGGCATACTATCAAACACTCTCGATACAGTAAAAGCAAATGAAAGTTCACATGTAACTCAAACTGAGAAACCAAGAAGGATTCAATTTGAGCATTGATAAAAGCTATAAAACCAAAGCACACTCACAACTTTGAACACATGATTGAATGAAAAATCAGCAAAAGCTGGAAACTTAGTTAAAAGTTCCCCAAGATCCACATGCAAATATTATACATACAAAATATGTCCTTTATATTCTCTAAAGGGAGAAGAACTCACCAAAAAAGAAGAAAATCTAAACACTATGAAAGTAACAACTCAGAAAAAGAGATATGAAAAGGAAAAGTACCCACCAGTTTCACATAGATGAAGTTGCAGGGGGACCTGATATAGATTCTCGAGAGCTGAGAAAACAGCTCGTCTCTCTCGCCTCTTTTGTTTCCCTTCCACCTACTTATTACCCAATCAGATAGGGCCACGAACAGTATTGGTGTGACATTTTAATTATATTATATGTCACATTATATATCATGTTAGGTCTATTGATGAAAAAAATTATATTTTGTATAAGGCACGTCATGTCATACATGTATGAGGCATTGTTTGATTGACAAATGAACATGAATGGGACCCATTTGCCTAGCTACTAAAGGGACATTTTTAAGTCCCCTTGTCAATTCTTTGGTTATATGCCCCTTCTTCAATATATTTTGTGTTTTAATTTTTTTAAATATTTTTTTCTTCTTTAAGATTATGTTAACCAAATCTTTTAAGAATTTTATTTGTTGATGTTATTAGTTTATGGTTTTCTTTTTTTATGTACTGAATTTAAATTCAAATTTTACGATCATTATATAGGTTTTTCGTTTATTATTTTAATACTGTTTTTTCTATTCTATGTTATTTATTCTAGTATAATAAATAGTTGTTTGAAATTTATTTTTTAGTTTCTAAAATCAAGATATAAGTAGTTTTTTTAATCCTAAAAATAAATTTTTTAAAAGTTATAAACTAAATTATGTAAAATTGCAAAAAATATTTTAAGGAATAAATTATTGAAATTATTATTTATATTTATAATTACTTAAGAAACGTATAAGAAATAAAGTAAAGAATATTTATTAAATTTCACATAGCTTGAATTTAAGAATAAAAATTTCGTATAAATTGACGGAAGTAATATGTATTTATGTTGATGTTTATGAACTTTTTTCGTTTTTGAACTTCGTGACAATAGTATCAAAACTTATGTAATTTTTTGTCAAGATCATTGATGTTTTTTCCGTTCTATTTACTTATTGAAGAGTATTTGTGGATCATGAAATTTTTGAGACAAAAATAAAATAACTTATTAAATTTATATCTTCTTTATTTTTCATAATAATAATATTCAACTTCTTTTTTTTTACACATTTCTTAAGAAATCATAAATAGAATAATATTTTTACTAATTTATACCTTTTTTTTTTGGTAAATTTATAAAACTTATTTATAATTTCAAAAATAACTAATTGTTATAATAAAATAGAAAATTTGAAATTATTTATATCTTTGTAAATGTAATGACCCAACCTAAAAAGTTATTCTTTTATAATTTTGAATAGTCATTTGACTATAATTAATTAATTTGTAGGTAATTTGTTTATTGTTTATAATAATTGGTCAAGTCTGAAATATTAAAATAGGTTAGTAGGAATTATTATTTTTAATACATAATAAATTTAGAAAAGAAAAGAAAGTGATGGAAGAAAACTGACCTAAACGTGCGACTAAAATAAAAGAAGTTGAAAAAAAAATATGAAGGAATACTCTGGCGCCGTCACATAGGAGCAATACCTTGAGGTAATAATATTCAATTTGATATTGTTGGAGATGATTAGCGAATTCCTAATTAACTGAGGTCATATTATTATTATTATTATTATTATTATTATTATTATTATTATTATTGTTATTATTATTATTAGGGGGATAAAGTGTAGCCTACATTTTGAATTCAAATCATATGTGTTGTTCGTGATTTAAGAAAAAAATAATTTGCAGGGTTATAAGTGAATGAATAATGATTAGTTAATAATCATATAGTGATTGCACGATATGTTGTTAGTAGCTTTCGAGATTTTAATGTTAGTGCTTCATTTGGCAGAATGCCAATTCCAGTGGAATATCAATATATTGGCATCAATTATCAATAGTTTTTGGGTAATTTTTGGACGGTGATTGCAATTAATTATGGGCAAGTGGTGTGTGATTGAATAATTGTTGAAAATAGAAATTTGGCGACAATGTCGATTTAATGATCTTAGGTATTAAGATTAAATTAAGGTTATAAACATCTTAGACTTTAATTTGTGGTTAAGTTCACAGTTCTTAGGAATTTGTGGATTGATTCTTTTTAAAAGTTATTGGATTATCATGTTATGATTCAAGTTTTGATATATTGAGATAGGTGAGTAAATGTTAGGTGTATTGTATTGTATGAATATCTATAATTTATAGTAATTGGAGGAACTAAGACTTAACCTAGACTTGGAACTTGGAAAAAAATTATGATAGTTAAAATGATATTTGACATCTAGAGTTACGAAATTGATGATTAAGCCTAGCGAATTTATAGGTCAAGGCTAAAGACATAGTAATGTGAGTGTTTTTGGTTTCGAAATCTTATTGTGAATATCTACTTGAATAGATTGCATTGAATTGGAAGCCTAACGAGAAGGAAAGGCTCAAGCACCGGAGTAATTGCTCGATTATTTGAGGCAAGTGGATTTCTAAACCCTTGTTAAGTGTATGAAATTCGTATATTTTCTTGTGGTATGTGTTGGGAGTAATGAGACTTGGTGAAGGGTTGACTTGTCTACCTTGATTAATTTCAATGATAAAAAGGGGTAATAAAAGACAATGTGATTATTTGTTTGTATGTAATTTGTTGAGAATGGTACGAGTACCGGTGTTATAATGGGAAGGTTATTTACTATAGAATGCGGATTGTAATTCAAGAATGCCAAAGCATATAGGCATTAACTGATATATTATTGATTTGATTTATTAAGTGTGATTGTGTTCTGTACCGAACCCGTATAATTGTGATAATTGAGGTGATTATATGTCATAGCGACATTTGATATATTGAGATGTTGCATCACATCCTTATTTGATATCATATTGTGCACATGCATTGACATGAGATTGGGTATGAGTAATGTTCTAACACGTGGAGATCGTCCGTGTTGAGATCGAGTTATGATTATTTGGGCACGTGGAGATCGTCCATGCGAAATTTGTTTGATTTATGATAGTGCGTTGAGATCGTCCGCACAGACACGTGGAGATCGTCCGTGTCGGTATATGGACCTCGCGAGTCCCCCATGGGTCATGAACTCTCGATGTATTTACGAGGAGTATCATGTATATACCGTTGAGAGAGAAATTGGTATTCTGAGGTATATCTCTTCATGGTGTCATATTCTATTGCATCCCATGCCATTCTTCATTCTTGATGATTATGTGTTTTATTAGTGGTTGGGAAGTACTTGATATTTGATTACCTCTATTTGACGAATTTGATCTTGTGTGTTGCTGATATTGTGAGTGTCTTTTTATGAAAGTTGTGATTGCTGAATATTGACTTTGTAGTTGAGGATGTATAATTTGTTAAAATGATTTGAATGAGCTGGGTGTTATGAAAACTGTGAACTGTTAGGTTGAGCTGATTTTATGCAGGTTGTAGTTGTGGAGGTTCGGTTGGTGTGTAAGGAGTACTCGTATTTTATCTCTTTAGCTTGTGTTTAGAAGTTTACTTGTTGGGTACCGTGTGGTTTGGTACTCACCCCTTGCTACTACAATTCTTTTTTGTAGGTTACTAGCCCGGACTTTGTGATATTTCTCTTCTCCTTGTCTAAGGCTTCTTGGAGATTTGTGAGGTAGTTGTTTGTCGTCTCAGCGAACTTTCTTTCTCCGTAGTTATGACCTTGTTCTATTCTAGAAACAAGTTCATTTGAGACTAGCGTTCTTTTGAATCAATTGTAATACTTTAGACCTTGTACACGTGACAATCAGATTTTGGGGGTGTTTTGAATTGTTTCTGAATTTTTCCGTATTTTATTATAATGATTGAGTTTTAGGCTGACTTGTCTTGTGGATAAGACGAGTGTCATCACGTTCATTTTTGGGTCGTGACAGTAAATTAACAAATAAGTTTATATGACTATTTTTAATAATATAAATAATTAATATCAAGATAAAAAATAATATCAAAATGTTAGAAATAAAATGAGTCCGCCTCGATCTTTTAAATCTCATATTTTTCATGAATAAAATTATTTAAGTGGAAGTATAAACTTGGAAGAATTGTTAGGAAAAAAAACAAAGGAAATAAAGTAACAAAGAGAAAAAGAAAACGTCAAAAGCGAGAGAGAGAAAGATAAGTTTGACCATTTTTCTGAAATGGATTCACTTGGCAAAATATAAATGGCTCTCATACAACTTTTGTCTAACACATCATACTTGTGCCTCATGCATGGTAAAAAACATTCTATTGATGGACACTACATTTGTTCCTCTTTACTCTCATCAATTGTGGAAGAAAGTGATCATTAGTTTTTATTATTCTATATTTATATCTTGTAACTTATGTAACATTTGAGTCATTTATTAGGCAAATTTACGACTCACTATCTTCCTATTCATTGTAAGAAAGAATTCATTAACTATAAATAATGTGGTCTTCCTTTATGTTGGGTGAGAAGAGAAAACAAGAGAAGTACAAGAAAATATAGAGTGAAAAAGATGAGTAGTATTTTATTATGTTTATATTAGACCTGTCAATATAGGCTAGCCCACCCCATCCGGGCTAACCCATACAGGCTTTGAAATTTTATGGGTTAGGCCGGGCTAGCCCATTTTTGATGTGGGCCAGAAAATGATGAGTCCGAACCACAAGTACATGGGCTACAGACTTGCCGGGTCAGCCTTTTAAAAATTATATTTTTTATAATTATTAAATTAAATTCTAAATTTTGAATTTAATAAATATTATCATAAATAGTGATAAAACAATATTACATGATGTTAATGTTACTACTTGTTAATCAAATTCATAAACAAAATTATCTTTATAATATTTATTAAGTTTTTTTTTAAGTAAAAGTATAAATATCTAAATAGAAATATTAATCTAATTGTTTTGAGTTTGGACATTCTTTAATTTTAAATTTTAATATTATATTATATTATATTTTAGTTAATTTTTATTGGCCCACGGGCCGGTCCTACCTATATTTTTCAAGCCCCACAAATCAACAAGCTTATTTAGGCCGGGCTAAAAAGTTTTTTTTCTTAAATGGGCTTAGGAAATCTTAGTCCAACCCAATTAAATCTCGGGTTAGGCCAGCCCAGTCCAATAGGCGTAGCCTATATTGACGACTCTAGTTTATATTGAGATTAGTGTAGTAGTGAAAGAGAGAGTTGTGACAAAAATAATATTCTAAGTCTTCAACTATATTCACTATATACAAAAGAGTATTAATGTTGAAGGAAGGTGTTCTTTTGTGGACGTTTGGACTCTTCAACTAATTTGGAGTTTCTTGAGTTGTACATGTTGTTGGGTTGTTGTATCCTGGAGGGGACAAGTCAAGAGTATTACTGTTGGATCGGTGTAAGTTACGCCGCAGTGGACTTGAATCTCCTTAAAAAGAGTGTGATATCCGTGTCTCAGCCTAAAGATTTCTTTATACATTTTTGTTCATTTTATTTCAACGGTAATTTATTATATTTGTGATATATTACACCAACAAAGAGTGTACATTTTGTGTTGCCTTCCGTACAACCAGTTCCACCACAAAGTACAACTTTTATATGCAGTGTTCGTACATCAAATCCGATTTATATAGGAGTAATAAAAAAATTATTAATTATAATTATAATCATTTAAGTATAGAAACTATGTTAGTTTCTTTCAATCATAAATATTAAGTAATTTTTTAATAGGAAACTTTTGCCCCGGATTTCTTTAAAGGGTTTTTTTTGGGACATTTTCTTTTGAATTTTTTTCTTATTTTTTGCTTATAATTATGATCATTTAAGTATAGAAACTACGTTATTTTTTGCTTACTTACGTTCACAAAGAAATTTATCTACATGTAGGGATCACAAATAGTTGGATTGGATCGGATTTGGATAGGTTGAATATGGATTGAGAAAAAATGGTTTGGATTACAATCCATCCAAATATAATATGGGCAAATATAGATTTGGTCAAATATGGTTTGGGCAAAGTGGTTCTAACCCATTTAAATAAGTTTGTTTTACAAAAAAAAAAAAAAAATTAACCCTCCCTAAAGCCACTCCCCACCCCGACCCCGACCTTCAACCAACCTACCCCTAAAAAATTTTTATTTTCGAAAAAAAAAAATTACCCCCTCTCCCCCCCCCACCCCTCCTTCCACCAACCTACCCCTAAATTTTTTTTTGTTTTTCAATAATAAAAACAAATCGTTTTTAAAAAAAAAAAAATACCCCCTCCCTCACCTTCCACCAACCTACTCTTAATTTTTTATTTTTTTTTCAAAAACAAAAAAATCTGTTTTTTTACAAAAAAAAAAAAATTACCCCGTTCCCCGAGCACCACCACCCCACCACCACCACCACCACCCTTCCCCGCCTTCCACCAATCGACTACTAATTTTTTTTTTGTTTTTCAAAAACAAAAAAATCTGGTTCATTTGTCACTTATATGGGCTGAATATGGATTCTTATTTTAACCCATTTTGTCCATATTTGTATGAGGTTAAATAGATTGAAGACTATATTAACCCATTTAAGAAAAAGAAAGAAAATATGAGTGATCTATTTAATTTAATACGGGCAAAATGGTTTCATTTAACTTATATGGATGAAAATTCTCACCCCTACATGAGCCCATAAAATTTTTACTTTGTGCAATTCTTTGTAACAAAAAACTTGTTTTGTGTTAATAATTTTCTTTTAAGCCTTTAAATTATGAGGGAACTACGTACAATGCTCATTTACAGAAAATCTATTAAATGGCACATGACAATTTGTTGTTTCGAGTAACAACAATGAAATAAAATGTTCATTATAAAATAAAATGTTTTCATAAACATTATATTACTACTCTATATAAACTATTTTACATTGCATTATATTAGATTCTCAAAGTTTTTGAGTTCAAAGAATAGTCATATTAATGATGTAACTTAATGTTAAATTTTTAATAGATAAATCATACTACCTTGTTACGATAAGAATGTTCAAAATATTATTTTTTATAAGAAGAAAAACTATTTTACTAAAATGAGGTTTTATAATATTTTATTGATATAGTGTTTAATTTCATTGTACATTTAAATATTGAGAAAAAAACAGTCTCAATAATCCAGTGTTCAGATTTAGAGACAACATCTTAATATTCAGATGTTTATTGAGATTTACACATCTAGATCTTAATGCATATCTTTATATTTAGATGTGTATTCAGACTTAGACGTCTTAATCTTAAGAGAAACAAATGAGGCCTTAGTCTCTTGGTCAAATGTACTCTAAGTGTGATTGAAGATTTATGAGCAGTGAAGAAGAAGAAGAAGACGTAAGAGAATAAGAAGTATAGAGAGAGAAATTGAGAAGAATATTATTGTTATTCCAAATCATATCTTGATTACATTGTGAAGTTCCTTTTTATAGTAGTTGTGATATCTTGATCACACTTAGTTATTCAAACAGACTTACAACTAATTGTAACTAACTTAACTAATTAATGGAAGTAAGTTAGTTACACTATAACAGTGATTTAGGGAACATGTATTAGAACCAGGTTCACACATTTGTCTCTGGTTCATTCTTCTCATTCTCTACACTTCCACTCAAGCTAGGAAGTGAGAAGATGTTCAGAATCCTATCTTGGAACTGAGATGTTGCAGTTGTACTTTTGTAAGTCCTTTGGTGAGCAGGTCAGCTGGTTGATCTTCTGTAGGAATGTACTTGGTAGACACTAACCCTTGTGTGATTTTTTCTCTTATAAAATGACAACCAATTTCAATGTGTTTGGTTCTCTCGTGATAGACTGGATTGGCTGCAAGTTGCATAGCAGCTTTACTATCAGTGTGTATGTTGATAGGTAGTGACACTTTAATGCTAAGTTCCTCCACTAAACTTTTCAGCCATATAATCTCTGTCACAGTGGTTGCAATACTCATATATTCAGTTTCAGCTGAACTCCTAGAAACAATTGTTTGCTTCTTTGGCTTCCATGAAACTAGAGACCCTCCATACTGCACAAAGTAACAAGTTATAGATCTTCTTGTTAGAGGACAGGATGCCCAATCTGCATCAAAATAAGCAGTAATAGTATTCTTTGAGTAACTGGACAATAGTAGGCCTTGTCCTGGTTGGTTTTTCACATATCTCACAATCCTTAATGTTGTAGTCATATGTGACTTCTTAGATTGTTGTAGAAATTGACTTAATGTCTGAACTCCATAGGAGATGTCAGGTCTTGTCATAGTTAAATATAGTAATTTTCCAACTACCCTTTGTGTCTCTTCATCATACTGTTTGGTAGTCAATTTTGAGTTGGTGTCAATTGGAGTTCCAGCTGATTTAGATGCACTTAGACTAGTTTCAGAAATTAACTCAAGTGCATACTTTCTTTGATGCATTAGAATGCCTTGATTTGATCTTGCAAATTCAATCCCCAGAGAGTACCTTAACTCTCCCAAGTCTTTCATCTTAAAATCTTGCTTCAAATGATTCTTTGTTTCTTCAATTAGGATTTGTTTCTTCAATTAGGAGCAGATTACTTCCAGTGATCAGCATGTCATCCACATAAATAAGAACCAGAATCATGCTTGTTGTTGTCTTCTTTATGAATAGGGAGTGATCATGTTCACTTTGTTTGAACTCAAATTTGAGTAATGCCTGAGATAGTTCAGCATTTCACTGTCTTGGGGCTTGCTTTAGTCCATAGAGGGATTTAGTGAGTCTACACAATTTATTCTCCCCCTGACTCTTAAATCCCTGAGGAAGATTCATGTAAATCTCATCAGGTAGATCCCCTTATAGAAAAGCATTGAATATATCCATCTGATGGATATGACATTGCCTTTGAGCTGTAATAGTTAGTATTGTTCTCACAGTATTCATCATCATCACTGGACTAAATGTCTCCTTATAATGAATTCCTTCCTTTTGGCTGTAACCTTTTGCTACTAATCTTGCCTTCTACCTCTCTATTGCACATGTGCTCTTATATTTGATCTTATAGATTCATTTGCAACTTATAGGCACCTTTCCTTTTGAAAGAGTAACTACTTCCCATGTATGATTATTTTGCAATGCATCAATCTCAGATTGCATTGCCTCAACCCACTTAGGATCAGAAACAGCTTCCTTGTAGCTAGAAGGTTCGGTACTTGCAGGTCTCTTAGATAGATATGATTGATAGGAATGGTTTACCTGATCATATGATATGTATTTGTCCAAAGAGTATGGAGTATGTTTGTCCTGGATGAGATACAAAATCTTTCATCCACAATGGTGGTTTCTTTCCCCTTGCAGATATTTTAGTTTCTTCTTGTACCACCAGCGGAACTGGTTCAGGAACCTGATTTATATTAGGTACATGATTATTGGTTTCTGCAGGGACCTCCTCAGCTGAACATGTTCCTTGATCTTGGTCAGTAATGATCAATTGATATGATGATTGTCTATCATTTAAACCAGTGAATCTGAGCAGAGGTTTATGATTTTGATCTTGTGATTTGAATGAAAATATATCTTTCTTGAATATTACATCTCTGTGTACAAAGAGAACACAAGAAGTTAGATCATATAACAAGTAACCTTTTTGAGTAATTGCATAGCCTAAATGAACAACTATTTTGGACCTACTCTTTAGTTTATCAGGTTCTTGTATATTTTTAGCAAACCACAAGCAACCTAACACTCTAAGATGTGACAATGTAGATTGATTTCTAAATAATTGTGTAAAGGAGCCTTGTTATTAATAACATGACTAGGAATTTTGTTTATAATATATAATATTGCAGCTTGAACACATAGACCCCAAAACTTAATAGGAATGTTTCCTTGAAATCTAATAGCTTTTGTAAGCTCAAGAATATGCCTATGTTTCCTTTCAGTCACACCATTTTGTTGAGGAGTATAAGCACAATGAGTTTGATGTATAATGCCTAAAGAAGTAAACATGGTTGAACACACATTATTCAAGAATTATGTACCATTATCAGTTCTTATGCACTTAATAGTTTTGTTAAATTGGGTTTTAACATGAACCAGAAACTGTTTAATAATAGTACACACATCAGGTTTTAGTTTTAACAAGAATATCCATGTATACCTAGACATGTAATCTACCACAGTAAGAAAATATTTGTGTCCATCATGAGTGGGGGTTTTGTAGGGACCCCAAAGATCCATGTGAACTAAATCAAAATATGCAGAACTTTTTGAGATGCTAACTGTGAAAGGTATCCTTGTTTGCTTAGCACAAGTACAAATAGTGCATTTATTAACTGTCTCAGTTATACTACTTAAATCTGATGACAACATCTTCTTCAAAACTGAGCTAGATACATGCCCAAATCTTTTATGCCACAAATCTATATCTAGTTTTGAATCTACTCTTAGTAATGGAATAGAACAACTAGCTGCAATATCGACATCTCATGAACTTGTATTTCTTTGCAATATGTAAAGTCTTCCATCTTCTTTACCAATAATCTTCACCCTCCCATGTGAGAGATCCTGAAATATACAAAAGTTAGGAAAAAAAGTAGCAGAACAATGCAGTTCCTTAGTGAGTTTAGACACTGATTTAAGATTAAATTGGAATTGTGGTACTTGAAAAGTCCAGTGACCACATCATTGTTAGGTAGGACACTTAAACCAATAAATTCAACTAATGAAACATCTCCATTGGGTAAATGTACTTTATTTGGTTTATCAACCTTGCAAATAGTGGACTTGTTTAAAGAGCTCAGATTAGCCACCATGTGATTAGTTGCACCTGTATCAATAATCCAATAAGGAGTAGAATCATTATTAACAGTAGAGTTAAAAAAGTGTTTGTACCTGCTTCATTACCTACTACGTTAGTTGAATGAAATTGTTATGGATCTTTGTTTAGAAACTAGAGCAATTGTTGATATTGATCCTTTGATACATGAAACGGTTCTAATTGAATGTTCCCTTCATTTGAAGACTGCCCATTGTCATTTGCAGTAAGTTTAGCAGAATGGCCTGTAGTTAGATGTTTGTGATGAACCTGAACCTGAGACCTTGTTCCTTCTATCATTGCATTATATGCAGTGTTAGGCTCCTTTTTCTTGAATTTGAAATCTTGAGGATACCCTATTAACTTGTAGCATTTATCTTTAGTGTGATTCTTAATCTTGTAATAATCACAATACATATTTTCATTCTTCTTGAATTTTTAAGTACCGCCATTTCTCGAGTACATAGCTAACTCATACGTTTGTTGGACAGAATTTGAATTAGACCCTAATGTACTTGTTGTAGCTAATATTGATTTTTGACTCTCATCAGACATATACATTGAATATGCTTGATTTACTGATGGAAGAGGGCTCATTAACAAGATCTTAGACCTTGCTTGTAGGTAAGATTCATTTAAACTCATAAAGAACTGAAACAGTTATTCTGCAGGTGTACTACATACTATTTTGATTTATCGCATTCACATGAGGGAGTAGGCACCACAGCCTCAAATTCCTTCCACAATCCTTTAAATTTTGAAAAATAAACTTGTTCCTTGAGTTATAATGGCAATCTCTTGATGAAGATTGAATGTTCTTGACCCATCTATTTTGTTAAATCATTCACACAGATCCGCCCAAACATTTTTAGCACATGTTGCATACATGATACTTCCAAAAAGACCTTTATCTACAGAATTCATAAGCCATGACAATACCACAATATTCGCCCTTTTTCAGAAACATTTTAATCCTAGAAATTTATTTTTTAAACATGACCAATCTACCAGCCCCATTTTTTTTCTTCCTAACAGGGCTATTTTCATCGATCTATACCACATAGAATAATTTTCAGAAGCAGTTAATTGAAATGAAATAATCTGATTTCCACTTACATCAGATGAATACAGAAACAAGGGTTGATTGTAATCAATGACTGAAGTTGAATTTTCACTTCCAGTTCCTAAACTCGAATCTGTATTAGGGCTAAAAATCGTTGTAGCATTTGAGTTGTTCGTCATTGTGTTATTTTCACAACTGTGATCGATCAATCTTAGCGGAATTTTTGATTGATTTATTCAACTAGGAATAATACTAGTTAATTGCGCTCTGATACCATGGAGATTTATGAGCAATGAAGAAGAAGAAGAAGAAGAAGAAGAAGAAGACGTAAGAAAATAAGAAGCATAGAGAGAGAAATTGAGAAGAAGAATATTATTGTTATTCCAAATCTTAGCTTGATTACTTTGTGGAGTTCCTTTTTATAGAAGACTTTCTTCTTATTCAAGTGTATCTTACAATGGTGAATGATATTTCTATTTATAGGTAGAGAAATCAATCAAAAGATCACCATATTTAATGTCACATTAGTAGATACAGTTCTATCCCAAAAAGGTTCATATCAACTTGGAAATACATATCCATGATAAGGATAAGTTTATGATAAGCTTAATGGACAATCCACTTAATTCAATATATTTATAACACAATTATTTTTCTTCTATTATCACTATATCATTTGTGTAGAATCTTAATAGTTTTTTTTCTTCAGTGGGGTACATTTATTAATCAACATATTCAAGTTATATTAACAATTGAATGTTATGCAATCAATTGAAGTATGAGTGAATGAGCTTGGAATATGAAGCTCAATATTATCAATCGTAATTATTGGATAATGTTAGAGACTCAATCCTATCAACAAAGTAAGATGGTAACCCATTTGAATACAAAATATAATAATAATTAGGAATGACTACAAAATAATTACGCTAACTTTTTTTTTTTGGTCTTGATTTCATCCTAAAAGTGTAGAATTTGACCGATGCAATTTTAAATCACCTCTTCTTGATCCATTAACACAGTATATTTTTCCACTGTTCGATTAACCGGTGTAGCCTTGCTGAATAGATGCCTAGGCCCAAGAGGTGCCTTTTCGATTTTTTTATATATTTGTACAAAGGGTATTTTAGTTATTTAATTTTAAAGTTAGAGAATTCATGTTTTCAAAATCGTATAGATAAATAAACAACAAAATTATGATAAATAAAGCTTCTAAACTTGTTCTTCTCTTATTGAATTTGATTCATCATAAAAACATGGAATGATGATTCTTAAGCATAAGAATACAAAGCATAAAATTACACATAAACAAGGTACAATGGCAAAATAACAAAGTACTTTAAATGATTGACCGGAAATTCCTATAAAGACAAATACCGAAAGAAAACCTATTAGACCAAAAGTAATAAATAAACACTCATAAGTATGCATAATATCCTCGTGATCTCTTGGAATACAACAACACTTTGAATTTTTCGGTTGCACTTCCGTCATCCTGTGATATTAATTAATCTTGCAAAATAAATCTCTCTCAAATCACCCCTTAATTGTCAATACGATTAATTCTCTTATTTGATAGAAATATATATAGATATTGTAGGAGAAACCAATCCTATTCCTAGATGAATTCTAACATATATGTGCTAATTATAATCATTTTATTGTAAAACTAAAGAAAAATAAGACAAGAAATATAAAAGATAAAGCAATAGAAATAGGGAGACAAAAGATGAGAGCATTTCTTATTCTTCCAAGTCTTCAAGTGTATACAATAGGAACCCTTATGCCTCTATTTATAGTGTAACATAGAGGCATACAAAAGGTTAGTCATAAACATGACATTAAACATGAATATAAAAAAGGAGGTTATGGAGGTGAAAGGTTACAAGAATAATTATCATAAAAGTGGAGGTTATCTTCATAATGGAGAGAAGTTATGTAGTAAACATTTTATGTAGTGGACATCCACAATATATTTATTTATAACACTCCCCCTTGGATGTCCATAGATACTATGCCTCGTTAAAACCTTACTAGGAAAAAAACTTGTGGAAACAAATCCTAGTGAAGGAAAAAGAGTACACATATCTTTTAGTACGCTCTGAATGTTGCCTCGTTAAAAACCTTACCAGGAAAACCCAATTGGGACAAAACCATGGTTAAGGAAAAGAGTACAACGCGTATTTTTCTCCCCCTGATAAAAACTTTACTTGAAAACAGTGCATTTCGATCTTGCATCACAACTTCTCAAATATTGATGTTGGTAATCCTTAGTGATAAGTTTACAAGATTATCACTTGAACGAGCCTTTGAACGTCTATCTCACCATTTTGTTGAAGATCATGTGTCAAAAAGATTTTTGGTGAAATATGTTGTGTCTGATATCCTTTGATTGTATCCTCCATTCAATTGAGCTATGTATTATTTTCGTATATGGTGGTTGGAATATCTTTTGTCAAAGGAAAATCACATATTTTCTAAATATGATAGATTATGATTACAACCAAACACACCCCTCACTTACTTCATTGATCAATATGATTTGAAGAAGTGGTTACCAATGTTTGTTGAATACCAAGATATTGTTGTGTCTCCATATGTAAGTAAATAGTTCATTTGCGATCGAACTTTATGTAGATCAAATAAATATTTTGCATCTACATAATCAAATCATTTTTGACTCATGAGAGATTGATCAATTTTATTGAAGCTCGTATTTTCTTCTCAATGAAAATCACACATCTTCTATGCGTTGAGTCACTTGTTTTGTAGTTTCTTGTCATAAGTTAAATGATACTATGACAATATTTTCACATAACTTTCGTTATGTATATCAAATAATCTTCTAGAATTTGCATGACCAATAATATGTAAGTGCACCAATGGCACTGATACATGACATTTTAAATCATTTTCATGAGATCAAAAAGATTCTTTTTCTGTGTCAAGCAATCTCAAAACCATTGGGTACTCAATGGAATTGCTTTAACACCTTTTAAATCCTTCAAAGATTTTCATTTAACTTTCGTCGTCAAGTTAGACATAATAATCATTCATTATGCATATTCAAGTATTCCATCTATTGCCAGACTTAAACACGTCTTATTGCATCCACCACTAGAGAATATATCTCTATTTAATAATGTCAGAATTTTTGCGAAAATCCTTTATGCCCCTAGGCACAAACTGTACTTTATATATTTCGGTTATACTTTCGCACAATGATCATTTGTACCCCACTGACATATATTTTGATCTATGAACTAATAATTCAAAAACATCACTTTTCTAACTGAAACAAAATATACTTGAATAGTGCATTTTATTTGACTAATCATTTATCTGTCCACACTATATGACATATTCGAATTTAAGATCCTCGTAATCATTTATAGCACTAAGTGTTACATCATATCAAATATACCGTCGACGTTCATTTTGATATCGATTACAGTACGACATAACTTATCGAGATCTCTTCATTTTTCATCATTTTCAGGTACCTGAACCTTTGCCAAGATTTTATGAAGTGTTATGTTATAGTGCACTTTCAAAGCACGTACCTCATTATCAATGACCATTTTGATAATTTGCTCCTCTCCTTCCTTAAGAAGTTTTACATTTGGAATCAATTGGTCTATCACGCTTCTGGCGTACCATAGACTCGGTCCTTCAAGGACTATTTATTGGAGCATTTGCAGCTTAATTAAAATATTGGGTCATCAAATACATCTGGCAAATTACTTGCAACATTTTGCAAATGAATTATCTCTTGAACTTCAAGTTCATATTTTTTTTTAACGAGGATCTAGATAATTCACCCCACACATAACTTTCAGCTGCTACACATATCTCCCCCTAATGTTAGGAAATCTAACATTCACCCTCAACCTCAATTGGGGATCCATCTTTGTGCACAGTGGAGCAATAAAATCATATCTGCACACGTCAAATTTTTAGATGGAAATTATTTGGTTCCTGACCCTGAACCAATTGTGTTGGGAGATTCTTATTGGCTTGATGCATACATGTTAAATAAACTTGTCTCATATCAAATTTTATTTGAGAGATTTGTTCTCATAATCAATGGTCTAACTATAATTGGAGGTATACAATTTCTGTTAAATCAACCAGCATTACCCACATGATTTTATAGTTTGGAACTGTGCTCTTAATTTAATAATTCGAGCAAACAACCTTACAAAAACCAATTTGTAAGTTGATACAAATGCACATGTGACCATACCATAGATGCATCCATTATATCACAATAGTAAACGGTCCACATGGCAGGTGAACGGGCCCATATTCACCTTTTATATGTTCCAAATAATTTCAGGGGATACAATCCCACCCTTAGCTGGTACAATGATTATTTTATCACGAGAACAAACTACAAAAGAAAATTCTTGAAGAATCTTTTATTTCTTCAACATATAGCCATGTGAATTCTCGATTTATTTTGCATCACATATGAATCGAAATGGCCAACCGATTATGCCAACTGATATTTATTCTAGTAAATTTCTAATTTATTTTTGCATGTGAATCCATCATCATGCCCATGTTTGTCTACAACAAACAAGAGGAAAAAAATGGGTAATCTTATACATAAATATTTATAACCCACTTTTGGTGTAATAATTTGAAGATATTAAATCTTCCCATAATTTATAATCTCAATATATTGTTTTTTCTTTTCAATTCTTCCGAAACTTAAAAAGTTTCTTTTGAGACTCACTACAACCTCAATATTATGAACAATTTCATTCCTCCGGATTTGTGTACTACCACAAACTTCACAACGCCATTCTTATGGTGACCATCTCCTTCAAGGAGCATAATATTATTATTGTCATGGTTAAAATTATCACATGCAAGACTTATTTCTTGACAACCAATGACAAATTTGTTTGGTGATAACCACAACCTTTATAGGAAAGAACTATTTCTTTCTTTTGTCTTTCAATAGTTCATAATTTAACATATCACAATATTTGTGTAGTACAAAATGACCATTTATGTCAAAATATTTCTTTTCAATATCTCAAACCTCCCGTAAAGGCGAGATGAGACATTTATCCAACAATTCATGGATATGTTCTTATCCATAAGAACACGAGTCACATTTTCTTTAAGAAATGGACCACAACTATTTGAACATGTCTTATAAGTTTTTATTAGAAACTCATTGTCATACTTGTTGGGCTATTGCCCATGTTTCAGCCAAAGGCCCATGGCCTAATCCTACTTGAAAAAGGATTGGAATTATTCTCTTTATTTGGTTTTCAATTCTATTAGGAAAAGGATTGGAATTGTAATTGTAGTTGGTTTTGGCTTTGTAAGGAAAAGTACAACTCTATAAATAGAGGATGGTCTTGAGAGAATAATTCAATTGCTCATTGGTATTGTCTTTGAAAGACAATAGAACATAAGAGAGGTTTTTTGAGAGAGCTTTCAACAAGAGAAAAGAGAGAAGAAAAAGGGTTCTTTTGCTGCAGTCTTTTTCTCCGACCATCAACGTTCAGATCGTGTTTGCCGATTAACTAACCGTTGGATCGGGCTGAAATTTGGACTGAGTGTTCCTGACATCTTGGTGGTTGATTTGAACGGTGGAGATCGAATTCGGAGGTCATCAAGATCCTATTTTAGATCCCGAACAGAAGCTGGGTTTGGGTGGTGTTTCTTTCTATTTATCTTTTGTTGGTGTAGCTATTATTTGTTCTCTTTTGGCACTTGTTGTGTAGCCATTAGAATAATATTTGTAACCCTCTTATTGGTATAGTGAAGCAATTCGGATCTTGTCGATCCCGTGGTGGTTACCTTCGATTTGAAGGATTTTTTCACGTTAAACTTGGTGTTCTTTATTGTTTGATTTTCGTTTTCATCTTTTTTCGTTACAACAACTGGTATCAGAGCTAAGGTTATCTATATGGAGGGGAATATGAGCAAGATGGTATGTCTAAATGGAAGAAACTACAACATATGGAAAAGCAAGATGAAAGATCTATTGTTCGTGAAGAAGATGCATCTTCCGGTTTTTTCTGCTCATAAACCCGAGAATGTGACTGATGAAAATTGGGAATTTGAGCACCAACAAGTATGTGGATATATAAGACAATGGGTTGAAGATAATGTTCGCAACCATATTGTGAATGAGACACATGCTAGAACATTGTGGGAGAAATTGGAGACGCTTTACGCTTCAAAAACTGGCAATAACAAGTTGTACTTGTTAAACCAATTGATGACCTTTAAATACAAGGAGGGCAGTCTTATTCTTGATCATATAAATGATTTTCAGGGTATTCTTGATCAGCTATCAGGAATGGGTGTTAATTTTGATGATGAAATACAAGGACTTTGGCTTCTTAATACTCTACCGGATTCTTGGGAAACTCTTCGTATTTCTTTAACAAATTCTGCCACTGGTGGAAAGGTGACTATGGAATATGCAAAGAGTGGTGTGTTGAATAAAGAGGTTAGAAGAAAATCTCAAGACACATCTTCACATTCAGATGTTTTATATACAGAAGATCGAGGGAGACATAAGACAAGAGATCTGAGGAGTAGAGGTGAAAGCAGAAGCAAGTCAAAATTCAAGAATCCAAATATTAAATGCTATCATTGTGGAAAGAAAGGACATATTAAAAGATTTTGCAAACAATTGAAGCAAGATCTTAAAGAAGGGAAGAAGGAAGAAAACAATGAAAATAATGTTGTTGCTGTTGTCCAAGATGACCTTCTCTTCGCTTGTGATAAAGACGTCATCAATTTTGTATCTCAAGATACAAGTTGGATAGTAGATTCTGGAGCCACATCACATGTCACACCAAGAAAAGACTTCTTTTCATCTTATACTTCTGTTAACTCTGAGGTGTTAAAGATGGGTAATGCTGGTGAGGTTAAGGTGTTTGGAGTTGGCACTGTTTGTTTTAAAACCAATACTGGTTCAACGTTGGTCCTTCAGAATGTCAAGCATGCTCCAAACATTCCGATAAATTTGATCTCTGTAGGACAACTAGATGATGATGGCTATCATAATGACTTGTGCAATGGCCAATGGAAGCTCACCAAAGGCTCATTGATTTTAGCTCGAGGAAGAAAACATTCAAATTTATACGTGACACAAGGATCAATTCTTGGTGACTCTATAAATTTGGTGAAGAGCGAGCTTTATCAGAATTGTGGCACAAGAGGCTTAGTCATATGAGCGAGAGGGGGATCACTTATTTGGCTAAGAAGAATTTGCTTGCTGGTATGAAACAAGCAAAGGTGTAAAGATGTGTTCATTGCTTAGCAGGAAACAGAAAAGAGTTTCTTTTCACAGTCATCCTCCTTCAAGAAAGTCTGAGCTATTGGAGCTAGTACACTCAGATTTGTGTGGTCCTTTTAAAGTGAAGTCAAAAGGTGGTGCACTTTACTTTGCTACTTTCATTGATGATCGTTCTCGCAAGATTTGGGTATATCCTTTAAAATCCAAAGATCAAGTGCTTGATGTGTTTAAACAGTTTCAAGCCTTATCTGAGAGACAAACGGGAAAGAAATTAAAATGTATTCGCACTGATAATGGTGGTGAGTATATTGGTCCCTTTGATAACTACTGCAAATCGCAAGGAATTCGTCATCAGAAGACTCCTCCAAAGACTCCTCAATTAAATGGTTTGGCAGAGAGGATGAACAGAACTTTAGTTGAGAGAGTTAGATGTGTGCTTTCAGAGGCTAAACTTCCAAATTCTTTTTGGGCTGAAGCACTTAACACTGTTGCTTATGTTATCAATTTGTCTCCTGCTGTTGCTTTGGATGGTGATGTTCCAAACAAAGTTTGGTTTGATAAGGATGTCTCTTATGATCACTTGAAAGTGTTTGGGTGTAAAGCTTGTGTGCATGTTCCAAAAGATGAGAGATCGAAATTGGATGTTAAAACTAAGCAGTGCATCTTCATTGGTTATGGTCAAGATGAGTTTGGATATCGCTTTTATGATCCAATTGATAAGAAGCTCATTAGAAGTCGTGATGTTGCGTTCTTTGAAGATCAAACTATTGAAGATATTGACAAGACTGAGAAACTAGATTCTCAGATTGATGAGAGCTTAGTTAATGTTGATCCAATTCCTATTATTGATACATCTTCTGCACATGAAGGAACCCAAGATAATGATCAGAGTGTAGAACATATAATTGTTCCTACTGATGATGTTGTGGTTGATGATCAACCAACTCATGGTGAGATAACCACTTCGAATGATCCACAAACCTCTTGTAGAAGATCTACTAGAGAAAAGCGAAGCTCAACACGTTATTCTCATGAGGAGTATATTCTATTGACTAACATGGGAGAACCTGAAGGTTATGATGAAGTCATGTTAGATACTCATAGAGATAAGTGGAAAGAACTCATCGTAGACAAGCATGAGTTTTGTAGAAGTGTGGCAGGCAGGAAGCCTGTCAAAAGTTCCTCCACTTGAAGTCCATTTGGCCCCTTGGCTGGAGGGGGAGTTTGTTGGGCTATTGCCCATGTTCCAGCCAAAGGCCCATGGCCTAATCCTACTTGAAAAAGGATTGGAATTATTCTCTTTATTTGGTTTCCAATTCTATTAGGAAAAGGATTGGAATTGTAATCCTATTTGTAGTTGGTTTTGGCTTTGTAAGGAAAAGCACAACTCTATAAATAGAGGATGGTCTTGAGAGAATAATTCAATTGCTCATTGGTATTGTCTTTGAAAGACAATAGAACATAAGAGAGGTTTTTTGAGAGAGCTTTCAACAAGAGAAAAGAGAGAAGAAAAAGGGTTCTTTTGCTGCAGTCTTTTTCTCCGACCAACAACGTTCAGATTGTGTTTGCCGATTAACTAACCGTTGGATCGGGCTTAAATTTGGACTGAGTGTTCCTGACATCTTGGTGGTTGATTTGAACGGTGGAGATCGAATTCGGAGGTCATCAAGATCCTATTTTAGGTCCCGAACAAAAGCTGGGTTTGGGTGGTGTTTCTTTCTATTTATCTTTTGTTGGTGTAGCTATTGTTTGTTCTCTTTTGGCACTTGTTGTGTAGCCATTAGAAGAATATTTGTAACCCTCTTATTGGTATAGTGAAGCAATTCGGATCTTGTCGATCCCGTGGTGGTTACCTTCGGTTTGAAGGGTTTTTTCACGTTAAACTTGGTGTTCTTTATTGTTTGATTTTCGTTTTCATCTTTTTTCGTTACAACAATACTTTCATATTTATCAAATTTATGTGACTCACCTCAACATCACTTTAAGAGATCAGATGTACCAAATGTACTATCATTTGTATTCTTATATTTTGATGGACGATTTAAAAAACTTTCAAATTGGGTTGCACCAACTCAATATGCCCAATAACTTTTCATACCACTTTGATGATCTTAAGAACCCAAAATGTTCACACTTGAAGGATCATCTTAAGAACCCAAAATGTTCTTCCTTTTAATTACCACCATTGTTTATTAACATTTTACCACACTTATATTCATAAATTTAACCACTTGTCATTTTCAGACATATTATGTCTTGCTACCACATTCACATAAAAGAATGGAGCAAATCAGTTGGACAAATTTTATAACTTTTGTCAAGAGCATATCCATTTGATCATCGTCTTTATATAATGTTGGGACTTGAACCCAACGTCTTACCCATAAGAAGACATTTTACGTCATTATTTGTTGGAACCAACCCAACATTTTATTATCATGATGCATCGGGACTCTCACCCGATGTATTGCCCTTTTGGTGCGATAGGACTTGAATCTTTCGTCTTACCTTCAATCAATGACATGATAAACCAAATATAACAGGATTCACCATTGAACCTTAAAAAAAATATTGTCACTTTGTGGTTAACATGCACAAATAAATATAGAACAAAAGAAACATAATAAAAATATTCTCAACAAAGTATGTATCAATATCTTAAACTTGTCAAAACCAAGAGTTACATATAGCATTATATTATATTATGTTTGGTGCATATTATTGAGGTAGTGAATTACCATTATAAATCAAAGAATCAATTGCACACTAAGAAAATAATAACTCCAATTACACTAAATTAAAACTGCTCACAACCAACATTCCTTTTTCAATTTCTATGTGAATCCAAAATATTTCACACGCAAAATACAATAATTTAAAAGCTTATGTAATAATCAAACAGTGAGTATAATCATAAAATATAAAACAAGTTTCACATACAAAAGAAACTATATATATAGTCATAGATGAAAAAAAATGCACATTAACAATAATATGGATCATTCACCTTGTTCACAAGTAAAATATAAAATATATTCCAGAATAACTTACCTTGTTTCCGAGAGAAAATAAACATAATTATTTTACCTTCTTTTGTTTACTTTGCTTCAATCTTTCAATGGTAGAACATTCGTGCTGATAACGTATTGTAAAACTAAAGCAAATTAAGACAAGAAATATAAAAGATAAAGCAATAGAAATAGGGAGACAAAAGATGAGAGCATTTCTTAATCTTCCAAGTCTTCAAGTGTATACAATAGGAACCCTTATGCCTCTATTTATAGTGTAACATAGAGGCATACAAAAAGTTAGTCATAAACATGACATTAAACATGAATATAAAGAAGGAGGTTATGGAGGTGAAATGTTACAAGAATAATTATCATAAAGGTGGAGGTTATCTTCATAATGGAGGAAAGTTATGTAGTAACCATTTTGTGTAGTGGACATCCACAATATATTTATTTATAACACATTTAACTATAGAAACTATGTTAGTTAATTTTTATCCTAAATATTAGGGGAAAATTTTGACCCTTTTTGGGGGATTTTGGGGTTTTTTTTAGGCGTCTTCTTTTGAAATTCTTTCCTTATTTTTTGGGATTGTTTTGCCTTTTTTTTTTGTTTTGTTTTGGAAGGTTTCCAATTTTCTTTGCCTTTTTGGTTTTCTTTTGAATTTTTTAGTGTTTTTGTTTTTGGAAGTTTTCTTTCGTCATTTTTTGGGATTTTTTTGCCAATTTTTTCGGACTTTTTTTAATTTTCTTACCTTTTTTGGTTTGTTTTACGTCCTTTTTTTTTTTTGCAAGTTTCTTTACAAATTTTTTTTAGACAGTTTACAAGCTTTGTTTTCTTAATATGTTTTTTAAAAAAAATTAAGTATATTATTAAGATAATAGTATATAATTGAAGGAAAGTTGTGAAAAGATGATTTTGTCTAAATTTGAAACCTTTCAATGAAGGGTAACTAATATGGGACTGAAAAAGTATTTGACCTGTGTACAGAGAGTAACAATAAAATTTGTATTCGGGTAACCTGATCTCATATTTGAGTGTCCCTCTCAACTATTAATATTCTACCATAGTAGAAGTGTGGGTTATTCAGTCTGTTACTTTGTAATTTATTTTATTGATTAAGGGCATTATGGTCATTTCTCACAGACCTATCTTCATTGTGCTCCACGTGGTTATGTAGTGTGGCATACATGTCTTCTTTCACCGACCTTTATTGAAGATTGAAGATTGAAGAGGAAGACAAAAGGTTTTGGATTCGACTATTTGCCTTCAACAACTAGTGCAATCTTGAGGTAATTCATCATCTCTCTCTTCAATTTTGTATTCGATTTCTGCATTTTCTTTTATACTGTTTGTTGCAATTTGCTTTTACATTTACTTTTGTTAGTTTTGTATATGGGCTTATGAAGTTCGAATCTGAGCATTATTGAAATTAGGGCTAAAATGGCTTTACAAATATTTAGAGAGCCATTAAAAAGTAAAAATTGAATCTGATTTGATCAGTCAAATAATCATCTGTTTTTGGATTAGTTGTTCAGTAATAACCCTCTTTTTCTTCTTCTTCTTCTATACCTTTTGCTCTAATATGGATTCTGCCAAAATCAAACAAGAAAAACAAACGAAAATCACCTTGAATTTATTACTAAAACTAAATTGTGAATAAATAAATGAAAAATAAAAAAATTGTAATTGGAAGTCTTCCACATAAAGTGAACAGTGGCTACCGAGATGCTAAGAAAATAAGAGCACAAGATTTGTAGCACGTTGAGACGTCCTGCCACAATGCCAGCTGAATTTGCGTCCGGATACGGGCCAGAAGGGTCTAGAGGTTTGTCGGAACGCTCTAGATGCTTGGAGGAGACTAGAGAATTCCGTAGAATTCTCTAGAATGCTGCAGACCGTTCTAGAATTAGGCGGAGAATTCTAGAAGGTCTTGTGACCGTTGGAGGGGGTCCCAGAATTGTGTAGAATTCTCTAGAATCGGGACCAAAGTGTAAATACTTAGGGACTAGGAGTAAATATTAATTATACTTAGTCCTTAGAGAGTAGTATAAGTAGGAGTGATTTCATTTGTAAATCCATCCAACAATCCAACAAAGAAGTAATAAAGACTTCTTCCTCCAAATCTCTCTCTTTCTAAGTCTTCCTTTGCATTTATCTTAGCGATCTTAGTGTGAAAGGCTTACTTGAGCTTACAAGATCATGAAAGATTCGTGACTAAGTTGTCAAGTGCCGCACGGAGTCTTAGCAAAACTCTAGGTCCGTGACAAAGTGGTATCAGAGCAGGTTAAGAGAATGGCTTCCGAAGGAGACATGAACGCCGCTAACATCCTCAACGTCCGTCAGGAAGGTAGTAAGAAGAACCGAAAGGGGAAGAGACAGCAGAAGGGAAATGAAGAGATGCTGCCAGAACCAAGCGAGGTGCTGACATCTCATCCACCTTCGACCGCCAGAGTCAGTGACGATGAGAGGGGTGAGGAGCCCATAGACATCACTGCCGGAGAAGAATGGGTCGCAAGGGTGGAGACGGCGAGGCAGGCCGTGGAGATCTTAGGCCGGCGCATGAACGTGGCAGACGGCAAGTTCAAGACCCTTGAAGACTTCACCCTCGAGGAGACCGAATCCATCCGTAAGGAGTTGGAGGGGCGTCAGCGGGCAGAGTTTGAGATGAAGGAGGTTATCACTTCCTTGGAGTGTCGGCTCATGGATGCGTTGAGCGCGATTGAGACCATGAAGGCCGAGATAGCAGCACTCAAGGAAGGTGCGAGGGTTGGAGGATCACCGTCGTTCGAAAGGGAAAGGGAGGCCAGCGTCGAGGCTCCCAAGCCACCTATGTTCAGAGGCGTCCGTGACGCGCATGAGGTGGAGAACTTTCTGTGGCATTTGGAGAATTATTTCAAGTGCAACAGGTTGAGGAACGACGAGAGTAAGATCAACACCGCTGTGTTGTATCTTACTGATATGGCCATGCTATAGTGGAGGCGTAGAGAGTCCGACATCAGGAAGGGGACGTGAACCATCAACACGTGGGAGCAATTCCGCGAGGAATTCAGGAGGGCGTTCTTCCCCAACAACGTCATCGACGAGGCGAAGCGCAAGTTCAGGGAGTTGAAGCAGACGGGCAGTATACGTGCATATGTGCGGGAGTTTACCACCCTCACGCTTCAGATTCCCAACCTCACGGATGAGGACATGTTGTTCCACTTCATGGATGGGCTACAGAATTGGGCCAGGACGGAATTGGAACGCAGACAGGTCGGGACTATTGATGACGCCATCACGCAGGCCGAAGCGTTGACAGACTTCAGGCAGGAGAAGCCTTACAGTGCCGGAGGGGACGACGTAAGAGGTAGTCATGATAATGGTGGGGGAGATCATGGCGAATGCGAGGAGCAATGGCCACAATCCAGGAGGCAATGCGAGGAGCAATGGCCTCAACCCAAAGGGCGTGATACCTATAGGTCTGACGGCAAGAAGTCTGGAGGCCATGGCAACCCGGTGAGGAAGCCAGGGGCTGCCAAAGGAGATGGTTGCTACTTATGCGGTGGGCCGCACAGCTATGCGAAGTGCCCTGAACTGAATAGCCTTGGTGCTGTCCTACGAGAGTGGAAATCTCAGGAAGCACACGAGCAAGGTCAAGTCGAGGAGACTAAGCAGTTGGGCTTGACAGGCCTATGCGGGGCTATCACCAAGCAACCACAGGAGACGCCGAAGCATGCGGAGCCGAAGGCATGCAGGGCGCAGTACGTCGACATCACGATCAATGGAAGACATGCTCGTGCGATGGTCGACACAGGTGCAGAGGTCAATATAATGACCAAGACGGCAGAACGAGGTTGGGGTTGCGTTACAGTCCATGCAACGCCCAACTCAGGACGGTCAATGCACCACCTACTCCCGTGTGTGGAGAAGCACAGGGAGTAAGCATCATGTTAGGCAAGTGGCAGGGTAAGACTGACTTCATTGTCGCTCCCGTGGATCTCTTTGATATAATTCTTGGGTAGGAGTTCTTTCGACAGTGCCATGCTGTGATCGATCCTTTCCTCCAATGACTCGTAGTCTTGGAGCAAGGAGGAACATGTATGGTTCCCATGGTGAAGGCACCGAAGACGGAGGGACAGGTCCGACTGACGGCCATGCAGCTCGAGAGGGTCGACAAGAGATCGAGGAGGACATCCGCAGCGATCATTGCAAGTTCGAGAGAAGGCAATGGTGCTGAGAAGTCCTTGCCACCGTGCGCGAGGCAGGTTCCAAGAGGGAACGCCGAAGTGATGCCAAGGAAGCCGCCGAGGCGCTTGCCTCCTAGGAAGGAGGAAGTTCGTGAGACCGGGCCAAAAGTGATCGGGCAACAGCTGAGGGAGCTGCTCAAAGGGATTGATCGAGTACGTGGACTGAAGATCGCACGACAAGACTCGGTCGCCGAAGGAGCAAGGATGCGTCGCGGTCATCGCATCAATAGGTGGGGGAGAGTGAGACGTCCCGCCGCAATGCCAGCTGAATTTGCGTCCGGATACGGGCCAGAAGGGTCTAGAGGTTTGTCGGAACGCTCTAGATGCTTGGAGGAGACTAGAGAATTCCGTAGAATTCTCTAGAATGCTGCAGACCGTTCTAGAATTAGGCGGAGAATTCTAGAAGGTCTTGTGACCGTTGGAGGGGGTCCCGGAATTGTGTAGAATTCTCTAGAATCGGGACCAAAGTGTAAATACTTAGGGACTTGTAGAGTAAATATTAATTGTACTTAGTCCTTAGAGAGTAGTATAAGTAGGAGTGATTTCATTTGTAAATCCATCCAACAATCCAACAAAGAAGTAATAAAGACTTCTTCCTCCAAATCTCTCTCTTTCTAAGTCTTCCTTTGCATTTCTCTTAGCGATCTTAGTGTGAAAGGCTTACTTGAGCTTACAAGATCGTGAAAGATTTGTGAGTAAGTTGTCAAGTGCCGCACGGAGTCTTAGCAAAACTTTAGGTCCGTGACAACGTGGACTGAATTTCATAGGTTTAGCAATTCTTCAGGGTCAATATATTATTATTATTATAGTAGGCACAAGCAAAAATGTTAATATGTGAGTAGCAAGATATTAGTAGCCAAGTTATTGAATTGGAAAAATTTGGAACATCTACTGCCATTTTGGAGTAAAATGAAAAATATTACAAGTAAAAGGAAGAATAAGAAGAGAACATGAATAGAGCTAGGAGAAGAAGTTGGAAATTTGTATAATGAAATTATTTCTCTGTTCACATGAATCGAGCTAAATTGTTCATCTTCGTTCTCTGCTCACATGAGTCAAGCTAAATTGTTAGTTATGTAAACTGTCAAGTAGAAATTTCTTAAACAAATTATAGACTATGGTAGAAAAAGGAATAAGTATAGTGATAATTTGATTGTTATTTTAAAAATCGTTGCAACACAAATTATTATGTGGACACCCATCAAATCAGTCACAACTTTAAAAAAAAAAAAAAAAACACGCTACAATATAATGTGGTGTGTCCGGGTCCTTGAGAGAGGTTGTGAAAGAAAGGTTGAAAAACTAAATTGTTGGGAGATAACGATGACCATTCTACTTCAACATAGTTCATGAAGAAGTCATCGTAAAAGACTTTTCATAACATAAGTTGCGTCTTTGCTTATTACAAACACCATTTTAATGTTCTCTTAACTTTTTAAGTTTTACATGTTATTCTTTCTACCATCACTATTAATATATATTGTCGTATTACAAGGTAGTAATACACTTCTTTGGTAGTTACATGTTAGCTCGGTATGGCACATAGACTTACCCTCAACACTATCACTCCTAAATTCGAGGATTGGACATGTACAATTCAGATTGTAGACAAATATGATATCAGTTACTCCTTCTATAGGATATGGAGGTTATTCCTACTTCTTTTATACTGCCACAGTTTTACATATAATATATTATCATTTATTCACTCATCAAAGAATAATAGAATTGACATGTGAATCACTAATATTTTCTGAATTATTTAGCCTCATTTGATAGAGAACTTACATTTCATCTTCTTCTGTGGTTGCTCATATTTTCTATCATGCTACCTTACCATGTCTGTACATTACATGGTTGATTCCGAGAATCAAACAATATAACCAAACATACACTCTATATATAATCGTGCTTAAACGTACAACACTCTTTATTATTTTTTCTTTAGTTAAATTAAATTCTAATTTATAACAAGTAACTCTCCAGACCAAGAACCTGCTATAGGCACAAATAATATACACAATTACTTGATGTGACTACTTAAATCCATATTTTTAGTAAAGTTGCTGAACTCTTGTCTACTAGCTTTTGTTGGGTATGTAGCAAGAATTGATGAGAAATAGAGGGAAAGAGAGTGAATTTGAAAAGTTGAGAACTTGAAGAGTTGGGAACTTGAAAAGTCCTCTTATGCTTTAATGAAAAGGCATTTGTCCCTCATCGGTGGTGGAAAGAAAAATAGGAGAGTTTAAATACAGAAACACTCCTATTAATTGTTAAAAGGGTTGGAAAGAGGGACCCCCCTCGCGTCGTCGTCGTTGCTCGCTCGTCTCGTCACGGCTACGGCAAATGATCGAGAGATTATTTTTTTGAACAAAGTTTGTTTTAATTATTTAATTATTTATTTATTTATTTAATTAATTAAATAGACAATTCAATTAATTAGTTGATAACAGAAATGTTTTCAATTATTTAGTTGATTAACCCGACCCGACTCGGATCCGCGCGCGACCCGTTTTAACTTTCCCGGTTAAATTTCCCTCCATGACTGTTCTGAAAGGTTGCAACTTTCACGAACAGTCATTGCCATTTGAAAGGTTGCAAACTTTCATCAATGGTCGTGTGGATTCTGAAAGGGTTGCAACCTTTCAGAACCTGTTCTTCTTGCTATAAATACCATTCATTCTTCAGATTATTCACTCACGAATTTTCTGATCTTCTTCTGCACAAATTTTTCCTTCGTGTACTTTCCTGCTGTGGATTGGTTCGCTGACAGTAGAGTTTTTGGTATCTACACTCTGCTGATTAAGATCATTTTACCCTGGAAGGTTATATTCCAAATCAAACCTCGGATACTAGAGGGGAATAATTTCCTTAAGGGGACACTGTGAGTTCAGTGGACTTGATTTTTTTTCCGATTTCAAAGGTTCAGATTCTGGTATGTTCTTACAGATTTTAGTTTTTGGTTAGTTAAATTTATGTTCATCTCTCTTACTGGTTTTATAAATTTCAGTTACTTTGTGTTTCTGAACAATTTATTAGAATCAGTAATTTCTGGTTTTATAACACAGTTTGGCAACAGCTTTGAGTTAAAACTCATCCCCCTTCAGTTTTTTATCCATTGGATAGGATTGGTATATTCTAGATCTATGTTGTTCGGACTCTTCACAAATGTCAACGGGTGCATGTCGGATTCTCCAAAAGTAGTGTATTTAAGTCTAGAGTATTCTGTTTATAATAGTTGTTTTCACTCTATTTACCATCTTATTTATGTGTCTTCTGCTTTGGAAATGCATTGGTTGACTGCTCTTACGGCAAACAATTAACTTTGTTTTCTTCTTCTGAGGTTTTACGGCAAACAATTAACTCTGTTTTCTTCTTCTGAGGTTTAAGTCTACGCCAGTTGTAATTACTGGTTGCGCGTACATTCAGGTTGCTTAACTTTGATAAGTACCTCTCCTTTGTTTGTTTTAATTATCATAGTTTATCATTTGCATGTCTCTGTTCTTTTATTTCATATTCATCTATTTGTTCATTTTCTTTGATTGTTTTTTTCTTTTTTGTGTTCTTTCTGTACATGGTTCTAATATCCATAAAGTTTGCGTATTGAAAAAATGTACTGCAATACAAAAACTTCAATCAACTATGTCAGACAATCGCTATAAAAGAGTTGAACCCCGACAGCATAACAGCCAATAAACAAGGTAGGCGTCAAGAATTATACCTGCTTATGGTACTAGATAGAAAAACAGAGCTTCTTTGGCTCGACAATGAGCAAACAGTGCTTATTTTAGAATTTGTGGCCTGCTCAACAACACTTAGTTTGCGGAGCAAGCTCGCATTACCTTTCGTGAAAAGCTAGAATAAAATTGAACATGAATAAGCACGACGCCCAATGCTACAATAGGTATGTAACAACCTATCGTACTCCATGCTAACGACACTACATATTCTTCACAATTTAAAAGTCACTTTATTCTCCCTATTACAGGTTTTTGTCGATTACAACGTCCCAACAACAACACTATCGTTGCTATCTATCTAGCTTCTGCAAAAAGATGTAGCTACTGTTAAAAAGAATGTGAATGTAAATATGCAAATAACATCGCATATGCGATCACAAATGTAATTTGCAAACAACCTCTGTGTATGTATATAACTGCATGTATATTACGAATGTCTGTCGCCTAATATCATATTGGGCTCATGCATGATGATCTAGTTTTATTTAGAACGTCATCCAAATTAATTTAAGTACTTTTTATTGCATTTTTTTAAAATACAATTTTGTTTTAAAATAATTTATTAAAAACAATAAGATGCTCATTTTAATTATTTAATTAAATTTTGTTGAAACACAAATTTTGTTTTAAACTAATTTCTTAACAAATATAAGATTCTTAAATTGACTTATTTTATTAAAATTTTGTTGAAATACATTTTTTTTTTAAATGTTGTGCTGCCAGCGTAGTGGATGCAATGCAAAGCATCATTTCCAATTTTATTTTTTTATAAAAAAAAACGCTACAACGTAATCTCTTTATTTTTTAATTGGATACAGAATAGCAATTAATTCTTTAGAAAATTAGTTTTCAATATGTTTTAATAAAATTATTAAAATGAATATTTTATACTTTAAAACAAAATAGTATTTCAACAAAATTTAATAAATAATTAAATGAGTATCATACTATTTTTTAGAAATTAGTTCAAAGCAAAAATCATATTTCAACAAATTTTAATGAAATAAGTATTAAAAATGACTTTCTAAATGAATATCAATACTTGAGCGGTTTTGTAGGTACAATAGTAATATTTAATAACATTGAGGTTATAAAAGAAAGTTGAGTGACTTTTTGAGAAAAAAACTATTAGTTGGGTGATCATCTAAGATATTAACTTCTTTAAATGATAACATGACTTTAATTTACCCGCTTGGCCATGTGATATGGTATCGTGATATGAAATTATTATATGCTATCATAATATGGAAGTATGAGATATAGTCGAAGTTTTGTTTGAACATGCGATATGAAATTTTTGTGTTATATATTTTCTCATAAACATAAAAATTTCATAAGTTGTAAAACTATAGTAGAAAAAAATAGCCCCAATTGTTTATTCAATCTTATCGAATAAACAGAAAATTATAAAATCCCATAATAATACAAGTTATTTATTTCCCACTTAAGTAACTGTTTTATCAAATTTTAATTCAATAAAAAAATAGAACATAAATTGTTGTGAACTAGTCTTTGATATACTCCTCCCACATAATAATGACAATCTCTTCACGCTGAACTTGCATTCTTATTCATGTGACCGAGAAAACGAACCAACACTGTTGTTTTAAGTCATTTTTTGGTCACTGTCATCCACAACTATATTTTCATGAGCATAGACCATAACTATTTCATTACTCTTTTTTCTCAAATAATTATGTAACATTGCACAAGTTATGACAATTTTTTTTCACTTTTATGTCAATATCATAATGGTTCATGCCTTATTTCAATATTGTGAATCTATTTTTTCAAGCTCAAAAGTCAGTGAGGTTGTTTTAACAAAATATAAATTTGTGGATCAACTTTGTGTTTTAAAAAATATGAAATCATGATATGAAATTCCTGTATAATTTCATAGCATGATATTTGGAGAGTATGATATTCTATTCAGTGGCTGAGCCAGCCATTTTATAAAGAGTGTGCATAATTTTAAAAAGTACTCTCTGTTTAATTATTTGTCCACTTTGATAAATCAAGAAAGGACAAACAAAGTTCTGTTATACACCTAATTAGTTACTTTGAAAAAGATAAAACTTCTTGAAAATTTTAGATTTTAATTCATCCACATTATATTCAATAGAGGTAAAATGATAGACTCACTATGTCAATTATTATCGTTTTAATAGATGTATTATTTCAAAAGTAAATAAGTAATTAGGGACAAATCAAGTAACTAAAAAAGATTTAGTGAGTTGATTCGCATTCAACTTGCTCAACCTAGTTATTTTATCATAAACAACATAATGTTTTCCATCAAATACAATTTGTCTATTTTTATCTTCAATTTGAGATCTCAATTATTAGAAAAATTGTCTTCAAGTTGAGTTGCATTTAGTTATTAAAATGCATGGTAGATTTTATAAATTGAGATAATAGTTTAAAAGTGAGTGAGTCAAGATTTTTACTTAACACGTATTGTACATTCAAAAAAATAACATTAATTTATCGTTTTTTACTTGAATCTAAAGTCATTTTCAGTCTTTGATTTTATTATTTAAAAAATCAATCTCCAATAACCTACTAATTAGGAGAGAATATAAAACATAGTGATATATATGAAACTGCACGTGATATTCTTTTCTAATTTTAGTGATAGATACCTTTTGAAAATATTATTATATATTTAATATAAATAAATATTAAATTAGAGTTTTATATAAATTTAATAATTAATAAATATTCATTCTGTCATGATTTATATTGCATACTTCATTTTTAATTTAACAAAATGAACGTTATTTCTAATTTTTTAAAAAAAATTGATTTAACTATGTAAAATAATAAAATAGTGACATTGACCGGTAAAAGAATTAAAAGGAAAATTATTGAAGGACCCACAAAGATCAGGTAAAAGAATTATAAAAGGGAGGTTACTAAGGACCGACAAAAAACTGGTTTGATATGAATTTTGACTAGTAAAAAATGTTTTAAAACACTTGAAGGGACAAAGAATGGAACCCTCACAACCTGCCGCATCACACATCATGCACACATTTTACCATTGGGCCAACTACTCTAACTAGTTAAGGGTGTGCAAACGTAAATATAAATTAAAACTATTATAAATTTGTCTTATATATATGGTATAACTTTCCGATGAAGGTGTTCACTTGCGTACTCTTTTGTTAGTTGTAGCTCCGCCCCTGATTCTATCTCATGATATGGAACAATGAGATGAAATAAGCGTGAAATTGCATGTTTAAACACTGATTTCATATCGTGATATGATATCGCATGGTCAAACGCCTACTTACTAGAAGTGCTAAATGACTACAATTTTGAGACCCAAAAATATAGAAAGACAATATTCCCTAGTCCACTTTTAAATGTCATACTTTTTTAGAGTTAAACGATAAGAATTTTGACTAACATATTACAATATAATTTTTATCATATTGATATTTATAAAATACCGTATATTTTTTCACTGTTCGATTAAACGGTGTAGCCTTGCTAAATAGATGCCAAGGCTCAAAAGGTGTCTTTTTGATTTTTTTTTAATTTGAAAATAAAGGTATTTTAGTAATTTAATTTTAAAGTTAGAGAGTTCATGCTTTCAAAATCATATAAATAATAAACAATAAAACTATTATAAATAAAGCTTCTAAACTTGTTCTTCTCTTATTGAATTTGATTCATCATAAAAACATGGAATGATGATTCTTAAGCATAAAATTGCACATAAACAAGGTACAATGGCAAAATAACAAAGTACTTTAAATGATTGACCGGAAATTCCTATAAAGACAAATACCGAAAGAAAACCTATTAGATCAAAAGTAATAAATACACATTCATAAGTATGCATAA
The DNA here is from genome assembly GCA_016801875.1 of Solanum sitiens. NCBI lineage: Eukaryota > Viridiplantae > Streptophyta > Magnoliopsida > Solanales > Solanaceae > Solanum > Solanum sitiens. The sequence goes on along the minus strand of JABWTJ010000864.1, from coordinate 328,087 downwards.
TATCCTCGTGATCTCTTGGAATACAACAACACTTTGAATTTTTCAATTCCACTTCTGCCATCCTTTGATATTAATTTAACTTGCAAAATAAATCTCTCTCAAATCACCCCTTAATTGTCAATATGTTAATTCTCTTATTTGATAGAAATATATATAGATAGATATTGTAGGAGGAAACCAATCCTATTCCTAGATGAATTCTAACATCTATGTGCTAATTATAATCATTTAACTATAGAAACTATGTTAGTTTGTTTTTATCCTAAATATTAGGCAAATTGTTAATAGGAAACTCTTGCCCCTTTTGAGGGGATATTTAGAGTTTTTTTTTAGATGTTTTCTTTTGAAATATTTTCCTTATATTTTGGGATTTGTTTTGCCTTTTTTTGTTTTGTTTTGGAAGGTTTCTAATTTTCTTTGCCTTTTTTGGTTTTTTTTTGAATTTTTTAGTGTTTTTTTTGGAAGTTTTCTTTCGACATTTTTTGGGATTTTTCCACTATTTTTTCGGACGGTTTTTAATTTCTTGCCTTTTTTGGGTTGTTTTTACGTCTTGTTTTTGCAAGTTTCTTTACCAATTTTTTTAGACAGTTTACAAACTTTTATTTTCTTAATATGTTTGAAAGTTCATTTTAGTATATTATTAAGATAATACTATATAACTAAAGGGAAGTTATGAAAAGATGATTTTGTATAAATTGAAGCCTTTTAAAGAAGGGCAACTAATATGAGATTGAAAAAGTATATGACTTGTTAGAGCTGTCAATATGGGCTAGCCCATCCTATTCGGGCTGACCCATACATGCTTCGACATTTTACGAGTCAGGCCGGGCTAGTCCATTTTAGGTGTGGGCCATAAAACGGCTGGCCAATCCACAAGTACGTGGGTTACAAGCTTGCCGGGGCTGCCCACCTTTTTTTAAAATTATATTACTTTTAGAATTATTAAATTAAATTAAAAATTATTATTAAAAATATTATCATAAATATCGACAAAATAATATTACATGATATTAATGTTAATACTTTTTAATCAAATCCACAAATAAAATTATATTTATAATAGTTATTAAGTTTTTTTAAAGTAAAAGCATAAATATCTAAATAGAAATATTAACCTAATTGTTTTGAGTTTGGACTCTCTTTAATTTTAAATTTTAATATTATATTATATTTTTAATTAATTTTTATTGGTCCACTGGCCGGCCTTATCGATATATCTCAAGCCCCACAAATCAGCAGGTTTATTCAGGCCGGACTAAAAAACTCTTTTCTCAAATGGGCTCCAAAAATAGTAGCTCAGTCCTATTAAATCCGGGTTAGTCCAGATCGGCCCAACAGGCCTAGCCCATATTAATGGCTCTATGACTAGGTTACATAGAGTAACAATCAAATTTGTATCCGAGGAACTTGGTCTCAAATCCGGGTGACCCCTCTCATCTATAGATTCAACATAAACCCTTGCCTATTTATCTATAAAGTCACTCAACTATTAATATTTTATTTAAAAAGTCATCCAATCAATTTAAATATTTTAATTGCAGAAATACAATTTTATTTTAAACTAATTTATTAAAAATAATAAGATGCTCATTTTAACTATTTTGTTTTATTGAAAGACAAATTTTGTTTTAAACTAATTTCTTAAAAGATATAAGATACTTAATTTAATTATTTTATTAAGTTTTTTTTGAAATACAAATTTATTTTAAACTATATATTATTTTTTAAAAAAAAATGTTGTGCTGCCAGCATAATGGATGCAATGCAATGCATCATCTCCAATTCTTAAAAAAATTAAACGCTACAGCGTAATCTGTTTATATATAGAGAAAGAGAGAGAAAACTGTATATAATGACAAATTAATAAGTCAAAGTAAATGTTATAATTACACTTTAATTTATTGTGCACTGTAGCAAACAGTTTGTCAGCCGTCTCTCTCCCTCAAACTCTCGCTCACCACTCTCCCTCTCTCGCTCTCGCTCTCTCGTGCTTTTTATACAAATACAAGTGTATAAAATGCATTTGTGTTTGTATGAAGCGAGAGGAAAAATTTTGTTCCCCTCTCTCCCCTCTCCCCTCTCCCAGATATTGCTCGCCACTCTCCTAGATCTCACTCACCACCCTTGCTTCTATCGCTTATACAAATAGAAACGAAATGTATAAATCAAGTTTCTATTTGTATAAAGCGAGAGAAAATTATATATACACATGCAAATACATATATCTTCGTCTTATACACTTATAATTATATAATACAAATATTTCTCTGCCCAATTTTCTTTTGTCTTGCTCTCTTTCCCGTTTTATACATAAACAAATTGTACAATTGATTTGTATACATATGTTTTCTTTTGTATATGTATAACATTTTATACAATTGGTTTCTTTGTATATGTATAGTGAATTATACAATTGTCTTTTTTTTTTTTTGGTATATGTATAGCAAAATATACATATTTATGTTTGCTATGGAGCGTAATTATGCAAACTTTGCTATAACATACAAATATGAATTTTGTGTTTGCTATATGTGAAAGTTGCTCTTTTTTTATTGGATTATTCTTTAAAAAAAAATAGTTTAAAATAAAAATTATATTTCAACATGCTTTGATAAAAATGATTAGAATAAAATATTTTATAACTTTTTTAAAAATAGCATTTCAAAAAAATTTAACAAAATAAATATTTTATAATTTTAAAAAATAATTTAAAACAAAATAGTATTTCAACAAAGTTTAATAAAATAATTAATACTAGTTTTTTAGAAATTAGTTTATAACACAAATCTTCTTTCAACAAATTTTAATGAAATAAATATTTTAATTAGCTGAGTTACTTTCTAAAAGAAATATCAAATAGTTGAGCCATTTTGCATATACAATAGTCAAAATTGAATGATATTGAGGTTGTAAAAGAGAGTTGAGTGATTTTCTGAGAAAAAAATTATTAGTTGGGTGACCATCTCGAATATTAACTCCTTCAAATGGTAGCATGCCTTTAATTTAGTAAAATTATGCAAATCACATAGTATAAGAAAGAAATTACTTTCTATCCCTATTCTTTCATTAATTACCAAAAAATTCTATTTTTAGTGTCTTTCGGATACTTTAATATTGCAAGCGGATATTTTAATTAATAATGGGCTGATACTTAAATTATTAAATTATTGTTATCAGTTTACTGCGTTAAAAAAGAGTTTTAAAACAGAAATAATAATTGACTTTCACAAATCACGCGTACGTTTCTCCCTTCAACCAATCGGTCGTTCATAAACCTCTAACTGAATTTTTTTTAAAAAAAAATCAAATTGTGAAACCTTCAACTTGTTCTTCGAAGAAATAGTAAAAATAGAAATAGCTTCTTATACAAAGGAATCATTGGGGAGGAGATTTGAAGAAATATTGATTATAAACGCGTCAAAAAGTGCAAAAATGAAGGTACATAATTGTATTATAGGTATTATTTATCTTACTTTACTTCTAATTATATTATTGTTTATACCAAATTAAAAAAAAACGTGTGATATATCTCTAATTTGTAAACAATGGCAGGTTGTTCCATCTTCTGAATTTATTTTTTCAGTGTATGAAGGTGGGATAAGATACATTATTTGTCTTGAGAGAAAAACTTGTTCATGTGGTAGATTACAACATGACGAGATACCTTGTCCGCACGCGATAGCTGTTTTGAAGAAGAAAAATATTACAGATGTACACCCCTACTGCTCTGATTACTATACACATGATGCATTAACAAATACTTATGCAGTTCCAATGGAACCAATGCCAGGCAAAAGTAATTGGACAGCTCCAGACTGTTTTTTGAAGAAGTCGTCTTGTCACTAAGATACAAAAAAATGTCTGATAGACCAAGAAAAAAAGAAAGAAAAATCCAGATGAAAAGCTAACAACAAAAACAAATTCTTGTGGACGTTGTGGACAAGAATGTAACAGTATAAGAACATGTTTTTCAAAAGATTCTTGATGAGTATTTTTAAAGAACTTTATGCTTCATGTGTACTAATTTTCTCGATATTTTGAACTTGCTAATAAAATATTATTATTTGGTGTGAATTTAACTTTATATAAATGTTACAAGATACAAAATGTTGAATGATACTAAATATATCGAATTTGACTATTTTATATCAAGTGTAAACTATAATGTATCATGTGATGGTGTATATAACAATTAAGTTATTTCATAAGTGATTTAGTATCATTTACATTATAGGTCAAATATATTTTGTATCTAATAATAAACTATCATCAGTCCTTATGATTTAAATCAAAGTTATATGATTTAACCTGATAAATGATACTAACTATATTAAATAAATTATTTTGTATTAATTGTTACATATACACAGATCTGTTTTTTGATAATAATTTAGTAACATTTACATTATAGGTTAAAAATATATTGTATCTTAGTTATTATGATTTAAATCAATATTATATGATTCAACGTTATAAATGATACTAAATATATTAAATAAATTATTTTGTATCAATTGTTACGTATACACAAATCTGTTTTTTGACAATAAAATATGTATCATATACGTAATAATTTTATGAATATTGGGTATCTGATAATAATATAGTATCTGACGTTGTGATTTACTTCAAGTCTACCATACGTTAATGTATACTAAATAAATGAAAATCAATTTGTTTCACAAGTGTATAAAATAAAGTATCAGATATTATGTATAAATGGTTATATTGTATCAACAGTATTGGTGTAAACATACTTATACAAAACAATTTGTAACAAGTTACTATATATTAAAGTATATATTTGGAGACAAAAAATAAAATTGAAATACATTTCTAGACAAAAAGTATTCATCAAATTAATAATTACTTAGTAAGATTATTTTGAAAGGAGAAGGAAAAATACAAAAGACTAAATAACGTATCTTCAACACAATAAAAATCTAACTATTCTACATTAATCACTTCACCTTTTGCTGGTGTAGTGTAGCCACTCTTTGGCCTTGTAGGATCGCCATTATCGCTAACATATCTAGCCTTGACTTTGTCCATACCATACTTCTATAACAGTGTTTCATATCTATTGCGAAGATAGTCACTCTGAAAACTAATAGATGAAATGTTGATTCGTCGCTCAAATATTCAGCAAAAGCAACTACATACATTCTACAGTCACTGCAAACAAAAGTATCTGATACCACTGAACTTTATACTAAAACTGAACCCATGGCAAATTAATATATGTAGGCTCATGAAAATTAAAGATCCGAATATTTACGCACAGGCACCAAGCAAATGAAAGCATATTTAGCTGTCAAATATATTCTTTAATTTGGGAAGTTAATAAACGACTACTATATACTCCCAGGCCTCAACAATTAAAAGGGAGGGTTGCTCTGGTGTCATCCTTTTATTTTATCTGGTTATATTCCCAAATTACGGATATAAAATAAACAAGCTCCAAGCAAGACAAGATGTAGTCCACATAAATACGGAACACTAATTATTGTGCCAGAGGTCCTTCACCATATGTAATTGAAACAAACTATCATTAAGTTAGTCACCAGAAGAGCTTCTTGTGCCAAGAAGAAAGTCCTTAATAAGCATAAACTTAGAAAGCTTTACAATTGTTTTTTTAAATTTTTTACTCCAAAAATAGCGGTACAAAATTCAAAATTTGCATAGACATCATCCACTTTGATAAGGATATGATTAGAAAAGGTGGAGCCTTACATTTCAGACACTCAAGGCAGCAGAACTGCGAATACCATTCTGAACATACTCAAAACGCAGTGCATTCTTTAACCTACGTAACCTTTGCTGAAAATGTCTCACAACCTTAATTTTATTGAAGCTACCTTATTCCAGCTTTGAAATTCTTTAATCTGGTACACATTATCAGGAGACTCCACGTGCTATTGATGACTAAAGTGTGATACATATCCCTTTCAAGCAACTGAAATTGATCTTTTTAATAAACTTTTCTACGTCTAATGCACCAGCCCCTCTCCCCCACCCACAATTTGTAGGATTTCATTAGCTATGTTGTTGTCTCTACGTTTAATGTAAGTCATTCACCTTTTAAGATAACTTATAACTCAAGGGAAACTCCACTATATCTGGATTTCAATTTGGACACGGTCTTCCAGTCAGTCCATATGGTATATTAACATAAAGAACATAAGTGCTAAGATCATATTTTGAACAGTACAAATCCGAAAGTCATCTAATTAATGTATCTGGAAAACACCTACAGGCCAAAATGATACTTAAACAAGAATCTTAGATACATTAATATTTATGTTATTTGATACTAAATAACAACAAACATAAAAGATACACAAATAAATACGCAAAAAATTAATGTATCTTGAAAACAACTGCAAATTTTAAAGATGATACTTACATGAAAAAAATAAGAATCATCATATTAAAAAAAAGATACGAATATGAAAAAATTGCATACCATGGGTAGTGTCGGTTCGAATAATGGGAGGAGCAACCTTTCTTCCCCTTTTATTTGGGGTTTTCGGATCCTTTGAAGTAGATGTATGTACTTTCTTTACCTATTTTCTCTTGCTAGAACTTTGATTTGTCATGACTATCGGGTCATGCAACCTTTTAGAACTCAATTCTTTGATGTTAGAGTATTCTGAAACAAAAACTAGAGATTTGTTAGATGTTAGATGGATAATGCAAGCGAAAATGGTTGATACACAATAAAAGAAAAACAAATCGAGAATCAAAATGGAGAAGATGAGAAAACTTACTTTGAACTCTAAATCCGATTGAATAGTGATAGGATTCTTTTGAAATTCAAAATTAATTGAATTTGATAACTGAAATTTTTGTGGGAGAGGATGATGGCGAAATTCGGGGAATCGAAAAGGTCTGATTTTGCTTCCAAAGTAAAAAAGTATCTGGTTAAGTATCATTGGGGAAAATAAGAGATTTTGGTATTTTAATAAAAGAATAGGGAAATATTGAGAATAGGTAAAGTAATGTTGTGTATTTAAGTTATTAATCCTTTAATTTACGAGAAGTGATAAATGACCACAATTTTGAGGCCCAAAAATGTAGAAAGACAATACTCCCTAGTTCACTTTTAAATGTCATACCTTTTTGGGCAAATTTTAAGTATAGCAAATATAAAATTAAGAATTTTGTGCGCTGGCAAAGTTTCCAAAATTGTATTCCGTAGCAAAATTATAGTTTGCTACGAATGTGTTTTTGTATAATTTATACATTTTAATTGTTCAAATTAAAAAGGGTTGTAATTTCATTTGGATGAAAAAGGAAAAAAATCTCAGCAATCACGCAGATTCTGTTTCAGTATAATTTCATTCTTTCTTCATCTCCTTCAATCGAAAGAACCCCATTGTAGTCAGTTCAAAAAATCGATCAAACTATTGAAACTGTCAGTTTATACGAATTGTATAAGTATATGAAACTGTTGAATGTTTATACGAATCTGTCAGTTATATAGATATACCTATTTAGTGTTTTTTGGTGAATTGTATAAGTGTATGAAACTGTTGTATGTTTATACGAATTTGTTAGTTATATACATATACCTATTTAGTGTTTTTTCGTGAATTGTATATTTGTATAAAGCTTTAATTTGTGTATATAAAGGCCGAAACTTTTGTATAAGTGTATGAAAATGTTGTATGTTTATACGAATTTATCAGTTCTATACATATACCTATTTAGTTATATACATATACCTAAGATAGATTATACATTTATATAACCACAATTGTATAAGCAGACAATGTAAGATATGAATCAACACAAACACAAAAATAGATACTAAGATAGATTATACATTTACACAACCACAATTGTATAAACAGGCAATATAATACATGATTCAACACAAAAATATAAATATAATATAAAATTGAAATATATGGACAATGATTATACATATACTTTATGATGCTCGAATGACTCAGAACCAACAACTTTATTTTTATTATTGTGTATTGCATAATCGTCAGTTTTAACTTCGATTTTCTTACTTTACCCAGCAACAATATCGGCATGATCTTTCACACCTCCATCCACAAATCTAGTTGGATCATTCCTCAATTTGGATCTTATCTTTTGCATGGTGTTTGATTTAGACATTGACCCTGAAATCTACCCAAAATTCTGAGTTAGACCCAAGGAAAACGATGGGTGTTCAACATTATTTTCAACATGTAATGGTATACCTCTTGTGAATCTCTTCGATGAAGATTGGGCATTCATTGTTTGAACCAAAAATCTGAAGAGATTATAAAGTGAAGTGAAAAATTAGCTTGAAGAAATTAAAAAAAATTAACAAAAATTGATAAAGTGAGATGAGTTTTTGGGCGGTACCTGAATATTTTGAAATACTTTAGTAAACCGCAAAGACGTGCTAGAGAAGTTGAAAATTTGAAATTGAATTTATGGAGGTAATTAAGGAAAAATTGAAGAAAAGAAGAAGAGATTGTATGATATAAAGGGGAAAGAGAAAAACAGGGTTTTGTTTTGGGGGAAAATTTTTATACAATTCGGTGGGCCCTACTATAGCAAATTGAGCGATATTTTGCCCTTTAAAGGGAATAATTGAAAGGAAAGTTACTGCATAATTACCTTCATTAATTTGTCATTCTCTACAATTATCCCTACTTCTTTGGAATTAAACGATAAGAATTTCGACTAACATATTACAATGAATTTTCATCATATTGATAAGTAAAAAATTACAATTTATAAAAAAATTTGCATAATATTTAATATGTAATTTCTTATCTAAAATATTGAAATAATATAATGTAATTTAATTTTAAAAGTTAGTCAATTTAACTTTCACAAAACGTATCCTAACAATTAAAAATGGATGAATAGATTACTAAGCTTTTGCCTCCAAAATAGAGTTACTATTTTCAATCAGAAGTCTTAAAAGTAAGTGCAACAAAAAAAAAATTTATGCTACGAATCACAAATTCACAATTATTTAAGAGAACTGATTTTAATTATGTAGATGATATCCATCACATCACATCGCTTCACTTCGATCTTCATCTTTATCTTCTACTTCACACTATATTTTCATCAACCTTTAAGATTAATTTTATTATATGTAGATCATAATTTTTTGAAGATTATTTTTGGATACTAGTGTCATCTAATTTAGATTTGTCAACTAATTTCGAAATTTTAAGGTAATTTTTTTCTTTTTTTTTAAGGAAAAAAATTTAAAATGACAATATTTTGACATTTAATAGGACTCATTGTCAATACTTTCATTATTTAGTAAAAATGTCAAAAAAGAAACAATTGTTAAAAATAGAAAGGAGAAATTAAGGAGAGAGAAAAATATTAAAAAGAGATAACTGCTTAAAAATCTTATCAGTTACAAAAATTCAAAAACAAAGAACTAATTGACAATTATCAAAATACACCAACTTTCATCTCTTTCTTATTCTTTCACCATGTTCTAAAAAACACGCCTATCACCATTGTTCTAAATATACAATATTCAATTTTCTTAATTTTTTGTTTGTTTGTAAACATGTTTATTTACCATACATTATCATATTTGAAGCAGTTTATTCTACTAAGGCATCATTTTGACGTTATGAAATTATAATTTATCTTGAAAAATGTCTAAATTTTATGAAGTTATTTGGCTATCATGTTAAGGTTATGAAGTTTATGTATCTCCTTTAAGAAATTTTCCGGTATTCAGAATACAATACTCATGTATATTCATGGTATAGGTATTCATCCATCTTACATATGTATTTTATTTTGCTTATTTCCAATATCACTTTGTATACCAAATAATTTGTATTTATATTTGATTTTATATTCATCCTAATGTATACCATAAAGTTTGTATTTAGATTTGATTTCGTATTCGTCCTAATGTATACCATAAAGTTTTGTATTTATATTTTGATTTTGTATTCATTCTCAACTATAAATAGCCAAAATACAGTTTATTTATGTATTCATCCTAATTGCATCAGTCAAATAGTTTTGTATTTCAGTTTGCTCATTATATGTTTATACCAACTAGTTTATCTTTGATTTCGTATTCATTCACAATTTTAAATAATCAAACTACAAATTTGTATTTGGATTATCACTTTGTAAAAACAAATTTGACTACAAACTACAGAACATTCAAAATACTTTCAAATACTTTTGCGAAACAACTCAATACCTAAATGTTAATGTAGATTTTACTAAATCTGAAATATAAAAAAAATCATAAATAAAAATCGAAAATTTTTATTTAAAATACTAAAAATCTGAAATACATAAATATTTGATGAGTATGTTAACAAACTCACATAAAAATTAAAAAAAAATACGGAAAATCCTCAATACATACAATTCAAAAATTCAACATAATGTGTGATTTTGAAAACAAAATCTCGCAAAATAAATGATGACTTCAAAAATACCTTTATCAATTGAGAGATTTCTTGATTAATTGATAGATCTGAACAAATTGCTGTGACTTGAATAATTAGTTCTTCTTCAACAATGAGAAAAAGAATAATGGTGAAATTTTGATGAAAGAAAAAAGAAGAAGAGAAAAGTGAATGATGGGGATGGTGAAAACTAAAAAGTTGATGGAAGAGAAAAAAAATTGAAAAGTGAAAGATGAAAAATAAATTTAATGGTATTAAAGCATAGGAAGAAATGTAAATGGATAATAAATGTAGAATTTGATTCAATGTTGGACTGTTTGAGAAATAAATTTGGATACAAATTACTTTCTAAAGTATTGACATTTTGACATTTTCAATTTTAAAGTGTAGATGTTTTCACTAATTAAGTTAAAAATTGTAACTAGTTTGCTAATTTTTTCTTTTTTTAATCATACAAAAGATCAAATTCTAAAAGCTATCATGCAATATTTGTTGGAGATTATCTTATATTTGTTTTCTTTATTTTAATTTCTTTATGGTATATTTAGTACACTTTCATTAATATTAAAAAGTATATGATTTGACTATTTTTTCTTTACTAATATACTCATTTGTATATTAGTAAAGAAGAGTAGCACGAAGAGTGCCCGTGCTACGCACGGTCCAACAATTTTAACAATATTTTTAGAGAAAAGTATGGAAGATATTTCTAAATTTAACGCAGATTATTAGTTTTATCTCTAAATTATTGACAATTTTAAAAATATTCATTTATTTAACTAACTAAACTTAAATATATCAAATTTTAAATCCATTCAATTTAAATTGGTCATTTCTCCATCACAATTATTGTGCAGAGACATCTAAAATATAAAGTGTTGGACAGTTTATTTGTGAAAAAAATGTTTTCTTTAAGAAGTGTAAATTACAATAATAATGTCCCTTTTTTTCTATAATAAAATGTATATTATGATATAATTAATGTTAAACCCCAAATAGAGTTCAGCAATTAGTTGAACAAAAATTTGGGTAAAAATGAATGAAGTGATGATAAATCAAATATTTTTATTTCGAAAGAACTTAACTTGATAGGTAGGAATAATTTTAGCTTAAAACTTTTCATTTTATTCTTAAAATAAAATTAAATTATAGTCCAACAAAAATTTATGACATGTTTTAAATTATAAATATCAAGTATTTTTAAAGCTTTATGTCTAATTAAATATCATGTCACATAAATTAATTAGCTTAAATAGAATACTAATAATGTTTTAATTATGTAATGTAATTAGTCTTATATATTAAATCAGAAAATCAAATTCGCAATTCAAATATAAGACTATAGAAATATATATGAAGTCAAATTCAATATTTCAAGTTACATTTTGAAAAATAATTAAATTTACTTACTTCTCTAATAAATCTGGCTAGTAAGTACAATAAGTATCAATATAAATCTTATAATATAAATAATAATAATCAAATAAAAATAATTTTTTTCTAATACAACAAAAATAATTTTTAGCGGCAACAAATATACATATTACAAAGAGTGCTAAAGTCTTTTATAACATTAGTTAATTGTCATTGGATACAATGTCGCTATAAGTTTTAAAAACACTTACAAAGAAAGCTAATTGCCTCTAAAAATATATATTTAACAATAATTAAACTATTACTATTAATTAAATACCACTAAAATTGATTTTAGTAAGTCAATATGTTTATGTTAATAAAATAATGCATACAATTAAACAATGTTTAGATAAGTAAATATTGGTAAGTTGAAAAATATAGAGGAAAGAGAAATGTATGTTGAGAAAAAAAGTGGCAAGCAAATTATCCAAAGAGTGAGGTTAAGCTCACACGAAGATAGTTTTTCATCATCACAATAAACACTAATCACAAAACAAATATAACAAAGCATCTATGAGAAATAAAATTTGCACCAATGTAATTGCTCAGTTACAACTTAAATGTCCAAAATATCTTTAACATGCCAAGTAGGCATGTTGATATCAATAGTTATACGAACTCTTCTAATAAGATAATTGTAATGACTCGCGAGGTTATTTTTGGAAAATTTGAATTATTTTGTATAACTTGAGTTAATTTATTTATGGTTAATTGTAGATAATGAAATTAATAGATAGTTAGGAGGCTAAAGTTATTATTTATTTAAGATTCTATACTATTAAGGTCATGTATAAAACAAAAAATTAGTGATTTTAGTCAGTTTAATAAACAATTAATTTAAAAAAGGAGAGGCAAAAACCTTACATGAGCGACGCACACGAGAGGAAGAGGAATAGTGATCTGCAGGTAACAATCGTTCGTACTTTGTTATAATTGGTTTGCTTAATTGTTTACGACTAAAGGCAATAGTATATGAATTTAAAAAAATGAGTTTGGCGGTGCAATTGTTCTTATGTCGGTCATTCATGGTGGGCAAATTGAGGGCATGTGAAGCCAAATTGTTGATTGGCATTAAAAGGAAATTACATTTATATAAAAGGATAAAATTAATTAGGTGTAATAAATATTGGAATGAAAATTGAGGCATATTGTTGTGTGTTAAAGTAACGGTGAGAATTCTGGGAATTTTGGCAAGTTTATGGGAATTTTGGGCAAGTCTTGAAATACTTTTTGGAGTAAGTAATGATGACCAATGATTGGCTCATTATGAGTCAATCATTGGTTAGAGGAAAGGAGTTGAAAAGAAAGAAAATAGAATACAATTCTGCAACGTGAATTTGAATTCATTCTAGCGTAATTTTTAGAGTCTTAGTTATTATGTTATGGGTAAAATTTTGATATATTGGTATGTATATGATTTAAATATTGGGTGAATGATATTTTGTGAGTACCATTTAAATTATGATATTGGAAAAAAAAAAGGGATGAAATTTTAGACTTGAAACTTGAAAAATATGATAGTTGAAATGATAGTTGGCATCAAGAATTAAGAACTTGATTATGCATTTGGGTGAATTTTTAGGTCAAGATTAAACACATAATAATGTGAGTGTTGTTAGTTCTGAAACCTTATTGTGAATATATATGCTTGAATAGACTGCATTGGTTCGGAAGTTCAACGGAAAGGGAAGACTCAAATCCTAGAGTGATTATTCGATTGACTAAGGCAAGTGGATTCTAAACTTTTGTTAGGCGTATGAAATTCGTGTATTTCCTTATGTGGTGTTGAGAATGATTTGGAGACTTGTTGCTTATTTGTTGGTGTTGTATTCCTTGTTGCGAATTGTGCTTTGTTATCAAAATGGTTATCTCCTCATTTTTCATTTGAGCATGTCATTTGCATTGTATCTGAGACATGGTTGTGATAAGAGTTAAGTGATAAGAGGATGTACCATTTCGAGGGTCGTATCGCGCGTCGCGATGGATATTATATTTCGAGGGACGTATCGCGCGTCACGATGGTTACTATTATCGAGGGTCGTGTCGTGCGCCGCGACAGATACATGGACAGATATGTCCCTCATGGGTCCCCGACTGAGAGATAACGAGTGTGTATCATTAGGGAAGACATGCATCACTATACTTGACATTGCATCTCATGGCATTACACATTTTTATTATTGCTGAACTTGAACACGTATTTTGCTGATATTGTGAGTGTTTTTATGTGAAACTTGAGACTGTTGAATATTGAGTTGTTATTGAAAATATGTAAACTGATAGAGCGTGGGTGTTGAGTTGTGTGCTTGGTAAACTGTGAATTGTTAGACTGTAGGGTGGAGGTTCCGATAGGGTGTAAGGAGTACCCGTATTTTGTTTACTTAACTTGTGTTTAGAGGTTTGCTTGGTGGGTATCGCGTGGTTTGGTACTCACCCCTTGCTTCTACAAATTTTTGTAGGCTACGAGCCCGGATCTTCGTGATACCTTCCATTCTCTTCGTTTCCGAGGCATTTTGTGGAGGATTGTGAGGTAGCTGCTTGTCATCTCAGCGAACTTTCCTACTCCAGTTTATGACTTTGTTTTTACTTTAAAGACAACTTCATTTTAGACTCGTATTTTTATTTCAATTATAGTATTTACATTAGAGGCTTGTGCACGTGACAACCAGGTTTTGGGGATTGAATTAAGTTGAATTATTTTCGTATTAGTAACTGTTATCAGACTTTGGTTTTATTTCCGCATTTTATCTTAATTATTGGGTTAGGCTGACTTGTCTTGGTGGGATAAGACGAGTGCCGTCACACCCATTTTTTAGATCGTGACAATAATATAAATATAAATATAAATATAAATAAAATTTCATAATCATCTTAAAAAATAAGATAAAATTATTTTATATGATACACTTTTTAAATTATTTTTTTCATATAATAACAAATCTCTTTTTTATTAAACTTTGTACTTTTATCTGATAAATATAGAAAAATATTTTGTGTAATAAATTTTAAAGTTAGATGATTTTATGTAACAAAAAGAAGTAATAATTTTTTGGATGATAAACTCATACTTGGATGATCACCAATAAAATTTATTCAAATATTTTTCATTTTAAAAATTTTTTTTTTGGTTGAAGAAACAAGAATAGCATTGATAAAATATGAGTCCAATTTTGTTCCTAGCTTCCTTGATTTTTCTCTCTTTTAATTTTTTTGTGATTCGAAAGTCGATAGTGACATATTTCTCGAATTATAATGATTTGAATTTGATCTCTTTACGAATATTTCATAAATTTGTCGGATATTTGAGAGGTCGATCCAAGAAAATATATTACCCTTTATATAGACGTGAATTAGGATTTAGGGTAGAGTAGCATCCAAGAACCCTAACTGGAATTGAACACGTCTTTTAGAGTCCCACAAAATTTCAATACCTACAAAATTTCCCTACTTCAAGACTTGTCGAAATAAGACTTGATGAAACTCAAAGACGAAGCTTGAAGTGCCCATTCTTTCACCTTTGTTGTTTTCTGGCTTTAGATTTGCTAATTTGATTTGTGAGAGAAGAGATGAAGGGCAAAATTGATCCCAGTGGGCGTGCCAATATGTTTGCAACAAATTTTAGGGTCGAAAATAAATAAATAATGATAAATAAAATCTAAAGAAACAAGAATATCATTAATAAAACATGGGTACAATTTTGTTCCTCTGCCGTTAGTGACAGTGAAGTAACCATAAAATTTACGAAGGGTGTACAAGCATTGAGTAAGTAATTATACCTTTCTTACAAATGAGTGCACCAAAATTTTTAAAATCCAAATGCATAATAATTAGCTCTAATGAGTTCATATTTAATTTAATATTTAATGAAAGAATGACCGAAAAAAATAATAAAGAGAGAAAGAGGAGAAAGTTTATCCTAGAAAGAACACACTTTTAGGCTTTAATGTTTCATTACTCTTTGACTACGACAATAATAACAACAAGACACAAAGATGGAAGAGAAAAATCAAACGGGATTTTAAAAAATAAAATAAAATAGTGGAACAATTGTGCTTTTAGATTTTGGCAGAGTTTGTAATTTTTTTGTTAAGTTTTACCAACAAAATTTAATGTAAAGTGAAAAATCGACACCTCAGGTAAGAACTTAATTGACTATTGATACTTTTATTTATTTTTCAAAAGAATTACGAGAAAATTAAATCTCTTGGTCACTTACTAATTGCATAAAAAATATTTTTTAATAATTTCTTACATGTAAAAGTAAAGATATCATATAAAAAGATCATAAAAATATATAATAAAAATTGTTAATAAATATATAACAAATTTCATTGTAAAGTTAAGTGAGTTAAGGTGAAAGTTGGTATTGCTCTTTAAAAAAATGAGAGAAGTAAATAGCATATGCTAGGAATCGCTGCAAGATCATTTCGAGATCTTCCAACATATTCGAGGGTTCAATGTTACTATTTTAACTTCGACCAACACACAAGATATGATTTTACCACCGTGGAGCGGCTCTTTGCCCTGCAAGCACACGCACAAGCAACCAAACTTTTGCTTAGTGATTTTGACCTCTGAGCAATACTACAATCTTGTATTTAAAGTGTCCAAAATATTACATATTACGTAGCATTTTATCTAAATATATCGTATCATTTTCTGACGAAGGATGTCAAATTGGACACCCTCGACATACAGTAACTTTTCTCCGCTCCTGATTCGTGATATATTTCTCTAAGTAAGATAATTTGAATTTAATCTCTTTATAAATATTTCGTTCCATGAATTTACAAAATGTTCGAGATGATATTCTTTAGCTTACTATTTAGTTTTTCAATTCTTTCAATTTTCACCTACTTCAATTTTTTTCTTCAAATTCTGAAGAAGAAAAAAACAATTGATTACTAAAAAAAATTTACTTTATGAGTCACCTAACAAACACTACTTGTGAAAATCATTTCACTAACAAGCTTCTTTCAAAACAAATTATAATTTGACCTGGCTATCCTTTATTAGGTAAAGAATTTTCATTCACTTTAAGATAACTTGAATCCTAAATAGCAAAAGTTACTTCAAATGACCATAATTTCAAACTCTATTTACAGTATGTACATTCAAGTGGTGTAAATCTTGCTCCTTTCTAGACACTATTTTGAGATGTGTAAATATAAAATACCACACAATTTTATGACACGTAATAAATCTTGCTCCTTTCTAGACACTATTTTGAGGAAGCAAACATCTCCAGATCCCTCAATGTATAACAATTTTAGGGATGACAATTGGGGGAGGGCAGGGGAGGGCGGGGCAGGCCACACCCTTAATAGGACGGGGCAGGGGAAGCTTTAAACGGGGCGGGGTAGGGTAGGGTAGGGCAAATTATTATTTCAGAAAATTTTTAATGGGGCAGGGTAGGGTCTAAAATAGAGGATGAGATAGCTAAAGGAGAAGAATTGGTGAAGAAAACTGAAAAAAACTCAACGATTTGGGGACTTTCAGGCTGCTAATATCGTGATTCTATAGCTTAAAGTACTAGTTTGAATATTTTTTCCATTTCTTGGTTTCATTATATAGTCACAGTCACTTGAAATTAGTAGAGTACTTATTTTGGAATTTTGTGGTTTTGTAAGGTAGTCATGGGATGGGAAATTACATGGAATGACAAACATTATCAAGGAATTATATAATAAGGGTATAATTTAATTTATTTACTTTATATAATTTTAGTTTTTTTTGCCATAATTAATGAAATTCACCACTTATTTTTTAACTAACCGTAAAAAATCTTTATTCTGATTTTGTATACAATTTTATACAAATCAATGTTATCTCTTCTATTTCTATTCCACCTCTTTCTCCTATAATCACTCCTTCTATCCGATTTGAAATTCAAATTGGCAAAAATTTCACTTCTCCCTCCGGTATTGATTTCTACTTTCACAGGTAACCGCCAAAATCTAGCCGTGAATCCATATTTTTTTTTATTTTTCCTTCTTCAACAATTGTATATGTATTGTGCTTTTTAGTTTTTTCATATTTTTTTGTTAAAATAATCGATCGTTCTTATCAGATTATAAGTTCTTCAAAATCAGAATGCATGAATCATCTTCATCTATGAGGAATCCCAGAGGTATGCCATTGCATGTCAATTTTGTTGACAATTTACCCTCGTTTTCAATGGGTTTAACTCAAGATTTTGGTGTTAATATAGGGTTTGTGGCAAAATCCAAACAAGTTCAAGATGAACAATCAATGGAAGTATTGAGATCCAAGAAAAAAAATGAACCAATGGTTGTTCAAAAAGTTATTGACAACGTCATAGCTAGCGGCATTAAAATTGTCGAAGGAGGTACAAAGAGGAAAGCAATAACCAGTGATTCAGAGGATAATGAATCTGAAATTCACGGAACCGAAGAACACCAGGATCGTGAGGTAGTGACTTAAAACACAATTTTAGATAGAACATTTTGTTACTTATGTGCCAATATACTTAAAATTGTCTATTTAAGCAATTTTTGTATATTCACATAATTGTATATAGTATATTGCATGTTTAGTATACGAAAGACATATGTATATTTTCTTAGTTCTATAAACGAAAGACATAAAAAAGTACTTTAAGTAGATGTATAGTTTATCCCTAAATTATATTATAATTGTTTATTGGGATCTGTATATTCTAATTAGTTTATACAAATTATTTAAGTTATGCATATAATGACCGGTATACTAAGTTAATAGGTGTAGTGTTGAATTGTATATTAAAGGCTCCCAATTATATATGTTTTGTAATTATAGTTTGTATATATGTACAAAGGTCAAGTGTATTTAGTTATCTTTATGACTTATAATTGTTTATTATAATTTGTATATTTTAGTAGTTATATACAAATAACTGAAGTTAAGTATATATTAAGTTTGTATATACAAAGTCGTTTAGTCAGTTGTATATTGGCATGTTTATGTACCATATTCATCTACACATACTAATACACCAAAAAAAAATAGTTTGTAGATATATACAAAAGAATTACAAATACAAATAAAATTATTGTTAGCCTTTTTAAGCATTACGTATACCCTGACACCCATGTCATTATGTATAATCATTGATTTATTGCTTTCTTCAACTTTATATTCAGTCTTCAATGTTTTATTATTCATATCAACACCAATGTGTGAGGCAATTGTTGTATAAAACTCAAGAAACGTTGCTTGTTCCTTAAACACTATACTCTCTACAGTATAATCAATGTAACTATTTGTATCGTCCCATCTTTCAAAATGCATAATCAAAATAGTCAATGAAAGACATTATCTGTAGAATTTACAAACAAAATTTTATTTCAAAACAATCACAAATATCGTATACACAATTGACATAACATTTTAATACAACCAATTTAAACAATAATAACAAAATTACATCACACTGACCTTGGTTTGCTCATATACAAATACTGCATCTAAAAAAACAAAATCTCATCACATGTATTTAATTGTCTCATACAGCTTTGTATATAATACACTTACATACATTTCAACATATACATTACTGCAATTTTTGTATATGAATATTAGAAAACACAAAACGTATCCTATACAACTATATTACAGGTAATGAAACTAAACACAATACTCAAATTTCATAAATATATACAATTTTTTCACACGCCTTCGTATATACAAAATTAATATACATTTTGAATATTTACATTATTGCAGTAATTTTTATATAAATACTAGAATACATAAACTACCGTATACAATCCATATATTCAAATCATTTTTTTCAAGAAGCAAGCCAGAAAATCATATATATAATTACGCTACTAATATATAGTAGTTTCAACCCGCAAACGACGACACATACATCCAAATTTGTATATACAAGAGAAAATTGTATAATTAATGTCTTTCAATTGTTGTAGGATTCTTTTTTGAAAAAAATAATTGATTTTGAACGTTTACCTTAAATTGTGGCATTATCTAAATTTAGTGTTACCCTGTTCTAACGCTACAGTTACAATTCACTTTTTTTAAAAAAATGTATAAATTATAAACAAAAAAAATGTTATATACAAATTAAAGATACCGAAAATCTAAACTATACCCATGAAATGTAATTAGGTAAACTATACCCATTTAATGTTATTTCATCTAATAAGTTTGCCATATATGAAATTTTCCCATTATTAATATAGTAGTAATTTAAGGTGTGCTTTGATATTTTTCTACGTTTCAATTGTGACAGATAATGTGCTACATGCACAAAAGAAACACCAAAAATTCAAGTTTACTCCTTCAATTCCTACCATCACTTATCAATATTTAAATTTCTCAGATTTGTGAAGGTTGATACAGCTAAAAAATCTCGTAACTTGAAGGGTTTTGGGTCTTGCACTGTTCTTGTAATGGGGCAGGACAGGACACGATAAATTAATTTTTCAAAAAAATGCTAAACATGATAGGGTAGGGCAGATGTTACTAGGTACGTCAAGGCTTATCCCGCCCTGTCCTAATCCGCCCTATTGACATCCCTAAATAATTTATTGATGAGACATCTCTCAGACGCGAAGGATGATATGAGTAAATTTGCTACACTTAATCCAACCCGGCCATCAGAGAGTTATTTCATTGTGTCTATTTCTGCATTTCTGTTATGCAAATTGAACCACGATATGACCTGAAATTTAAAACATCAATAATATTATTTGAATACATATAATAGATTTAAGGTGTTAAGTTAACTTATATAGTTCAATGACATTTACTTTCTCTTTGAAAATGCATATTAAAATTCCAGAAAATCAAAGATAAAATTTTATGTTAGAAATAAAATATAAGAAAGCCACATAATGGGCTCAAATACATAAAAAAAATAATCAAGGACAAGATCTAAGCAGAGAAGAAAAAGCTAAACAGTTGTATAAGTTTTTTTTTTTCAATGGACCAAAAGAATGCACTTTTTTTAACATAATGATATATTTTGGGAGAATTGAATGAAGTAAGAAATTATTAGTTTAAATTAAATGCTATAGTCACAATTTATTTTAATTGTAATTCGCAGCAAACATTTTCTATTTTTGCCATCTGATTCGATATACAATTAGCCATTTTTGATTTACAATTAGTCATTTTATACATTTCGGTATAAAATGCGTTTGTGTTTGTATAAAGCGAGAGAAAAGTTTATATACAAATACAAATAAATATATTTTCGTCCTATACTCTATTATTATACAATACAGATCTTATTATACAAATTACAATGTATAAATGAATTTATACAAAACTAAACAATTTGTATAAAATTGGATGTTTCTAGCGAATTATACAAATCAAAAGTTCCATAGCAAACATAAAATTTGCTATGGAGCGCAATTATGCAAATTATAGCTATAATATAGAAATATAATTTTTATATTTGCTATATGTGAAAGTTACTCTGTTTATTCTAACTACCATTTTATTTAGGGCAATTTACAGAAATCACATACTATTAAGGCAAAATTACAATTTATCCCTTAAAAGTTTATAATTACAAAAATCCGTCAAAACAGATACAATAATATAAGCGATAATACATTAATCTAACGTGCAAGATACTTTAATTTGATGCGCGAGATACACTAATCTAATCTGATGCGTGACGTACATTCTATACATGATACACTAATCTGATGCGCGAGATACATTCTATACATGATACACTAATTTGCTACACGAGATACATTAATCTGATGCGCGAAATACACTAATCTGATGCGCGAGATACACTAATCTGGTGCGCGAGTTTATACATGATACACTAATGTGATGCGCGAGATACACTAATTTCATATGCGAGATATATTAATGTGATGCGTAAAAATGAGAAATTTTAAAAATTTATAAAAATTATAGGGGATAATGATAATAAGTAAACTAAAAGGTGAGAATTTCCATAATTAATCCCTTTATTTACTTGGACAACCCAACAACAAAACAACAAAAACTGCAAAACAGTGGCAAGCCATCACGTTCGGGCATCAGTGAAAAAATTACTAAACAAGAGAGGAAAAAATAGAATGTTCCAGCCGCTTAAAGCCGAGCTATTAGCGGTAAAATTGAGTTTAACCGAAATATCATTCTTATCGAAAAGATATTACAATCAATCCTTAACAGATGAACTTAAAATAAATTTCATTTACAAATATGTGATTTTCTTTGTTGGGCACTCCTTAAGAACCATCAATACCATTTACATGAGCCCATAAATTCTTTTGCTTTAACTATAGAAACTATGTTATATTGTTGCTTACTTACGTTCATAAAAGTAGTTTATGTACATGAGCCCATACGACTTTTTGCTTTGTAACAATAAACTTGTTTTGTGTTGGTGATTTTCTTTTTAACTTTTCGACTAAGAGGGAACTACGTAGAATGTGGGCCCATTTTTTAACTATACAATTTGAGAATTTCATTTATACCAAAATAACATATTTTTTTCATTTACATAGCAATATATAAGGAAAAACTACAGAATATAGCAAAAACAATTTATATTTAATGTATATAGCTACAATTTATTTTTTAAAGCTATATGGATATACTTGCATATTAATTAGCAAACTTAATTAACCATGAATTATCAAAAAAAAATTATAAATTTTTTTATATATATTTGAATAATTATTACTAAATAGGAAAGATATCACTATACACCTAATAAATGCATTATGCACATTTTATGAGGATATGCTCCCCATACTTACCTTATTCAATATTTTTCTCTTTCAATATACATGTGTTAATGTCTTTATTATTATTATTATTATTATTATTATTATTATTATTATTATTATTATTATTTTCTTCCAATTTCCTTCTAATTCAAGATTCTTAACATGATTATATGAACGATTTTTGTAATTCATCTTCGTTGGATATATATATATATATATATATATATATATATATATATATATATATATATATATATATATATATATATATATATATATATATATATATATATATATATATATATATATATATATATATATATGTATATATATATGTTTCTCAATTTTTGTAATGTTTTGTTTGAAGAATTTATTTTCACCAACATTCAAATACATAATTTAATTATGTTAAAATTTACTTTGATGTAAATGACATAATATATGAATACATTTCATTCTCTTGACACACATATAATTGTATTTGAATGCTGAACACAATGGAATAAATATACATCTAAATACTTGTTATTTTTCATGGACTATTCAATTAGAAATACAAGTGTATTTGGATACATTAATACATTAAATAGATTTGAATGTATACATATACAACACATCTATTTTTATTTTTATTTTCATAGGGTGAAATACATATACATTTGGATAATCATATTTTAGTATAGTTCATTGTCATTTTTTCTAGATTGTCCAATAGTATTGATATATCAACACAATTGTATTGAGAAATCTTAGAGATACAATTATGCTTATCGTGTATTTAAAATTGAAACAAACAAGATTCATCACAATTACATTAGATCAATTTAACTAAAGAAATTTAAGTGAAATACCTTTACGTTTGAACAAGAACAATAGCGACAATGAAAATTTGTATCGACGTATTCAATTTTTTTAAAAGTAATTGGAATCTGAAAGTATACACATTGACTATGTAATCATTAGTTGTTAATGTAATAATGAGAAAGTTGATAATTTCAGCACATAATTAAAGGGATTCAGTTACCTTATTTAATTCTCTATAATTCAATTTTGTATCACTATATAATTAACAAAAAAAAAATATAGCTAGATAACTATATAAAATGTAGTCATTTTTAGTAAATAACATACTTATAGCTATTGAATTTAAATAACCCTATCAATATAATCATTTATGTAAGTTGCTCTATTTTTTTTTCAAAAACAGATTTTTTTTTTAAAAAGGTATTTCCAACTCAGCCACACTTATCACTATTTCATAAATTACTCCAATAATTTTACCTTCCCTTATTTATTCAAATTTTATATATATTATCTTCCATAAGCGGTTTCCTACCAAAACAAAACTCTCATTCTCTGATGGGGGACCGATAGGATCGACAATCGATAATGAATACCAATAATTTCTCAATCCTAATTCAATACAACAGGCGATGAGACTCATCAGCTAATTGTAAAAAATTGCATGTTGTTTTATTACGTGAATAAATTCGAAGAATCAACAATTTATGTTTTCTACTTTTTGATATATATTTGTTTAGATTAATTTGTCAAATTTAGTGAAATTGAATTCATAAAATTAGGATTTTACTACGTGATTGATTGAAGCATCTTCGAAATTTATGTGTAATTAGAACAACAAAATATGTTTTGATTGTAAACTAAGGATTCCAAATATTATGAATGAATGATTTATTTTTGTTCGCAATATGTTAATTAAGCTGGTATGTAATAGTCAGCAAAACGGTTCATATGAAATAGGTGATATCCTAAAAAATACCAATGTGAACAAAAGATTTGAAATGTGATATGATTCATATGATGGTGTTTTTGTGATACGAACTGCCACAAATTTAATATGTTAATGTATTTTGGTGTATAAAATAAGTAAGAAAACGTTTGATATTGGTTTTAACACATAAAAAATATCAATTTGAAAAATTGAATTGGTATGTTATCAGAAGCATATGATGGTATATTTGTTGTTACTAACTCACACCATCCTATAGCATGGTGTTAAGTTGGTATACTTTTTTGTTCAAATTATATTACCTTCATGAATATTTTTAAATTTTAACAGGTAACTACATGGATTTTATGTAAATTTTAAAACATTTTAATTATTATTGGGTATACTTGGTTGTGAAAAACAAACAAATTTGACGTCTATGATATATTTTCATGTTATAGTTGGTAAGTTGGTGTGTAAAATAAGTGAGAACACTTCATATGTTAGATTGATTATCCTAAAAAACAAAATGAAAAAAATTAAATTAGAATATTTTCTGGTACATATGATGATATATTTGTTGTTGCATAGTGACACCAATTATACGGTGACTGTGTTGGTGTATTTTATGGTAGGCATAATACATATATTAGACCCTAAACTTTGCTTCAAATTTTAGCTTTGATCTCCAACTTTTATAATGCACAAACAAACACTTTAACTATCCAACTTTTAAATAAATAAACACATGAGTCTTACATGACACAATACATGTAAGACACCACGTAGGACAAAAAATGACATGTAGGACATGTGTATCTATTTGTTCAACTTTATACAAGTTTAAGTGTCTACTTGTGCAAATTCAAAGTTGAAGGGCATAAATGTGATTTGAAGCCAAATTAAAGGGCATATTTATGTATTATGCCTTTATGGTACAACTATATAAACTTACTGAATAAATTTTTACAGGTAATTACGTAGATTACAATATTGAAGGAGTAGTGTATGATCCAGTATCCAAATACGACGAATTGGTTACTGCTAATCTTCACAAATAGGATTGGATACAACAATTTATCAATTAGGAATCAAGTATCTCGTGAGTGGTACATCTTTACCATTGAAAATAGATAACCATATGGGAGTGCACATTTATTTAGATCAAAAGCGATGCAATTTTGATTTCTTCTCAAGGTATCCTTTATGTGTGACATGTTTAATCAGAGCTATGAAATCCATCGAGTACCGAACTAATGTCCAAACAACAAAACAAAATATTTTGCGCTCCAACACACTGTTTTTGACAGACATGAGTCCAAATTTGGTCTCCATTTAAAAAAGTCGATAACATGGTCAATTCAGATGAGAACAACATGAAGACGAGAAGAAGAAAGATTTGATTGAGAGATGAAAACGACAATGAAGAAAAAAGATCGAAAGACTAAAGAGAAAGAAGAAATACCAAAGTGGTGAAGAAGATGAAAGGTTACAGAGAGTTTCTAGAAAAAAAGTCAGATACCTATTGAAATCAGTACCAATTTTTGTGATAAAAAATCTTTAACTAAAATAAATAACTCAATTAAAAAAAGACTCAATACGTAAAAGCAAAAAAAGTACTTAACGTGTAAAAATGATTTGTGATATTTGTAGGAACTATAACCAACTTTATTGGTAACACAAATCAGTATATAAATGGAATACCAATAATAACTACACAAAACATAAAAAAAGGAAATTTTTTAAAAAAACCCTGATAAATTAAATACCAAATTACACTCCACTTGATAAGGTACAATCTACTAAAAGTTGGAGAGAGAAATTCCAAAAAAAAAATTAAAAACAAAAATTTAAATATTTTGTTATGTATGTGATTTAAAAATTTAGTTTGTAATTAAATATAAGTATATTGATATTTTGTTAATAGTCTTAAATAGTATATTTTGTAATTTTTCTGGAGTAGAAATTTGATTGGCAACGGGAGAAATTTCGAGATTGTATTCCGAAATCATGTTTGGACATGAATAGTTACAATTCCCCTCCCAAATTTTGCCAGAATATTTCAAACTTAAAAAAACTCCAAATAATTGTTTTCTTTTTTCACATTTTTCACTTTGAATCACTCACAACTCCATCAACAATCAACCCATGACAACTTCGATAACTTACTGGACAAGAAGACATCCAAAAGATATCACATGGTCTCCAGCTTGCAGTATTGACCAACAAGCCTTGTCGCCCAAGGGGCAGTCTCCGACTTACAAAGGCTTTGACAAACAGAGAGCACACACGTAGTGGAGGTACAGAGTAATGAAAACACACCATGAGGCAAGAGAGAGAGAGAGAGAAAACCGTTCCGATCCCTTGTAGTGGTGGACAATGGCCCAAAAACCATTATTGAGCGGTGTAGGTAATCAGGAGTTTGAGTAAACACAAATGAAATTGGATCAAGTTAGTGTTGTGACGAAAAAATGAAAACGAAAATCTAACAATAAAGAACACCAAGTTTAACGTGGAAAAACCCTTCAAACCGAAGGTAACCACCACGGTATCGACAAGATCCGAATTGCTTCACTATACCAATAAGAGGGTTACAAATATTCTTCTAATGGCTACACAACAAGTGCCAAAAGAGAACAAACAATAGCTACACCAACAAAAGATAAATAGAAAGAAACACCACCCAAATCCAGCTTCTGTTCGGGACCTCAAACAGGATCTTGCTGACCACCGAATCCGATCGCCACCGTTCAAATCAACCACCAAGATGTCAGGAACACTCAGTCAAAATTTAAGCCCAATCCAACGGCTAGTTAATCATGAAATACGATCTGAACGTTGCTGGTCGGAGAAAAAGACTGCAGCAAAAAAACCCTTTTTCTTCTCTCTTTTCTCTTGTTGAAAGCTCTCTCAAAAAACCTCTCTTATGTACTAATGTCTTTCAAAGACAATACCAATGAGCAATTGAATTATTCTCTCAAGACCATCCTCTATTTATAGAGTTGTGCTTTTCCTTACAAAGCCAAAACCAACTACAAATAGGATTACAATTCCAATCCTTTTCCTAATAGAATTGGAAATAAAATAAAGAAAATAATTCCAATCCTTTTTCAAGTAGGATTAGGCCATGGGCCTTTGGCTGGAACATGGGCAATAGCCCAACAAACTCCCCCTACAGCCAAGGAACCAAATGGACTTCAATTGGAGGAACTTTTGACAGGCTTCCTGCCTGCCACACTTCTACAAAACTCATGCTTGTCTACGATGAGTTCTTTCCACTTATCTCTATGAGTATCTAACATGACTTCATCATAACCTTCAGGTTCTCCCATGTTAGTCAATAGAATATACTCATCATGAGAATAACGTGTTGAGCTTCTCTTCTCTCTAGTAGATCTTCTACAAGAGATTTCTAGAGCATCCGAAGCGGTCATCCCAACATGAGTTGGTTGATTATCAACCACAACATCATCAGTAGGAACAATTATATGTTCTACACTCTGATCATTATCTTGGGTTCCTTCATGTGCAGAAGATGTATCAATAATAGGATTGGATCAACATTAACTAAGCTCTCATCAGTCTGAGAATCTGGTTTCTCAGTCTTGTCAATATCTTCAATATTTTGATCTTCAAAGAACGCAACATCACGACCTCTAATGAGCTTCTTATCAATTGGATCATAAAAGCGATATCCAAACTCATCTTGACCATAACCAATGAAGATGCACTGCTTAGTTTTAACATTCAATTTCGACCTCTCATTTTTTGGAACATGCACACAAGCTTTACACCCAAACACTTTCAAGTGATCATAAGAGATATCCTTATCAAACCAAACTCTGTTTGGAACATCACCATCCAAAGCAACAGCAGGAGAAAAATTGATAACATAAGCAACAGTGTTAATTGCTTCAGCCCAAAAAGAATTTGGAAGTTTAGCCTCTGAAAGCACACATCTAACTCTCTCAACTAAAGTTCTGTTCATCCTCTCTGCCAAACCATTTAATTGAGGAGTCTTTGGAGGAGTCTTCTGATGACGAATTCCTTGCGATTTGCAGAAGTTATCAAAGGGACCAATATACTCACCACCATTATCAGTGAGAATACATTTTAATTTCTTTCCAGTTTGTCTCTCAGATAAGGCTTGAAACTGTTTAAACACATCAAGCACTTGATCTTTGGATTTTAAAGGATATACCCAAATCTTGCGAGAACGATCATCAATGAAAGTAGCAAAGTAAAGTGCAACACCTTTTGACTTCACTTTAAAAGGACCACACAAATCTGAGTGTACTAGCTCCAATAGCTCAGACTTTCTTGAAGGAGGATGACTGTGAAAAGAAACTCTTTTCTGTTTTCCTGCTAAGCAATGAACACATCTTTTCACCTTTGCTTGTTTCATACCAGCAAGCAAATTCTTCTTAGCCAAATAGGTGATCCCCCTCTCGCTCATATGAGTAAGCCTCTTGTGCCACAATTCTGATGAAGTCTCGCTCTTCACCAAATTTATAGAGTCACCAAGAATCGATCCTTGTGTCACGTATAAATTTGAATGTTTTCTTCCACGAGCTAAAATCAATGAGCCTTTGGTGAGCTTCCATTGGTCATTGAACAAGTCATTATAATAGCCATCATCATCTAGTTGTCCTACAGAGATCAAATTTAAGGGAATGTTTGGAGCATGCTTGACATTCTGAAGGACAAACGTTGAACCAGTATTGGTTTTTAAACAAACAGTGCCAACACCGAACACCTTAACCTCACCAGCATTACCCATCTTTAACACCTCAGAGTTAACAGAAGTATAAGATGAAAAGAAGTCTTTTCTTGGTGTGACATGTGATGTGGCTCCAGAATCTACTATCCAACTTGTATCTTGAGATACAAAATTGATGACGTCTTTATCACAAGCGAAAAGAAGGTCATCTTGGACAACAGCAACAACATTATTTTCATTGTTTTCTTCCTTTTTCCCTTCTTTAAGATCTTGCTTCAATTGTTTGCAAAATCTTTTAATATGTCCTTTCTTTCCACAATGATAACATATAATATTTGGATTCTTGAATTTTGACTTGCTTCTGCTTTTACCTCTACTCCTCGGATCTCTTGTCTTATGTCTCCCTCGATCTTCTGTATATAGAACATCTGAATGTGAAGATGTGTCTTGAGATTTTCTCCTAACCTCTTCATTCAACACACCACTCTTTGCATATTCCATAGTCACCTTTCCACCAGTGGCAGAATTTGTTAAAGAAACACGAAGAGTTTCCCAAGAATCCGGTAGAGTATTAAGAAGCCAAAGTCCTTGTATTTCATCATCAAAATTAACACCCATTCCTGATAGCTGATCAAGAATACCCTGAAAATCATTTATATGATCAAGAATAAGACTGCCCTCCTTGTATTTAAAGGTCATCAATTGCTTTAACAAGAACAACTTGTTATTGCCAGTTTTTGAAGCGTAAAGCGTCTCCAACTTCTCCCACAATGTTCTAGCATGTGTCTCATTCACAATATGGTTGCGAACATTATCTTCAACCCATTGTCTTATATATCCACATACTTGTTGGTGCTCAAATTCCCAATTTTCATCGGTCACATTCTCGGGTTTATGAGCAGAAAAAACTAGAAGATGCATCTTCTTCACGAACACTAGATCTTTCATCTTGCTTTTCCATATGTTGTAGTTTCTTCCGTTTAGACATACCATCTTGCTCATATTCACCTCCATATAGATAACTTTAGCTCTGATACCAGTTGTTGTGACAAAAAAATGAAAATGAAAATCTAACAATAAAGAACACCAAGTTTAACGTGGAAAAACCCTTTAAACCGAAGGTAACCACCACGGGATCAACAAGATCCGAATTGCTTCACTATACCAATAAGAGAGTTACAAATATTCTTCTAATGACTACACAACAAGTGCCAAAAGAGAACAAACAATAGCTACACCAACAAAAGATAAATAGAAAGAAACACCATCCAAACCCAGCTTCTGTTCGAGAACTAAAACAGGATGTTGCTGACCTCCGAATCCGATCTCCACCGTTCAAATAAACCACCAAGATGTCAGGAACACTCAGTCCAAATTTCAGCCCGATCCAACGGTTAGTTAATCGAGAAATACGATCTGAACGTTGTTGGTCGGAGAAAAAGGCTGCAGCAAAAGAACCCTTTTTCTTCTCTCTTTTCTCTTGTTGAAAGCTCTCTCAAAAACCTCTCTTATGTACTAATGTCTTTCAAAGACAATATCAATGAGCAATTGAATTATTCTCTCAAGACCATCCTCTATTTATAGAGTTGTGCTTTTCCTTACAAAGCCAAAACCAACTACAAATAGGATTACAATTCCAATCCTTTTCCTAATAGAATTGGAAATAAAATAAAGAAAATAATTCCAATCCTTTTTCAAGTAGGATTAGGCCATGGGCCTTTGGCTGGAACATGGGCAATAGCCCAACAAACTCCCCCTCCAGCCAAGGAACCAAATGGACTTCAAGTGGAGGAACTTTTGACACGCTTCCTGCCTGCCACACTTCTACAAAACTCATGCTTGTCTACGATGAGTTCTTTCCACTTATCTCTATGAGTATCTAACATGACTTCATCATAACCTTTAGGTTCTCCCATGTTAGTCAATAGAATATACTCATCATGAGAATAACGTGTTGAGCTTCGCTTCTCTCTAGTAGATCTTCTACAAGAGGTTTCTAGAGCATCCGAAGCGGTCATCCCAACATGAGTTGGTTGATTATCAACCACAACATCATCAGTAGGAACAATTATATGTTCTACACTCTGATCATTATCTTGGGTTCCTTCATGTGCAGAAGATGTATCAATAATAGGATTGGATCAACATTAACTAAGCTCTCATCAGTCTGAGAATCTGGTTTCTCAGTCTTGTCAATATCTTCAATATTTTGATCTTCAAAGAACGCAACATCACGACCTCTAATGAGCTTCTTATCAATTGGATCATAAAAGCGATATCCAAACTCATCTTGACCATAACCAATGAAGATGCACTGCTTAGTTTTAACATTCAATTTCGACCTCTCATTTTTTGGAACATGCACACAAGCTTTACACCCAAACACTTTCAAGTGATCATAAGAGATATCCTTATCAAACCAAACTCTGTTTGGAACATCACCATCCAAAGCAACAGCAGGAGAAAAATTGATAACATAAGCAACAGTGGAGACAAATTGATAACGTAAGCAACAGTGTTGTGTGCTTCAGTCCAAAAAGAATTTGGAAGTTTAGCCTCTGAAAGAACACATCTAACTCTCTCAACTAAAGTTCTGTTCATTTTCTCTGCCAAACCATTTAATTGAGGAGTCTTTGGAGGAGTCTTCTGATGACGAATTCCTTGCGATTTGCAGTAGTTATCAAAGGGACCAATATATTCACCACCATTATCAGTGCGAATACATTTTAATTTCTTTCCCGTTTGTCTCTCAGATAAGGCTTGAAAATATTTAAAGACATCAAGCACTTGATCTTCGAATTTTAAAGGATATACCCAAATCTTGCGAGAACGATCATCAATGAAAGTAGCAAAATAAAGTGCACCACCTTTTGACTTCACTTTAAAAGGACCACACAAATCTGAGTGTACTAGCTCCAATAGCTCAGACTTTCTTGAAGGAGGATGACTGTGACAAGAAACTCTTTTTTGTTTCCCTGTTAAGCAATGAACACATCTTTTCACCTTTGCTTGTTTCATACCAGCAAGCAAATTCTTCTTAGCCAAATAGGTGATCCCTCTCTCGCTCATATGACTAAGCCTCTTGTGCCACAATTCTGATAAAGCCTCGCTCTCCATCAAATTTATAGAGTCACCAAGAATCGATCCTTGTGTCACGTATAAATTTGAATGCTTTCTTCCTCGAGCTAAAATCAATGAGCCTTTTGTGAGCTTCCATTGGCCATTGAACAAGTCATTATGATAGCCATCATAATATAGTTGTCCTACAGAGATCAAATTTATCGAAATGTCTGGAGCATGCTTGACATTCTGAAGGACCAACATTGAACCAGTATTGGTTTTCAAACAAACAGTGCCAACACCAAACACCTTAACCTCACCAGCATTATCCATCTTTAACACCTCAGAGTTAACAGAAGTATAAGATGAAAAGAAGTCTTTTCTTGGTGTGACATGTGATGTGGCTCCAGAATCTACTATCCAACTTGTATCTTGAGATACAAAATTGATGACGTCTTTATCACAAGCGAAGAGAAGGTCATCTTGGACAACAACAACAACATTATTTTCATTGTTTTCTTCCTTCTTCCCTTCTTTAAGATCTTGCTTCAATTGTTTGCAAAATCTTTTAATATGTCCTTTCTTTCCACAATGATAACATTTAATATTTGGATTCTTGAATTTTGACTTGCTTCTGCTTTTACCTCTACTCCTCGGATCTCTTGTCTTATGTCTCCCTCGATCTTATCTATATAGAATATCTGAATGTGAAGATGTGTCTTGAGATTTTCTTCTAACCTCTTCATTCAATACACCACTCTTTGCATATTCCATAGTCACCTTTCCACCAATGGCAGAATTTGTTAAAGAAACACGAAGAGTTTCCCAAGAATCCGGTAGAGTATTAAGAAGCCAAAGTCCTTGTATTTCATCATTAAAATTAACACCCATTCCTGACAGCTGATCAAGAATACCCTGAAAATCATTTATATGATCAAGAATAAGACTGCCCTCCTTGTATTTAAAGGTCATCAATTGTTTTAACAAGAATAACTTGTTATTGCCAGTTTTTGAAGCGTAAAGCGTCTCCAACTTCTCCCACAATGTTCTAGCATGTGTCTCAATCACAATATGGTTGCGAACATTATCTTCAACCCATTGTCTTATATATCCACATACTTGTTCGTGATTAAATTCCCAATTTTCATCGGTCACATTCTCGGGTTTGTGAGTAGAAAAAACTGGAAGATGCATCTTCTTCACGAACAATAGATCTTTCATCTTGCTTTTCCATATGTTGTAATTTCTTCCGTTTAGACATACCATCTTGCTCATATTTGCCTCCATATAGATAACCTTAGCTCTGATACCAGTTGTTGTGATGAAAAAGATGAAAACGAAAATCAAACAATAAAGAACACCAAATTTAACGTGGAAAAACCCTTCAAACCGAAGGTAACCACCACGGGATCGACAAGATCCGAATTGCTTCACTATAATAATAAGAGGGTTACAAATATTCTTCTAATGGATACATAACAAGTGCCAAAAGAGAACATACAATAGCTACACCAACAAAAGATAAATAGAAAGAAACACCACCCAAACCAAGCTTCTGTTCGTGATCTAAAACAGCATCTTTCTAACTTCCGAATCTGATCTCCACCATTCAAATCAACCACCAAGATGTCAGGAACACTCAGTACAAATTTCAACCCGATCCAACGGTAAGTTAATTGGGAAATACGATGTGAACGTTGCTGGTCGGAAAAAAAAGACTGCAGCAAAAAACCCTTTTTCTTCTCTCTTTTCTCTTGTTGAAAGCTCTCTCAAAAACCTCTCTTATGTTCTAATGTCTTTCAAAGACAATATCAATGAGCAATTGAATTATTCTCTCAAGACCATCCTCTATTTATAGAGTTGTGCTTTTCCTTACAAAGCCAAAACCAACTACAATAGGATTACAATTCCAATCATTTTCCTAATAGAATTGGAAACCAAATAAAGAGAATAATTCCAATCCTTTTTCAAGTAGGATTAGGTCATGGGCCTTTGGCTGGAACATGGGCAATAGCCCAACAAAATCACCCTTTGAATTTGAAATTGAATGAATTTCCTAGCTACAGGCAGGGGCGGAGCCATCTTGAAAAATTATACTATTTATATATGATTAAAATAATATTTTATGTATATATAGTAGATGTCGAATCCCCTTCGGCTACTTCGTGTGTTTGTTTCTATAAATTTTGAACCCCCTTATTAAATATTCCGCCTCCGCCACTGGCTACAAGTTATGTTGGCAGAGATCTTGCTGATCGAGAGCTTATTTTTAAGTCAAGATGTACTTGTTTATTTTATTGATTTTATGATTGGTATAAAGTTAGCAGCATAGTAGCTCAGGCTCAAGTATGACACTGAGTGCACATTGCATCCTTGAGTTTTGAGTTTTGATAAGCTTGATATTAGAGCAATGTCATATTTAACGAAATTTACAAGTCATGTCTACTAAAGTCTTGTTTATAAATATGTTGTGCACCTCATTTAATTTGTGGAGTTGAACTTTTGAATGTGTATACACTTAACTCAACACATATATAGAAACATAAGAATATGCATACCACCAACCTATAAGCGGTTGGTAGGCCTTCGCACCACATGCCATATTTTCTCTATAGTCACAAATAACTCGTTTGATGTGGTATTTTAATTGATTCTTACATTTATCTTCTATTTCAGTTGATTATATGTTATATTTATGCCTTGCATTTGATAAGTTATCAAATTCATATAGACATACTCATGAATTATTGTTATATTTAAAATTAATTGAGAGAATTTTAGGAGTTAGTTACCGTATGTGAAAACATTACTTGAAAAGAAAGTTGGAAGGATTTGAAGCTTAAATTCACTTAAATACAACATGCTAAGAAAGAAGTCCCAACCGACGTCTCACCGGCCAAACACAACCTAAAATAAATAAAATTGGATTGAAAGAATATCAATTTATAAAAAAATAAATTGAATCGGACTAATTTATATAAATTAAATTAAATTACCGGGCGGTATAAAAAAAATCTTACTCTTAGAGTCTGTTTGGTATTTGCTCTAAGGATGCAAGAAGTGCTTTTCTGAGAAAACAATATTAGTTTTAAAAATTAAGTGTTTGTCGAATCCTTAAAACCGCTTTTAAATGAAAGGAGAAACAATTTTTCTGTTATTGAAAAGAAACTAAAAATTTGTGTTTTAAAAAAAAGCAGAAGTAGAAAGTTATTTTTTAAGACTAAATATCCCTTGAATATTGACATATTTATCAATATATCACTAATTAGTTGATTAACATATCTATAAGTTTGATTAATTTTCCTTCAACAATTTTATTTTTTATTTTTATAATATAAAATTTTTAGTTTTTATTTCTCTACATAAAATAATTTTAATATTCAAAGCACATTGATGCTTACCCTTTTTCGTAATTTAACTTTGAAAAAAATGTCTTCTTTTTTAAATAATGAAACACAAATTATTTAACAAAATATTTTCCAAACGAATTTATTAAACACAAATTGTTTTTTTAAGAAAAACACATTTTTCTAGAATATGTTAAACACAAATTGTCTTTTAAGAAAAACATATTTTTCTAAAAAGTTATTCAGAAAAAACACTTTTAAAAATAAGTGTAATGTGAAACAAAATGTTAATTGAACTGTATCACCTAATTTGTGGTCCACTAATTAATTCATGACGCCACGGATGATGCCTTTTTCCTACTTGAAGTTATACCATTGACTCACAAATAAGACTTCAACTCTGGACGATAACAATATTCCACATTTTGTTCTTAAGATTATTTTATTTTTTAATTTAAAATTGTGGAGAATAGCTATGAACATCAAAAATAGAATTTTCAAATTATAAGATTGGTCAACTCTTAAACTCCAAAATAACATTTCTACAAAAATAATGTAAAAACAACATAAATTGAAAAATGAAATATCCGATTTAGTTAGTAGAAAGACATGCTTCAAATAATACACTACGCGATTGTTTACTTATCAAGTTTTGACTTGACACACCTATTAAAGAAAAAATAATAATTAGTGAAGTGAGTTTACCATTTTATTTATATTAATGAAAGAGTCTCAAACATATTTATTCACTACATTTTCAAAGACATTAAGTTAATATTAATAAATCGAAGGCATAATATTTTTTTTTTCTATTCTTGATTTGTCAAAAATAACTACTAAAAAAAAAAAAATCAAATTAGAAAATATTTTACAAATTAATAGGGACGGAGGGAGTAATACATCAAATCACTCGATATTAAATCAATAATGATTTAAAATCCAAGAGAATCCATAAATCGAATAGTATTGCATGTTTTAAATGATACATCAAATATTTTTTTTAATTTCTCATTCGGTGTTCAAAGTTCACATTGGAACTCCAACTAAATCCCGATTGCCCACTGCAAGGCTCATTTGGGGGTGACGCTCATAATATAATTTTTTCCGTACGCATGGCTCGGACCTGAGACCTCTAGTTAAAGGTGAAACACTCCCAGCAATGCACCTCAACATGATTTTTTTCATACTCAGAGTCCGAACCCGAGACCTCTGGTTAAGGGGAAACACACCCACGACACCACAGCTCACGTTGGCCATCAAATAAATTGTTAAGGCATCAAACTTCAATTATATCATGAAGATATTTTTGAGCCTCTTTGTAGCAATTTAGCACCTTAAGTGGATCAAAAACTAGTCCATATTGCTTCAACTTGCATGAGCCTATTTTAATTTGACCATTGACCTGAGTAGCTATTCTATGTCCACACACTCCACATGCATGAGGCCTATGGGGTTGACTTGCACAATCTTCAACCTATAAATAACCAACACTATTTTTATCAAAGGCAACAACAGTCAGCAAGCATAAGAGTAATTAGGAAGAAAGATGAGTTCAGTAGCAAAATACAGAGGGATTCGGAAGCGAAAATGGGGGAAATGGGTGTCGGAAATTCGAGTTCCAGGTAGCAGTGAACGGCTTTGGCTAGGTACTTACACTAGTCCTGAAGCTGCAGCTATAGCACATGACATAGCCTATTATTGTCTCCGTCCAGAATCATCGTCATTACATAAATTAAACTTCCTTTCCATGTTACCGCCTAATGTTCAACCTGGAATGTCACCAACATCTGTACAAAAAGTTGCCTCTGATGCTGCCATGGCTATTGATGCTCAGTTTCTTACAACACCAACACCTTCTCAACAACATGTTGATAATTATGGGCAAAATCAAGATCTCAACATTTCTGTTGAAGATTATCAATATTGATATATCAAGCACATCACAACGTCTGTTCTCTTTTTTGCTTGTACATGTACTCAAGTTTGGTTCGATTTCATGAATTTTTATGATGTTGAGTAATTGGACGGATTGAGTTCTTTTCAAATGACCTAAAAATTCTTATACGTATAATGAACGCAAATATAAAGTTACTGGATTTACGTAAACCTATAACCATTGCAATAGATACTCTCCCTTACACAGACAGAGGAGCCCCCTTGCTGTGCCCTGCTTCATCTAAAGGGGAAAAAAAGTAGTAGTAAAAGCAGTAACAATGACACAAAAGCTAAGCTCGAGAATAGAAAATATCTTTGTGTAAAGAAACATTCTTCAACATATAAATGGAAAATCAGAGTGACGACTCAGTCTTATTGCTGTCTTCATTCCATTTTCTGCATCTCTGTCATCATGTTAGGATGTTTGGGGCGAAAACTCTATAAAGAAGCAAAATGTCATACCAGCTCGGATATTTCATGTACGGACATGCCCCCTGCACAATTAACTCAAAAGTCATAAACAAACATTGTAATGTGATGGACATAATGTATTACCACAAATTAGTATTACATATTTAAATGAAGTGAAGTTGAGATCCTAATAAATGGCAAGGAAAATATAGCTATGTAGTAATTTCACATCTTCAAACAATAAAAAATTAACCCCTAACTACAAAATTTACAGTGAGCGCTATGTAGCTTATTCGAATAACCTTGTAATTGTATGAGTTGCTAGATATGGAAATTAAAACTGGTAAAAGGTAACAAGTGCTTTGAAATGGAAAACATGTGTAGTATCTATGCCGTGTGTTCCATCCTGTAAGCTTTACACATTGAAACACCTACGACGTGTGTTTCATGCTGCTTAGAAAGGAAATTTTCCTCACAATTCCAATCAACCGATTCATTGAGCAACTCTTGGGTAAACTATTAAATGAAAGAATGACTGTTTTCGGCCTAAACGTGATCTTTCATCAATGAAGTAACAGTGTGTTGGAAGAGTTAGCTAATATCAATTCCACAGCTAGAAGAAGAGAGTCTTACTTCCGTTTCTTCTTTCCATTGCATATCTACACCTTCCTCCAATCCATCATGAATTTTCCCCTTGTTATTTCAGGCCCTATCCATCTGTGTGTCGGTATCCTGATCCCAACGTCATCCGTCATCTCTAACCTCAGGGTCTCTGAAAGAGTTGGTTTTGATTCTTGTGGAATCAAACTAAATGAAAGATGAATTAATATGAATATTTGGTAGGAAGATAATTAGTATAAAATACAAGTCAAAGATTGTATCTTGGTAGGTGAAAGTTAGGCAAACCATAAAATGGTTTGCTATCTTAACCTTGACAATTTTGACACATAGTGATGTCATGGATGACATCAATAGGATGAATTTATTCCTATAAATAGGTAGCTCTTAATTCATTTTAAAATCATCCTCTCACTTGCCTTCTCACCTTCTAAGTCATTTGTGCTCTCTCTCTTGTAGTATTTCACTTGTATTCTTTGTAGAGTGAAATAAATATTGGTGCAGTTGTTCTTTGGTGGACGTAGGATCATTTTAATCCGAACCACGTTAAATATTGTTGTTCTTCCTTGTTCTTTAGTTTCACATTTCCGCTAACAATTGGTATCAGAGCCAAGGTTCTGTCTGAGTATGCTCTGTGGTTGCAGCACAGTCTGAACTTCCACATCAGAAAAGGATTACTTTGATTTTCTGTAGTTCCAAATACATTGTAGTAGAAAAGGAAGAACAAGTAAAAAAATGAGTTCTATGAAGTTTGAAATTGATAGATTTAGTGGGCGCAACAACTTCAATATCTGGAAAATCCAGATGATAGCGTTACTGCGGAGGGAAGGTTCAATCCATGCTATTGACGGAAAGTACCCGATAAGATATCGGATTCCGACAAGGAAAAGATTGAAGGAGATGCATTGAGTGCAATCCAACTGTCCCTTGCACCTAACGTACTTTGTGAAGTGAGTACAAGTACCGAAGAGACGGCCAAAGAGTTATGGGAAAAGCTGGAAGGGCTTTACCAGGACCAGTCAGTGACAACAAGGATGTTGTTACAACGGCGTCTTCATACATTTAAGATGGATTCAGGTACTTTGTTGCAAGACCATCTAGATGCGTTCAATAAACTTGTGATGGACTTACAAACTGCTGGAATTAAAAAAGACGAGGAGACGCTTGCATGTTCTTTGCTATTTTCATTGACTTCAAAATATCGTGATATTGAGAATTCAATGATGTATAGCAAACAACCTATTAAACTTGAGCAAGTGCGGCAAGCACTAAACTCTTGTGATGTGCGGATGCATTTTGAATAGTGGACTCTTTGTAAGAGGTCGTACTAGCCAACAGGGAAGGAGCAAATCGAAGTACAGATCAAAGTCTCGTGTGAACAAAAAGAATGCGGAATGTTGGGGCTGTCACAAGAAGGGGCACTTTGAACGAGATTGCCCTATGTCGAAGTCCAAAGAAAAGGCGAGCGCATCCATTGTTGAGCAAGTACATGATAATGATGATGATTATGTACTAACAACATCATGCAATAGTGGAGTCTATGACAACAAATGGGTCTTAGACTCTGGTTGTACTCTGCATATGACATTCCGAAAAGATTGGTTCAGCAACTATGAAACAAGCAGAGGAACTGTATTAATGGGTAATAATGCAACTTGTAAAATAGTTGGCATTGGTTCAGTTCATGTTCGCTGTCATGATGGAATCGTGAGGACTATTACAGAAGTCCGTCATGTTCCTGATCTAAAGAAGAATTTGATCTCCCTGGGTACTTTAGATAAACAAGGCTATAAGTACATGAGTGAAGGAGGAAATATGAAAGTGACTAAAGGGTCTTTAGTCATGTTGAAGGCCAAGCTGAAGGATGGCCTCTACACACTTGCAGGAAGCACGATTATTGGCTCTGTAAATGCATCTACAGTGCAGTTATCTAATGATGACAAGGCAAAATTATGGCACATGAGACTAGGCCATATGAGCGCACAAGGATTGGAGATGTTGAGCAACCGCAACCTTTTAAACGATGAGAAGATCAGCACACTTGAATTTTGTGAACACTGCATCTTAGGGAAGCAGAAAAAGGTCAGCTTCAGCACTGGCAAGCACAAGACGGGATGGGTGCTAGACTATATCCATTCAGATTTATGGGGTCCCTCTAAGCTTCCATCGAAGGGAGGAGAGAGGTATCTTCTCACATTCATTGATGATTTTTCACGAAAGGTTTGGGTGCGTTACCTGAAGACAAAAGGTGATGCTTTTGAAGCATTTAAAGAGTGGAAGATTTTGGTTGAAAATCAAATGGAGAGGAAAATCAAGTATCTTCGCACGGACAATGGCTTGGAGTTTTGCAGTGAAGAGTTCAATGATTTCTGCAAGGTTTATGGGATCGCAAGGCATAAGACGGTCAGGCACACACCACAGCAGAATGGAGTTGCCGAGAGAATGAACAGAACTCTTCTTGAGAAGGCTCGTTGTATGCTCTTACAAGCTAAGATGTCCAAAGTATTTTGGGCTGAAGCAGTTCATACTACTTCTCATATTGTCAATCGGTCTCCAGCATCAGCGATTGACTTTAAGACTCCGAATGAGGTCTGGTCAGGTGAACCCTCTAACTATGCATACTTGCGAATATTTGGGTGTCCAGCTTATTATCATGTTAATGAAGGAAAGCTTGAACCAAGGGCTAAAAAGGCCATATTCGTAGGGTATGTAGATGGAGTAAAAGGGTACAAACTATGGTGTTTGTCTTTACTCAAATTTGTAGTTAGTAGAGATGTTACCTTTGATGAATCCTCTATACTTGATCCTCGTAAAGTTTCTGTGGAGTTATCTAGAAACGAGAACAACGAGCAGGTGGAGCTACCGGTAAAGCTTACCAAGGAACGGGATCAAGAGACTCAAATTGATGAGTCAAAAGATGCAGATCTTAAAGAACTTGCTTCCAATGAACCATACACAATTGCAAAGGGAAGGGACAAAAGGCAGATACGGAAACCGGAACGTCTTATAGAGCAAGAAAATCTGATTGCACATGCGTTCGTAGCTACAGAAGAAGAGATTAAGGATCTCGAGCCCTCTTCGTATGTTGAAGCAACTTATTGCAAAGATGCTGCACAATGGCAGTTAGCCATGATGGAAGAGATGGAGTCTCCTCACAAAAATGAGACGTGGGTCTTAGTTAAAAGGCCAAAAGGGATGAGGACAGTTGGATGCAAATGGGTCTACAGAAAGAAAGAAGGTATTCCAGAAGTGGAAGATGCTAGGTTCAAGGCGAGATTGGTTGCAAAGGGTTTCAGTCAGAAGGAGGGAATTGACTACAATGAGATCTTTTCTCCAGTTGTGAAACATAGCTCAATTCGCGTGCTACTAGCATTGGTTGCACAATTTGATTTAGAGCTTCAACAGCTTGATGTCAAAACTGCTTTCTTACATGGTGATCTAGAAGAGACAATCTATATGGATCAGCCTGAAGGTTTCCTAGCTGAAGGAAAAGAAGACCATGTATGCCAACTGAAGAAGTCTTTGTATGGTTTGAAGCAATCCCCTAGACAGTGGTACAAGAGGTTTGATGCATTCATGACTACACATGGATTTTCGAGGAGTGCATTTGATAGTTGTGTGTATCACAAGAAGATGTCTGGTAACTCTATGATTTATCTATTGTTGTATGTTGATGATATGCTTATTGCTGCTAACAACATCACAGAGATAAATATTTTGAAGAAACTGTTGAGCAAGGAATTTGACATGAAGGATCTAGGAGTTGCAAAGAAAATCCTTGGAATGGAAATTTCAAGAGAAAATGGTGTTGTACATCTTTCTCAGAAGAGGTACATCGGAAAAGTTCTTGAAAGATTCAATATGCATATGAGCAAGCCTGTAAGTACACCGTTAGCTTCTCATTTCAAGCTTTCAGAGTTACAAATGCCTCAATCTATGGATGAGGTGGAGCATATGTCAAAGGTTCCTTATGCGAGTGCAGTTGGTAGCATTATGTATGCTATGGTATGCACACGTCCAGATATTGCCCAATCTGTAAGTGTGGTAAGCA
The DNA here is from genome assembly GCA_016801875.1 of Solanum sitiens. NCBI lineage: Eukaryota > Viridiplantae > Streptophyta > Magnoliopsida > Solanales > Solanaceae > Solanum > Solanum sitiens. The sequence goes on along the minus strand of JABWTJ010000864.1, from coordinate 285,655 downwards.
AGTACATGGCAAATCCAGGAAAAAGGCACTGGGAAGCTGTCAAGTGGATATTGAGATATCTCAAAGGAGCTCCTGATGTTGGCCTAACCTTCCGGAAAAGTGAAGGTATTTCAATTCTCGGTTATGTAGATTCTGACTATGCAGGGGATCTTGATCGAAGGAGGTCTACAATTGGATACATATTTACTCTCGTTGGCAGTGTCGTTAGTTGGAAATCGACTTTACAGTCGATTGTCGCTTTGTCTACAACAGAGGCAGAATATATGGCAGCAACGGAGGCAGTGAAAGAAGCTATCTGGTTGAAAGGTTTGGTGGCAGAATTGAGTTCGGTTCAGCTTGAATCAATTCTAAAATGTGATAGTCAAAGTGCTATTCATTTGATTAAAAATCAAAGATTTCATGAGTGCACCAAACACATTGATGTCAGATTTCATTTTATTTGAGATGTCGTAGAAAAGGGAGCTATCAAGGTTGAGAAGGTTATCACAGACGATAACGCTGCAGACATGTTGACCAAAATAGTCCCGCTTGCCAAGTTTGCACACTGCAAGGACTTGGCGGGAGTATGCATCAATTGATGCAACTCTAAGAGAACAACTGCTAGGTGGAGCTGGTATGTTCAACAAAGGTTTGATTCTTCTTGTTTCTTACAATGGTAATGCCCAGTAAGCTTAGAAGTTTTGGCCGGAGTTGTTTATACGCATGCTTGGAACACAAACCAAGGTGGAGATTGAAAGAGTTGGTTTTGGTTCTTGTGGAATCAAACTAAATGAAAGATGAATTAATATGAATATTTGGTAGGAAGATAATTAGTACAAAATACAAGTCAAAGATTGTATCTTGGTAGGTGAAAGTTAGGCAAACCATAAAATGGTTTGCTATCTTAACCTTGACAATTTTGACACATAGTGATGTCATGGATGACATCAATAGGATGAATTTATTCCAATAAATAGGTAGCTCTTAATTCATTTTCAAATCATCCTCTCACTTGCCTTCTCACCTTCTAAGTCATTTGTGTTCTCTCTCTTGTAGTATTTCACTTGTATTCTTTGTAGAGTGAAATAAATATTGGTGCAGTTGTTCTTTGGTGGACGTAGGATAATTTTGATCCGAACCACGTTAAATATTGTTGTTCTTTCTTGTTCTTTAGTTTCACGTTTCCGCTAACAGTCTCAAAAAAGTTTATAACTGCGGCTTTTGCTGCCTGTTCAGAAAGCAACAGACAAAATTATTTCATACTTAAGGTGTACTATGAACACTGACAAAAGAAAGAATCTCAAGAATGTTAAATCAGAAAGCAGAACAAATGCAGTTTAAAGGTCTATATGGTGTTCAATACTTACAGAGTATAAGCTCATTCGTAGCAAGGGTAACCAGGTCTCCACTGATTCATTCACCATGACTCGGCCTCTGGTTTGCCTCAAGGAAGGTAGAGCTACGTAGGTAGGATACACGTTACCGCATAAATTAGTAAGACATTTTTCAAAATAGAGTTTTAGTTGACTAAGAACCTGCAGAGTTATAGCCTCCTCATAATGCACAATTGGAGGGAGTAACATTAAGAAACTATGTTTTGCTTAAGGTAATGAGAGGGTGGTTTAGGGGAAGAAGGGTTCATATGTTAATAAAGGAAGACATGTTGACCACATTGTAAACCATGATTATAATTTTTACAATTGGTAATTTCCTATGCTTTAGGGTCAGTCAAAATAAGTTGGAATTTACATATAATTTTAGGCATCAGGTTGTCATCATATATACCCCATTTGGTTTGTGATCTCTGATATATATGACAAGTATTTTTATAAATCTGTCAATTTTTTGCTGAATGTCTCTCAAAGTGACAGAGTCTTTCCATTATATAGAGAAAATAAATATTACACATCCCTAAAGATCCGCCATTCCTATCCCTAAAGATCAACTATTCTATCTCCACAAATTTGCTATTCGACCCATCTAAATCTGCCTTGCTATCCCTCCGAATTAGCTATTTTTTCACAATATTTATTCTTTTGATTCTACAACAAATGTATATGATCATGCTAATTTATATCACTATATAATTACATTAATATACACAATCATTTAGTTGTCCATCATGCTAACACCCCCCATCAAATTGATGCTGGTGGATCAAGAAGCATCGATTTGCCTACTAGAAACTGATGGCATTGCCGTGCCATGAATTTTGTAAAAGCATAAGCTATTTAAAAATCACAGGACACTTGTGGAAGAGTAATGACTCCTTTATCTATAAATTCTCGTATATAATGACAATTCACTTCGATGTGTTTGGTCCTCTCATGAAAAACTGAATTAGTAGCAATCTGAATAACACTTGTATTGTCAACATGTAGAGGAGTAGGATGAGATTGAGGAAATCCAATCTCAGCAAGTAATCCATGAAGTAGTATAACCTCGGAGCAAGCAGTAGACATGGATCGATATTTAGCCTCTTGAAGATTTTGATACATGATATTGCTTTTTACTCTTCCAAGATATTAATGACTCTCCAAGAAACATGCACAAGCCAGAGACTGAACGACGAGTATCAGGACATCCCTCCCAATAAGAATAACTAAACGCATTAATACAAATAGGAGAACCACTTAGAAAGAACAATTCACGAGTAGATGTTCCTAGAAGATATCGAATGATGCGACGAACAACTACCAAGTGGATATGACAGAGAGCTTGCATAATTGACTAACTTGTTAAACTGCAAAAGAGATATCAGGTCGAGTAATAGTAAGGTAATTTAGAATCTCAACTAATTGTCGAAATATAGTTGGATTAGGAAGAAGATTGTCTTCCTCACGACGATACTTCACATTCAATTCCAATGGAGCATCTATGGAGGAGGAATCTTAAAGACCATCCAAAGAAATCCTGAGTATATTTGTGTTGGTTTGGAAACACACCTAAAGCAACATTATGAACTTTCAAATCCAAAAGTTAAGTAAGAGTACCAAGATCTTTCATATCAAAAGAATCTTTAAACTGCTGTTGGAGGATAGTGATTAGTGAAGAATCATTTTTTGTGATAATAATGTCATATACATACACCAAAAGAAAACACAACCTTTAGAGGTTTTCTAAAGAAACAAATATCAGTCATATTTGCTCTGCTCAAAAGAAAATTGTATAAAAGAAGACAACAACTTATCAAACCAAGCTCAATAGGAGCTTGTTTTGATCCATACAAAGACCGCTTCAACTTGCTTACATCTGATGTAGGCGATGAGAACAAACCAGGTGGAGGTTTCATATAAATATCTTCTTTAAGATCACCATGGAGATTTTTTTTTACATGCATTTCATAAAGAGACCAGTTTTGTAAAGCAACAATGGCAATAATAGTTCGCACTATAGTCATTTTAGTTACAGGTGCAAAAGTGTGCTCATAGTCCACCCCATAGTCTTACCAAGAACACCAATTGAGCTTTATATCAATCAAGATTTCCATCAGAATGAAGTTTGATTGAATAAACCCATTTGCGTTCAATAGGGCGGATATTTAAAGGAAATTAAACAATGTCCCATGTGTCATTTTCTTTAAGAGACAAGTTCTTTCTCCATTGCTTTTGGCAAACATTCATTTTGGTTTGGAAGCTTGTGAGTAACAAGATGGATCAAATATGTTGGATAAAGTAGAGGAAAATCCATACCAATTTGGAATATGAGATACTCTGGTAGATCGCCGAGTAGGCTCAAGAGGACCAGATCTTGAAGAATTCTCAAATTCTAGTTGTGGTACAATTTCAGGCGGCAAATCAATGTTGGGATATGATAAAGTTGGCCGACGTTGTTCATACAAAAATCTAGGTTTGAACCTCTTAAAAGAAGATGATAAATCCTCAAAAGTAGGAATAAGAGGAGAAGCAGAAGATGAATATTCTACAATCGTAGGAAAGAAATACTGATTCTCAAAGAAAACAATAATTCTAGAAATATGAAATTTATAAGAACATGAGTCATAACAAATAAAAATGTTTTGAAAAGTACTATAACCCATAAAAGCACATTTAGTAGACTGTACTATACAAACAAGTTATTGCGCCGCGAAGGAGGCAAATGCACAAAACAAACACAACCAAATGCATGCAAATATGGACACTCAACATTTAGCACTTTAGATGAAAATCTATTGATTAAATAGACAATAGTATACAAATATTCCACCCAATATTTAGATGGTACAAAGGACTTAATCAATAAAGTACGAGTGATATCTAAAAGATGATGATTTTTTCATTTAGCAACTCCATTTTGTTGTGGTGTATATGGGCAAGAGTGTTGTGAGATAATTCCTTTGTCAAGTAACAATTTTTTGAATTCATAAGATATATATTTTCTACTAGAATCAGATCTTCATAATTTGATGCATGTAGAAAATTAAGTCTCAATGTAAGCCAAAAATGTCTTGAACATGGAAAATACCTCAGATTTGGATTTAAAAAAATACACCCATGTAAATCGACTATAATCATCTATGAATGTCACAAAATATTTGAAACGAGCATGAGAAATAATTGGTGAAATTCCCAAACATCACTATGAACGAAATCAAAATACTTTGTAGCACCACTACCAAAATTTGGAAAAGGAAGAGTTTTACTTTTGCCTAATTTACAAGTAAATCAATCAATGGAAGCAACTTAAAATAGATTTTATTTCCCAATAAACCAGAATTTGATCAATAAGACAACACAACAGAATTTGGATGTCCTAGACGCTTATGCCAAACCTCAGTCTCCCTAGCAGTAGAAGTACAAGCGAAAGATAGAACAAGAGCAATGGAAAAGTGTATAAGCAACAATCGTCCAACTATCAAACCCTTTGCGATTATCATCCTCGACACTTGATCCTTCACAAGACAACCATTACGAGAAAAATTCACATCACAATTGTTATCTACCAATTGCCCAACTGAAATAAGACTAGTTGAGAGCTTTGGTGAAACAAAAATATTCTTGAAAGTTGGAATATACCCAACCTTGGTAATGAGTAAATTACTACCATTGGCAACTTCCTCCTCATCCTTCTTCTTCTTGTTCTTCTTCTTCCTTGATGTTGTAGAGGGAGAATTTTTGAGGAGGATATGAACTATGGAAATTATTTAGATGTTGAGAAAATATGACTTAGTTTAGGTGAATTTGACTTTAAATGACTTATATAGTGACCCTAAACTTACCCAAAAGGACTTCACTTTGATTGGACTTAAATCGAAATTTCCCAAAACACCCCTCACTTAAAGTGAGCTGCCAAGAACCACGTGAGGATCCATGAGCCACGGTCGTTAATACAAGACGTGGTCCCATCCGTGGTCTTGGGGGAAGTAGCTAGGCAAATTTTTCCTTTAGCTCACAAGCCTAAGGCAATCTCACGAGGGGCTCCACTAGTCGTGGTCAAGGCCACGAGTTGTGGTTTCTCTCTTGGGCCTTGCGATAGTGGCTAGGACTTCACGACTTGGAACCTTTGAGGCTATGTGAAGACCACAACCACTCCTACGACCCTTGGTAGCCTTCAAGAGCCTTGAAGTGGCTCATGGGGAAGGGTCTCATTTTGGGTAGCTTGGCAAGCACACTGCCTAACCCACCACAGACCAGACCGCGAGCCGTGGTGGTGGTGGTGGTCACTAAGGCAATGTCTAGGGGAGAGTGGAATGCCCTAGTCCTCTCTGTTGGCCCTTGCCCACTTCCTTGAATATAACCCCAACGTTTTGCTCTAGTTTTAGCCTACTATATGGGCTATGTCCCTTTTCATTTCGACTATTTTAATAGATGGGTAAATTGAGACAAACCTATACTTCCGCTTTCTTTTATGAACAAACCTATACTTCCGCTTTCTTTTATGAAAATTTCGGACTGGAAAATGCATCTTTACTCTTTAAGGTTATATGCTTATGTTATGATATGCTAAGTGGCTTACATGGTGTCTTTCGGGGTTCTATGTTCCTTGTTACATCTAGGGTACCCATGGTCATGACAACCGGTGAAGACCAATTTTTTCTAGGTCGTAATAGACCTTTAACGACTAGATTTATACTTTTAACGACTGGATTTCCCTTTGTTAAAAGTCATTTTTCTTGTAGTGATTCAAGACATAAATATTGAACACTAACGATTCTCAAATAATTATCCATGAAAACTTCAAGCATTTCACGATTTTCATAACTCATGGAGGGATTACAAAATAAAACAAGAGGGAACGAAATAGATAAAAGAGACAGACTTTAACCAAAAGATCACTATAACACAAACAAAGATGAAGTACTACAATTATCCAAAAGACAAGATAACAAAATAAACTAAAATGGGGGAATATTGGCATAGAGGCCCTTACCCCACCAAAAATAAAATGCAGCAATGAAGAAAGTATACAAGACAGAGATAAAAGGGTCCCGCGACATGCTATAACTATAGAGCACTCTCATCTGGAATCATAGGTGAGGCAGCCACAAGAGGGGCATTGATGCCCTCCAAAAGGATCACTAGAGGCATCAAGGAAGACCCATATGGGGCATTATTGCCCGTCCCAATGCTTTTAGGTATGGTGGAGTCTGAAGAGACCCTACTAGGACCAACCTCTGAAGCTCTAAAAGGAATCTCTCCGGGGCAGCATGAAGAAGACTCCTCGGTCTCCTGCAACTCAACCAACATCTTCGAAATCCCATGCTCCTCATCCCGCAACTTTTCCTGATCAATCTCCTAGACCAAATCATCCTCGACCCTCTCAACATAATTATCATCAACCACATTAACACTCGTAGCTACGTCAAGAATCTCAATAGGAAGATGCTTAGTAATAGGAATATTTTTCATGGAGGTAGGTTAATTAGGTAAATGAACATCTCCCCAAAGTAGGAGATATCCATGGATTTAAATTGGGTTACCTCTGCTCGCAAGGTAACAAGTTCATTTCCAATGGTGTCTAGTGCACCAGAACTACCCTTGGCCTCCTATTGGGCCTCAAGTCTAGCATTGTGGTTGTCCAACCTCTCACCATGGCTTTCAACAAACCCCTCATACTTAACTAATATCTCTATCAATGAATCTAACACATTTTTAATGGTCCGATCAATGATCTTGGGCATGTTTGTCTCAAATCGGACAACTCTAACATTTGCCGAAGGAGCAAGACTTCCTATATGATAAATCATCACCTATGTCTATGGGGTAGGGGTGATAAGTTTCTGGGAAGGTCTCACATCAGCATTAGTAGAAACACCAGTACTAGCAGGAACAAAAGAATCTCTAGTAGCAACATGAAGAGCATGAGTCATAGTAGAAGAAATACATTCCTTCTCCACAGAAGGAGAGAGTGTGCTAGCCTCAACCTCTAGTGTGGTGGAATCTATATCGAGCATTGTGTCTAGTTATGGAAGCTTCCTCCTAGCCACATCCCCCGTAAGAACTTTGATATCGCTGCAAGAAACTAGGGTGACTCTAAGATCTGTTGCTTCTCTATAAGGGACTCCTACCATCTCACAGACTTATATAATCAACACCAGAAATGGGAGAGAAGTCTTCTCCTGCTTACCTCTCATTAGAATCTCATCAACTGTAATTGCACACATATGTATGTGCTCTTTGTATTTTATTGTGCCTACCAAGAATGCCTTGTCATGGTGAAGGAAAGACTCATTTTGCTAAGATATTATGTCACTAGAGATGGATCCAAACCTGTATCTCTACCACTATATTCAAGTCTTTCTTCTCAATCCGAGCACCATCAACCATCAGGAGAGACAGAGGCGGAACCACATGCACCGGATAACTTTTTAAAAATATTCAAATATGTATGTATACACAGTTGATTAAACGATAATATATATATAATTGTGCACCCTTACAACCAAAAGTTGCTGCGGGTGCACTGGTCTAAGGCGCCTATGTGAAGCGCAAGAGCGCGGGATTGAAACCCACTTGAAGGTAAGCAATTATTTTACTTTAAATTCAGTTTTTTCTCTTATAAAAAAAATTGTTGTTCCATTATTGTCCATTCCTTTCTTTATTAAATTTAAAAATAAATAAAAATCCCAACACAATTCTAAACAAAATATAAGACTAATTTTTTCTAACACAATTCTAAATAAAATATAAGACTTCTTAATAAAATATAAGACTGTTAAGACTTCTAGAAAATCTACGCTTACAAGTATTCTCACTGTATAATTAAAGTCATACTCCCATTATCTCACATAAATTGGTAAGTTCTTCTTTATAAGAGTATTTTTTTTGTCAGATTTGTTGATGATTCTTGTGATTTGAAATGGATAGATTTTTGACAAAACATAATTCTTGTCGACCAAGTTCTAATTTTAGCGACGATTCTTTGCGTTTTATAGATGAATTTGATTTTCAATTACTTAAATCGAATCTTGGAGAAAGAATATCCATTGATAATTATAGCCCTAAAATATGAGATGAAGTGAGAAGACATTATATTCAACAAGGCCCTTGTAAACCGGATATTCTTGATAAAAAGTGAATTGTACTTCTTTAATTTTTTTTATTTTTTAATTATAATGTTCAATATTTCTTAAAGTGAAATAAAACAATAAAATTCATTATTAAAATTTATTGGGACCTCAAAATTTTCGGAGGCCTAAACAGGGTGCTTCGCTAACCTTACTCTTAAGTCACTTCTAGCCTTACCCTTGAGCCACTCTTAGTGGTTCTCCCGCATTTTCAAATCCTGAGTTCGCCTATGAGGAGACAGAATAATAAATAATTAAGGGGACCAACCACCCTTTCAAGGAATCTATTCATGTCTCACCCAGAGTAAATATAGATCTTATTGGAATGTTGGTTTCCCTAGTAGAGTGTTAATAGCTCTTCATCAATCATACCTCCACTTCTTCAACCAATATCCAAACTATACCATTCCTCCTCTTTCGAAGGGCCTGAGTATTAGCATTGTAGAACTCTTGCACCGAAGAAGGAATATGGGGTTCCTTGGCTCGGTGAACCCCTCAAACTTGTGCAACCAGATAGTGTCCCAGATATTTGGGAAGTCACTCATGACTTTGTAAGTGGAGAGTCGTCTCTCCTTAAGGATAGTTCTCTCTCTAGCAACTTTGATACAATTGAGGGATCTTAGACCGATCAGTTGGAGGATTCTATGAGTAGGTGCTTCTATATAAGAGGTTTGCACTAATTTGGACCTAATCTTAGTCCTCCTCCTCACAACCCCCTTTTAAGGATGTACCCTTTCATAGGTAGATGGTTTTAGGGTTGTGATTGTTGACGACGTTGAACCTTCGAAGGCTAGTTAATGGATAGGAACCGGTGTTTCTTTGGTGAAGGATGAGGAGGATCTTAGTATGGTTTAATATCAAATGCAACAACTTGCTTTCCTTTAGTTTTTGTCATTACCTGCAAAGCACACATTCAAACTTTTAAGATTTTGAAGGTTAGTTGAAATCAAATGTACATTGAATGCAATTTAAAAAAATTCCAAAGGCTTCCCTATCAGGAAAGGGGATCATCAAGTAGGATCAGTGAGCTCTAGTGAGCTCGTTAAATTAGAAAGTTGCAAATATTTCAGGATCAAGCAAAAAAATGGAGTTAATTCCAACTCGGTGATTCATCGATCACTTTCACCGATCTAAAAAAAGTACATAAAAAATAACAGTGCAAATTGGAAAGACACATGCATCAAAGGCGATATCTACTACCACTCGGTGATTCGCCGAAGGGTTCGGTTGACTAAAACAATCCTACCAAATGAGATAGTACCCACGGTAATATATATGCTAAAAAGAATGAGTGGGACTTAGGTGATGATTCCCCTACTTGCCTTGGCGAGCTAAGCCGCCGCCGAAGAAGTATTTAGCTAGTACCTAATTTTTATGGATAAACCGTTATATACAGCACATACGAGCTTCTTCTCATCATTACAACCCACCCATATGCTTATCTACGCATGGGTACTCAAACTTCCCCTACATATTGCTAAGTATTGCACAAATCTAAGATTTTCCCTTAAGAAAGTAATCACCTTGTCTATCATTGGGAAAAATCATGCAATTGGGTCAGCACAAGGATAATGAGATTTCACCCACATTAAATTGGAATCAAGACCAACATAATTATTAGTTCAATTTAAAATTTCAACTAACACAATGAAGACTAAAATTCTACAGGCACACACATCAAAATATATCTGGGGTACAATCCAAATCGCACAATATAACGCAACCAATGAAATATAACAAACAATAACACTTAATGGATTCAAGCTCACACTCATTATCCAATTAAAAGCTCATAAAGCTCAACAAAAATTTAAAACCAACATAAGTAGGATCACAAGTTGAGAAAATCAAGGAAATGGGGCTGTGTTGATGGAAAATCCAAGAAACCGCACTCCTCAAACTTTGAAAACACATAATAAAGACTAAAAATCACACAAAAGAAGCAATGCAAGAGGAAGGAGAGAAAAAGACTTCAAAATATAATAGGGTTTGATTTTTGGATTTGAAAATAACCTTGGAAATTTTATATCGAGCCTATTCGGTGAATCACCAATTGAAGCTTAAGCTCTTTGAACATGCCTGGGCGAACACTAAACCTAAAGGATGTGTCAGCGGACCTTATAGAGTCCGCATAATGCACTTCAACGAATTTCCAATCATAACTTTAATCACCAATTTTGACAGTACACTTTTCCACCTATTCCAACTCAGAAGGGTGGAGAAGAATGAGTCCACTCAACAACTTTGACGCATCACCGTTTAGGTATTGACATCACCTTTTCCTCCCTTTTCAATTATTAAACTTTTTCTCGAGCTACACTGACAAAGTACATTATTGAAAGCAATAAAAACAGAATTAAGGACATGGGTTGCCTCCCAAGAAATGCTTTATTTAACGTCGTAGAACGACATAATTATCAATCTCAAGAATCATTCGTGATGTTTGGGATGGTGTCACCAAGCATGGGTTCCCTTTTTCCTTGGATTGAGATGAGTGGAGATTTGGCACAATTAAGTCTCTAGCTTCTTGATAGAATCCGATTGATAATTCATAGTTTGGGATAAAGTGCTGATTTCATTATTCAATTCCTTCAACCTTGTTGAATATTCTTGTAAGCATTTCTTCAGTACACGTTCCTTCCGGGGCAACTGGTTGTCTTGGGTATGTATGATAATGGGGAATCACATTCCTATATTTTTCATCACCCTATCTCTCCAATTTCCACCATGCTAATCTTTCCAACCACCATATCTATCTTTATTACAACTATTGTTCCCACATCGTTGTTTATAATTTGTATGAGAACCCCCCTTCCCCATTTGGTTTCTCAAGTATTGAACTTTTTCATTGTATAATGCCACAAACTTGGCATCATCCGTGCACTTCCCCATATTGATTCCAACAACATTTAGAAACTGATGTCAACTTCCCATGACATGTTTACATAAAAAATCTAGTTGGGTCATCATTTTGGCCATGTTTTCATTTCGTTCATGGTCCTTATTAAGTTTTTCTTTGCTCACACTCAACTGTAGAGTAGTCACTTGGTCTTATCTAGAATGCTTGGTTAACTTTGGTAATATGACCTAGCAGCAAAGATACCACATCATACGATTGTCTCATTAATCCACCTTGGACCAACTGATCAACCACACCTCTATTGACTGAATCAAGGCCGCAATAAAAGTATTACAACAACAAATGGTTCAGAACACCATGCGTTGGACATTACAAAAGTAGCTTCTTGAACCTTATCCATGTCTCATGTAGAGGTTCACCTCAAATATGCTAGAATTTTGGATTAGGATTCGAAGTTTAACAATCTTTAGGGGTGAAAAGAATCTCTCAAAGAAGGTATCAATTAGCTCTTCGCACGAAGTAATAGAATCATTTATTAATTCTAACAACCATTTTCTAGCCTCTGTCATTAAGGAGAACTAGAATAACCTCAACCTTACAGACTCTTGAGAGATGTTCTCGAACAAAAAATGTACACATGCCTCCATGAAATTCCTATGGTGTTTATGAGTATCCTCATGAGTTAGGCTTCCTAAATTTCCTTTTATCTGAAGCAATTTTATCATTGTTCTGATTATGTGAAACACAACCCTCTTGTGTATAAGAGGTATCTAGATTGCTCATGTGGTTTAAATATCATTTATGTGCATATCGTTCAAATCACCAATACTGTCGTTTTGACAAAAGTGACTATCTCATGTCCGTGGTAATTCATTGTATAAACCTGAAAATCAGTCAACAACAACAACAGACAACAATTTACCATAACTTAAGAAAATTAAAATCTAAATTCTCAATTAGACTTGTCAACCACCATTAAACGTCAACAAAGCCATTTTTATAAAACTCAAATGTCCTCTTTATGATTCATTAAAAGGAACAATGGTTATCATCAATAAAAATACACGACAAAAAGTTGGGGTTTAATCTGACAGAGAATGGCATATCATGAAGAATTCCTATCTAGAAATTTCGATTTTAAGATCGCTTATTTGTAATATGTGGAAAAAGTGGGTGTATAATTCCACGAATATAATAAAAAACTTTGGTTATAAATTATCGCAATTAAACTAAATACCGAAGAATTCAATAGTTAACACGCTGTCTAGGGGTGCAGGGATTGGAAATTAATGTCACATAGGGGGGATTGTGCTGCTCCATATTGATGAACATTCATGAATAGGCTAAGTCATCTTTGTTGATGCTAATCATCTTTTGATATCAACGCATCTACCTTTTAATGTCATCGAAACCATTTTTTATTACACTCGAATGTCCCTTTTATGACCAATTAAAAGGGACAACGATCATCATCAATAAAAACACTCAACAAAGATTTGGTGTTGAATCCGACAATGAATGGTAAACCATGAGGAATTCCTTTCTAGAAATTTTGATTTTAAGATTGCTTACATGTAATATGGGGAACAAGTGGGTGGATAATTCCACCAATATAGTAAAAAACTTTGGTTATCTTCTACCACAATTACACTAAATACTGAAGAATTCAAGAGTTAATAAGCAGTCTAGGGGTGCGGAGATTGGAAATAAATGTCTCATAGTATTATTGTGCTACTCTATAGTGATGAACATTCATGAATATGATAAGTCATATTCATTGACGCTAATCATCTTTCGATATCAAAGCATGTATGCATATGTTCTCCTTTCAGTATCATCTAAATACCAATCTAAACAACCCAATACCTTAATTTATTCTCTTTCAAGAACAAGGCAAATAGATCCGATCCATAACCTTTATTTTAAAGCAACTTACAGACATCAAACCTAAATTGCTTGTATCATACTGATCACCCAATATAATCAATTTCTTTTGAGCAACAACGGGATATTAGAAGTAGGAATTATGTTTTCATCCTTACCTATAAATTATCCCCATACAAATTAGACCAAATTCATGTATGAACTACAACAAAATAGAGTATAGAACAATACACACTACATAAAATGAGCACTAACCCCATAATTGCACGTATAGATCTTGGGGTTTTAGTCACCCATCACAAAGGCAAAGAAAATATACCGTTAATCAAAGCATTAATGGGAAGCATTAATTTAAGAAATTAAAAATAAACACACTTCACATTCAATTTCTATTTGTCAATTTCAAGCACAAAGTTGCAAAACCCCAAAAGCTAGAAAGTGTTATTAAAAAAGTAAAGTGTTCTCTCTCTAAACTGGATTTTAGAAAACAATTCTTCATACATACTCTAATGATCTCTTCTTCTCTTTCTTTTGGTCTATTTATAATTTCCTAAAATCAGGCCTAAAAACTTAATATGCGATGCAATCAATGACATTAGTCGGGCTCGCCGAGCATGGTCGGTGAATCACCTATTAATCCTCAGCTCATATTATCATGATCTATGCATCAGGTGATAGAACCTCACTTGAGGAAATCGGTTGAGTAAGCTTTCACGTTCGGTGAATGGCCCAGTACCACCTTGGTTTGCCTTTTGAGCAATAATTCTTTTCTTTTCACACTTTCAATTTGGGAGGTGTTTATCAAGATAGCCTTTCTCATTAGATGTATCGCCTTCTCTACTGGAATACACCAATCTAATTCGATAGACACAAGTTCTATCCACTGTCATTTTGGGTGAGGTTATGCTTAGTTGGTGATCCGACCTTCTTGTTAAGCGATAAAAAATGTATGGTTTGCACTTCTTGTTGCATTTTGTAAGTTCTTTCAAACATCAATCCTTTACTTTTCCATTTGCCTTCGTAGCTGCAAAGCATCAATATTTTATCTGAATAGGACAAAATTAGGTGTTGGGAAAACTAATTATTCAGCTAAATAGACCTCAAATGAGTGCAAATCGACCACTCATCACACCTCATCTTCACATGCCAAAACAATATCAGTAAATTATATATTGAAACTATTATTTGTAAAAAAGAAGGAACGGTATATAAAAAATAAAGACAGATAATATCATTAAGAAAAATCGCCCATCATATTCGATCACTTAAACTCTTCGATAAAATGCTTTTGTCATTTTTATTTGTACTATTCAATTATAATTTCTACTTCAAATACTGATTGAGTCCCTATATCATTGCAAAGTATATTTAATAACAGAGGGATTGCATTAGTTTTATCTTTCCAAAAAATTAAAATTTTATTATAGTTTTTGTGAATTTTTTGCGCAAAAGAAATAACTAATGCCCGATTTTTAGTCCATCGATCATTTGAATATTACTTAGATTTTTAGAAAAGCATGTTGGACTGGGTCAGATTTTCCTCGATTCTTTGGATCAAATCAGTTTTATATTTGTTTTCTTGATTTTCCCTCTATTTTAAGTTGTAGTATCTACCTAGTAAATGTTCTATCTAGTGGCTAGTTAAGTTTAAGTGTTTAATTTATAAATTGTGCCATGTTTGAGGGGTTATATGGTATTTAATTAAAATTATTTGTACGGTCAACAGACCTACAAAAAGTATTAGTCATTTCTCTGTTAAATTAAACCTTTTATATAAAAAATTAGGATTTTGTCAAAAGAGGATAATTCTGGTTGGGTCATCATTTTGTCTATGTTTTCATCTCATTCATGGTCTTTCTTAATTTTTCTTTGCTCATACTCAACTGTAGAGTCGGCACTTGGTCTTCTCTAGATGCAATGCTTGGTTAACTTTGGTAATATGATCTAAAAGCAAAGCAACCACATCATACTGTTTGTCTCACTAATCCAACTTGAAGAAATTGATCATCCACACCTTTATTGACTTAAT
Source organism: Solanum sitiens (assembly GCA_016801875.1). Classification (NCBI taxonomy): domain Eukaryota; kingdom Viridiplantae; phylum Streptophyta; class Magnoliopsida; order Solanales; family Solanaceae; genus Solanum; species Solanum sitiens. The sequence continues at coordinate 270,397 of JABWTJ010000864.1, read as the reverse complement.
CAATGTCGTAATAAAAGTATTGGAGCGACAAATTGTTCGGAACGCCATGCATTGGAAATTGCAAAAGCCGCTTCTTAAACCTCATCCATGTCTCATGAAGAGGTTCAACTCAAATACGCAAGAAATTTTGGATTGGGGTTCGTAGTTTAACCATCTTTAAAAGTTGAAAGAATCTCTCCAAGTAGGCATCAATTAGTTATCCCCAAAAAGTAATAGACTCATTTGGTAATTCTGCCAACCATTTTGTAGCCTCTGTTATTAAAGAGAACTGGAATAGCCTCAACCTTATGAAATCTTGAGAGATATTCTTGAACCAAAAAGGTACACATACATTCATGAAATTCCTATGGTGTTCATGGGGATCCTCAGGAGTTAGGCCCCCTAAATTTCCTTTCATCTGGAGCAATTTTATTATTGTTCTGGTTATGAGAAGCACAACCCTCCTGTCTGTAGGAGGTATCCAGACTGTTCTTGCTGTTTGAATATCATTCATGTAAATATCATTTAAATAACCAATGTTGTTGTTTTTTCCAAAGTGACTATCATTGTCATTTGCATGGTAATTCATTGTATAAACTTGCAAATTATCCAACAACAACAACAAAAATATAATCTACCACAACTAAACAAAAGTAAAATCTATTTTCTCAATCAGACATGCCAACTACCATTTAATGTAAGTATACCCAGTTTTTATTACGGTCAAATGTCCTTTTCATGACCAATTAAAAGAGACAACGACCATTGTTAATAAAAAGACCTAACAAAGATTTGGGGTTTAATCCGAAAGATAATGGTATACCATGAAGAATTTCTTTCTAAAAATTTGGATTTTAAGATTGCTTATATGTAATATGAGGAACAAGTGGGTGCATAATTACACCAATATAGTAAAAAGATTTGGTTACCATTTACAACAATTAAATTAAATGCTGAAGAATTGAAGAGTTAACAAGCAGTCTAAGGGTGCGGGGATTGGAAATAAATGTCACATAGCGGTTATTGTGCTTCTCCATAGTGATGAACATTCATGAATTTGCTAAGTCATCTTCGCTGTAGCTAATCATCTGTAATAACCTGTTTTCGTCGTTATAGAAATGCCAACGACGAAAATTACGACCAGAAAAACCTTTTCGTAGTATTCAAATTTTCCCAACCTATCCCACATTTGGTCAAAATGGGAGTCCTTAAAGTGTAGAGAAATATAGTAGCAATCGGGTGACTTAATTATGAATTTGATTACATATGTAGTTAGAAAACTCGTTAACGAAACCGTACGAATTTATATAATTTAATTTAAGTGAGTAGATCTCTGTGAATCAAACTTAGTGTAAAAGGTATTTTCTGAGAGTCGTGGGTTAGAGATCTGTTGTGAAATGGGGTTTTAGAAATTCTTAAGTGATCTAGTTTGTTTGAGAATCCTGCCCTAGCGGGGGATTCTTCTTCTCTTGCGCCGCTGTTGTGGCGAGATGTATGCCCCTGTGGCGGGCAGAATGAGAGTTAATGCCATTAATAAACCCCAAAATGACCTTATTATGCACTTTTTGACTTTTAGAGCTAGGAACAACCCTAAGTGATTTCTACTCATTTTTCACCATTTTTAAGGCTAAAGGTAAGCTTTCCATTCCCCGAATTCATTTTTCAACCCGTAGAACATAATAGAATGACTTAAAAGTGACGGGGAAGTGATTTGTTATGAATTCTATGGTGGAAACAACCATAAATTGGTTAGTTGGGATCATGGGTTTGATATAGGATTCATACAATTGTTATAGTTTTGGGTAATTAGCATTTGTTTGTTGATTCCCGTGTTATTGTGATTGTTTGTAGACCAAGAACAAGTAGAACGAATCTGGAAAGGGAAGGATCAAGTTTCTTAAGGTTTCAAGCTTGTTTCTAAGTAGGTGATGGTTGTGATTCTATGTTTGTGTGATGTATGCAGTTTTTTTGCTTCATTGTGATAATTGTATGTGTATGAGTGTTGCAATATTGATCAAACTTGTTGTAAATGAGATAAATGAATGATGCAGCCATGCAATCATGATGTAAGAATATGATCTTGACGATATATTTTTGATTGTGATTGTGGTGTGTGAACGGGGATCAAATTGCCACATTTCGGCAAGCTAACTGGGTCGGGTTTTCACATTCCGACAAAACTATGGGATCAGTTGCCATGTTCCGGCATAAATATGGGATCGAATTGCCACATTTTAACAAGCTAACTTTTTGGGTTTGGGTTTCGTGAGAGGACAAATGATGTGATGATAAATGTGAAATGTGTTGTTAATTCTTCATGTTGATAATGTTGTATTTGTTGATCTTTATGCATACGATTACAAAGTTCTTTGACTTGTTTATGTTACACTAGTAATATAGCCGCGTGATCCTACAAGTATACTACAGTTGTGTGCTTATAGTGCACTTGCTCTTATTTTTGTTGAGTACAGGGCATCTTCACGCGGTTATTGGCATACCTCTCTTAGAAGATCAATGATTGTTGCTCGAATTCAAGGGTGAGCCTATTCTTGTGGGGTGTCATGGGATTCTCTTTCGTCTATGTCCACCATTTCCAGACTTAGACATTTGTTGTAGATAGTTGATAGTTCGTTAGTTTGGGGATGTTTCCCTTCATGTTTAGATTTATTGCTCTTGTTAGACGTTTTGGTACATTGACTTTCATATTCTAGGTATTTAAATTCTGCACTTGCTTAGTTAATAAACTTGCTTCCGTAACTTAATTGCCTTAATTTTAGTTTAGTTGCTTAGAAGGGTTTTAGTAGTGGCTCTACCACCATAGGGTTTGTGTGGGTGTCAATCAGGACAGTTGGGGTCTTGACAAAGTTAGTATGAGAGCCTAGGTTTGTTGATCTCGATGTATCTAAACAAGTCTAATAGAGTCTCACAAAACTGTACGAGAAAACCTTCACTTTTCTTCGAGAGGCTATAGGACTTTAGGAAATATCTATATTTTCACTTGTCTCCTATTTCGCTATAACTTGGGTCCAATTGGTATCTAGGTTATACAAATTTGTATCTAACCTCCTTCACTTTTCTTTCCGCAGATGGTTAATACAAGGTTTAACGGTGTTCGTACTGAAGCCCCCGTCAATGCTCCAGCTGAGGAACCTGTAGCGAGAGATCGTGGGCGAGGCAGGTTAGAGGAAGAGCTAGGGGTAGAGGAAGAGCTAGAGGTAGAGGTCGTGGGAGAGTAGCGCGTTTTGGGCATGAGGTACGGATTGACACTACTCTATAAATGAGATCTAGCCAGTGCATAATGAATAGATTGAACATGATATTAAGGGTGAAGATGTTGAGGAGAATGGTCAAGAGAAAGAGGTGCCGGCAGACACTATTGTTGTTCCCCCCATCGATTTAGTGATAGCTCAAAAAATTATGGAATTTTTAAAAGAGTTGGCTGGTCATGGAGTGCTTCCACCTACTCAAGTTCAAACTTATCCTCCTGTTGCTAGCACTGCACCCAAGACGCGTGGGAATGTATGTTCGGATGCTTTTTTCCATCCTTTGTCTGGTTCCGTTATGATGGGTTATGAACATGACGTGTTGACTATGTTCTTGAAGCTTAAGCCTCCGTTATTTTTTGGTTGTGAAACTGAAAATGCTTATGAGTTTATCTTAGACTATGACGAGAGGATGAATAAATTGAGTTTTGTTCACCAACATGGGGTTGAATTTCATGTCTTTACAATTTCAAGGTGAGGCCAAGATGTGGTGGAGGGCTTATATGGAGTGCAGATCTTCTACCGTACCTCCACTCGCTTGGACCCAGTTTCATGATCTATTTTTGGAAAATATGTGCCTAGAACTTTGAGGGATCGCAAGAGGATGAGTTTATGACCTTAGAGCAAGGTTGTATGTCTGTGGCTGCTTATGAGGCCAAGTTCCAACTTTATTTAGATATGATACACATTTGGTAAATACATAGGAGGAGAGAATGCGATTATTTATTTGGAGATTGAATTCGGAGTTGCAAGTGTTATCTGTTTACATGAATTCTGTAGGGAATAACTTTAATGAGATGACATATTATGTTAAGAAAGTGGAGAGGGTGAGGCGAGACAGTCAGGCTAAGGAGTTGGCTAAGAGAGCCAAGAATTTCGGTAAATTTTAGGGCTCATATTCTAGAGGATCCGGTCGACCAACGTTGGTAGCCAAGCCAATTCAGTTTGCTATGCCCACCTCTACAGGTAACTATTCGAGAACCCCATCTTATAACTTTCAGGATAGCCAAGGAGTCGCGCTTTTGGTGGGCAGCAAACCATCATGTGATCGTTTTTGCTATAATTGAAGAGACCTTGGACACATGATGAAACATTGATCTCATCTGCGTGCGCTAGACTCCGCACAACATCCATCAAGAGTAGTGGTACCCGCGGGGAATGGTAATAATGGTAAAGCCTCCGCAAGGTGGGAAAGGAGGTAATCAACAAGGCCGTGGAGGTATAGGAAATGTACAACCAGGCAGGGAAATAGCTCGTCAAGATGATAGGGCTCAATGTTATTCTTTTCCAGGCAAGAATGAGGCAGAGGCGTCTGACGCGATGATAAAAGGTACTATACTTGTGATAAAAGGTACTATACTTGTCTGTGACCGGATGGCTAATGTGTTGTTTGATCCGGGGTCTACTTATTCTTATGTATCTGTGAAATTTGCTTCCAAGTTTGATATGATTTGTGATGTACTTGATGCCACTATTCGTGTTTCTACCCCAGATGGAGAGTCATTCATAGTTACCCATGTCTATTGTGCTTGCCCTATATTGTTTATGAGATATCAGACTTGGGCTGATTTGGTGATTTTGCATATGATTGACTTTGATATAATCTTAGGTTATAACTTGGTTGTCCTCCTATAATGGTGTGCTTAATTTTAATACTAACTCTGTAACTCTAGAAATTCCGGGAAGGGAAAAGTTAGAGTGGCAAGGGATATACAAGCCTAAGCAAGCTAAGATTATATCCTCCATTCAGGCTAGTAGATTAGTAGAGCAGGGTTGTTTGACTTACTTGGATCATATTAGATATGTTGAGATTAAGGCTCCATCTATTGAGTCTATTCAAGTGTTATCCAAATTTAGTGAAATGTTTCCCAGTAACTTGCCAGGCATGCCTCCAGATAGAGATACATATTTTTTCATTGATTTAGAACCTGGTACGTACCCCATTTCCATCCCTCCATATCGCATGGCTCTGGCAGAATTAAGAGAGCTTAAGGCTCAAATCCAAGAGCTTCTTGATAAGGAATTTATTCGCCCTAGTGCTTCCCATGGGGTGCTTCAGTTTTGTTTGTTTAGAAGAAGGATGGTAGCAAGAGAATGTGTATAGATCACTGGAAACTAAATATAGTCACTATTCGGAACAAGTATCCCTTGCCTCGAATAGATGATCTCTTTGACCAATTTTAAGGGGCAACAATTTTGAGTACTATCTCTTTTGAATAATAATTTAAAAGTTGAGGAAGAGGAAATGTTTTCTTTAAAATATAATGAGGTAAGTTATATTTTTGGAGTAGTATTGAGCATCAATATGAGGGAGAGTTCTACAACTCACTGCCCCCATAAACTATGTAACTGTTAGACAATTGACATTTTTTCAGCTTATTATTATTTTTACTATTTTTTACTTATTTCAGTTTAGTACTTCCAATATTCTAGTAGACTTGGTCAACTTTAGTTGCTCAATTTTCTGAAGTTAGTCGCCCCATTTATGGATGTTAGTGACCCCTTTTATGGTAGTTAGTGACACATGTTCTTATTTAGTTTTAACATCCACTTTGTAAGTGGCTACTAGATAGGAAATGATTATGTTTTTCCTTGTATAAATTTAGACTTTCTGTAGATCAATATATATATGGAATTTCATAAGTCCACTCTATTTTTATTTTTGAAATCAGTTTCTTGAGTATTTTTGTTCTAACAATGGTATCAGAGCCTAGTTGATCTTACAGGACCAAAAAGTTTTAACCTACAACACAAATGGCATTCAACAACCTACCTTTAAATCCACCATTCACTTTTTCAGTGAAAATTACCAAATCTGGTCTGTGAAAATGCAAGATTTTTTGGAAGCCAATGAACTTCGGAAAACTGTGATGGAAGATAAGTCACTTGCTGCTCTACCACAAAATCCTACATTGGATCAGATCAAATCCAACAATGAAAAGAAGGCAAATAAATCTTAAGCCAAGTAGCTTATGCATAATGCTGTGGCAGATTCTGTGTTTTACAGAATCATGGCGTGCAGAACTGCAAAAGAGGCTTGGGATAGGTTGAAAGAAGAATATCAAGGCAGCGATAGAACAATTCAAATGCAAGTGTTGAACTTGAAAAGAGAGTTTGAGTCCTTGAATATTTAGGAGGATGAAACTATGCTGATCAAAGCTCCTTAATTGTCAATAGCATTAGACTTCTTGGTGAAGAATTTACAGACAAACAAATTGTGGAGAAAGTTCTTGTGACTCTTCCTGACAGGTTTGAATCTAAGATTTCTTCTGTTGAAGAATCCAAGGACCTGGGCAAACTTTCATTAGGTGAACTAATGAGTGCTCTTCAAGCACAGGAGCAAAGGAGGACTATGAGACAGGAAAAGTTCAGCGAAGGATCTTTCTCTGTACAAAAGCAAAAAGGAAAGAAATAATTCAACCAAAATAATAAGGGGAAGCATTATGGAGGAAACAATAGTGGAGATCTGAAGCAGAAGTTCCCTCCGTGCAAACATTGCAAAATAAATACACATATGGAGAAGTATTTTTGTGGAGAGTCGATGCTATATGCGACAACAGTAAGCATACGGGACACATATCCAAGGTCTGCAAATCAAGAGCAAAGGCCTATGGTGCTTTGCAAGCACAAGTAGCAGAAGCTGCATATACACATGAGGATAAACTCTTTGCAGTTTTATACTTTTCAATAAATGAATCCTCTATATCATGGCTCTTCACAATGGTTGTACACATCATTTGTGCAATGATGTTGAACTGTTCCAATTCCTCGATGATACTTACAAATCTAAAGTAAAAGTGGGAAATGGTGACGCAATAGAAGTCAAAGGCAGAGGTACAGTGTCTACCTCAACAATATCAGGTATCAAAAATATTCCCGATGTTTTGTGCACACATGATATGAGTCAAAATTTGTTGAGTGTTGGACAAATGCTTGAAAAAAATTATTCTTTGCATTTTAATAATCGTGAATGTGTTGTTTCTGACGCTTCTGGAGTAGAGTTATTTTATGTCAAGATTAGCAACAAAATATTTTCAATTGATTGGGAGAAAATAACTGAGCAACCGTACACTATTACTTCACAAACATGTACAAACCTATGGCACAAAAGGTTTGGTCACTTCAATTTGAGAAGCATCGCGGAGATAAAAAAAAAGTGCTAGTGCAAAATGTGCCTGAATTTCTTTCTAATGCTCAAGTTTGTGAAACTTGCCAACAGGGAAAGCAAACCAAATTGTCATTTCTAGCAAATCAAGTATGAAGAGCTAACCAAAAACTTTAGCTCATTCATACGGATGTTTGCAGCCCAATGAAAACAGATTTACTGAGTGGTAACAAATACTTTCTCCTCTTTATTGATGACTACACCAGAATGTGTTGGGTTTATTTAATAAGATTGAAGAGTGAAGTCTTTGATGTTTTTAAACAATTCAAAGCTTTAGTAGAAAATCAATGTAATATTAGTATTAAGTCTTTAAGGTCTGACAATGGAGGAAAATATACTTCTTCTCAATTTGTGGAGTTTTGTAATAGCACAGATATTGAACGCCAATTGACTCATTCCACAACAAAATGGTGCATCTGAAAGGAAGAACAAGACAATAATGGATTCGAAAGAAAGATCCCAAATCAGTTTTGGGCTGAGTCAGTCAATACCTCTGTATATTTGCTAAACAGATTGCCTACTAAGGCCTTGCAAGACATGACTCCATATGAAGGTTGGTGTGGGAACAAACCATCAGTACAATATCTCAGAATCTTTGGGTGTATATGTTATTATCGAGTTTCAAAAACAAAGAGGAGTAAGCCGGATAACAAGGCTCATAAAGGCATATTTATGGGCTATAGTTCATCCAAAAATTACAGGATTTTCTGTTTGAAATCAGACAAAATAATTCTCACCCTATAAGTGAAGTTTGATGAAGCAACTGGTTGGGATTGGAAAAATCAGAAGATCTCTTGCTCTGATTTATTTTCAAAAGAGCAGCCTCAACTTTCAAAAGATGATCTAGTGGATGATGTACGAGTGAGGGGAACTCAATCCTTAAAATATGTCTTTCAGTGGTGTAACTTGGTTATCTATGAACCAACAAGCTATGTTGAATCACAAGACTATCAGGCTCGGAGGAGAGCTATGCAAGATGAACTAGACATGATCGAGAAGAACGGAGCCTGGAAGCTTGTTGACAGATCTAGAAATCGCAAGGTTATTGGTGTAAAATGGATTTTCATGATAAAACTCAATCCTGATAGAACAATTTACAAACATAAGGCTAGATTGGCGGTGAAGGGATGCGCACAACAATATGGTGTGGATTACCAGGAAACATTTGATCCTGTAGCAAGTATGACACTATAAAGCTTATTCTTGCATTTGCATCTGATAGTTCCTTGCAGATTCATCAACTTGATTTCAAATCAGCTTTCTTGAATGGGTTGCTTGCTGAAAAGATCTATGTAGAGAAACCTGATGGTTTCTCAACTCCCCAAAAAGGGGATCAAGTTTATCTCTTATCGAAGACCTTGTATGGACTAAAACAAGCCCCAAGGGCATGGTATGAGAGGATGGACAATCACCTCATCCAACTTGGCTTTAGTAAAAGTCAAAGTGAAGCTACTTTGTATGTGAAAGTCACTGCTGCAAGTGAGTCCTTAATTTTCTCAATTTATGTGGATGACATGCTTGTGACATGAAGCAAAATTGAACTAATCCAAAAGGTTTAAGGATGAAATGGAGAATATCTTTGAAATGACTGATCTTGGAGTCATGAAGTACTTTCTTGTCACAAAAGTGTTGTAGTCCAGGGATGGAATTTTCATATGCCAGCAGAAATACATTTCAGATATTCTAAACAGGTTCAAAATGCAAGACTGCAAACTTGAAAGTACTCCAATATCTACTGCAAGCAGACCTTTCATTCTATTTATTGCTAGTTTGCTCTCTAGGTTCATTCATTCTCCTAGAGAAATACACCTCACAACGGCTAAAAGAGTGTTAAGGTATATTAAAGGAACCAACAAGTTTGGAATTTTTTTCCCAACATCTGCCGAAGTAACTATGAACCTGATCGGGTACTCTAATAGTAATTGGGGTGGCGGAGTTGATGAATCGAGAATAACCTCTGGATTTCTTTTCTGTTTGGGGACAACTTGTTTTAGTTGGAGCTCTATAAAATAAGAAATGCAGCTCAATCAATGACAAAAGTTGCGTACATAGCTGCTGCATCTGCTGTGAATCAAGCTATCTGGCTAATGAAGATGATGAAGGACTTAGGCCATGAACAAACAGAAGCTACCAAGATCATGTGTGACAACAGTTTAGCAGTTTCAATCTAAAAAAATCTAGTGTTTTATGGTCGAACTAAGCATATCAAGATCAAGTTTCATTTTATTACAGAAGTCCAACAATCGAATGAAATTTTGCTTGTTCATTGTTCATCTGAGAACCAGCTAGCTCACATTTTCACCAAGTCATTGCCAAAGGAAAGGTTTGAAGATATGAGGCAATGAATTAGTGTTTTCCACAAAAATGCCAAGGAGGAGTGTTAGATAATTGACATTTTTTCAGCTTATTACTATTTTTACTGTGTTTTACTTATTTTAGTTTAGTGCTTCCTATTTTCTAGCTAGACTTAGTCAACTTTAGTTTCTCAACTTTCTGAAGTTAGTGGCTCCATTTATGACTGTTAGTAGCCCCTTTTATGGTAGTTAGTGTCACATGTTCTTATTTAGTTTCAACATCCACTTTGTAAGTGGCTACTAGATAGGAAATAGTTATGTTTTTTCCATGTATAAATTCAGACTTTTTGCAAATTAATATATAGCTGGGATTTCATTAGTTCACTCTATTATCATTTTTCAAATCAGTTTCTTGAGTATTTTTGTTCTAACAGTAACCAACGTGTGTATAAAGGGTCATACTTCTTAGATGATACCTTATTTCTTTTAAGCACAGACTAGTGAATCCACTAAGTTGAGGAGTTCTATACCCCGGCAAGGTATAGGGAAGTTCTAGCAGTGTGGGCAAGATATTGTATTATCACATAGCTAATAGTGATGGTTGTCGGTTAGAGAGTCTCCCAAACATAATTTATTTTGTAGTTTTTCATACAACTGGGTTATATTGTATTTTCAAATATATTTGGTTGTTATCTACAGTCTTAAAGCTTTTCTCTATATCACATTATTTATATTGCTTTTATATTGAAATGAGGTTGAGTTGAGTAAAGATGTGGTAAGTTGTTTCTTCAGTTCTAGTTCAAGCCTATGTCATGTTTAACTTTCCCCTCGCATCCTCGTACATTCCATGTATTAACGCCATTTAGCCTGCATCCTTTATGATGCAGATACATGTAATCATCATTAGTATGCAACACTTTGTTGATCTATTTGAGTTCTAGAGTTGTTGGTGAGCCTCCTTGCTTTTGGAGGATCCTTAATTAATTTGAGTTATTTCAATTTTTAGGATGATCGGGGGTCTTGTCCCGACATCCCTCATAGTATTAGAGGATTCGTAGATAGATAAACAGTAGTTCATGAGTCTTTTCATTTTCTGTTGTTTATGTTGAGACTTGAATTGCCTCTTTGGGTAGTTGAATGTTTATTTCTAAAACATTCTAAGTTTATCTTTTAGGCATTAATTTCCACAAAAGGGGTCAAGTGGACACTTAAACAACCAACACTAATGTCGTAACCTGGCTACAAAGTGGTTCAACACCAAGACGCTCTTGCGGAAAAAAAAGCCCCTGCTTCCAAAATCCTTTATGCTAGAGAGACACCTTTGCCTCTCAAGCAGCTAATGCCAAAGTAGTCAAGGACTTCTAAAGTTCACACCAATTGAAGTTGCATAAAAAATTTGAGAAAAAAAAATGCTCCAAGCATTAAATGGACCCTTAAGATTCATTTTGGATCCAATCAATGCATCCACAAAATACTACTTTATTCCAAATGACATTTCGGATTCAAAATAATTATGAAACAACCAAAAGAGTTTGGAAGAACACAACAACAAGACGCCAAACATCACAAAGTCATCGCGGTCACCTCAAGATTTGAACCAAATCTCATTCTAGACCAAACTCAACAATCTAGAGCTAACACGCAAAGATAATTCTTATTTTAGTGCATTTACCAAGAATGTTTACTGATGTAAAAATTTTGCCAAGCTGCACAACTAAAATTCCTAATGGTTCGAAATCACACTGAAAGTTTTGGGTCCCAAAAAAATATGCCACTAGAAAAGAATTGCCCTTATATAGCTAATAGAACTTCTAGAATTCTTATCTGACACCCAATCTCCTATTTTGACTAAATTGACCTCTCACTTAAGAACTTCGAAAAAAATAAAACTTACACTTATTTACTCGATCACATCGAGAAGCATGCCACCCATCCCAAGACAACACAAACACCACAATGAAGCTTTTGGGAAGGGCAACAATAAGCATGCAAAACATGTAAATGAAGACGTGGGTCATTGCAACTTACACTACTAAAAAGACTTTCACCCTTGAAACTTAAAGAATGAAAAGGTACCCGAAGGCTCAAAAAAGATGAGGTTATTGTATCCACATGTTAAGCTCGGCCTCTCAAGTAGCCTACTCATATGGGCTATACCCGCTGATGAGCCCACCGATTGGACTCCATTAGGGCTATATTTAAATAAAAATAGCATCCTCAAATGCTCATTTTATATGAATATCTGATGAAAACTCTTAAGGTTTAGGTATTTAAAGTTGTAAGGAAAGCATGGACAGTATGTCACAAAAAGGGACAAAAATGCCGAAAAGAACAAAGATATGGAGGATTGAGGATCGCCAAGTCCACTTGGAGGATTGGTAAAGAGTCCTACTTTGCCTTTTGTTCTAGAGCGTTAAGCCCTGAAGGAAAAGATCACATTCGTTGAAGAAAGGAACAATCGATGCATCTTCGAGTAGCTATGCGAAGCAGTACCATATCGCCCAATGGATCAAATCACGACGATGTAGAAGGCTGTAACAAAAGGTGGTGAACTGTAAAAATGGGCGAATCACCGAGTCTTTTGGCGATTCCAACTAACGCCAACACAAATTTGGAACACTAAATATTAGTAGAGTTGTAGTTTTTTTAGGAGTCGAACATTATTGTATTTTCATATTTTTACTCTATGTTTGAGAAGGGTTTTGAAGACTTGAAGAAGAAGAGGGTCATCTCTTTCAATTTGTAAGTGGGTCTTTTTGATTCTTCTTGATTTGCACAAATCAAGACTTATTTTATTATACCCATTTGATTTAATATGTTTGAAGGTATAGTTTCTATTTCTTGATGTGTGGCTAAAAACCCATTCTTGGGGTGTGATTTAGCAAATAAGGGTTAAAATTGTTGTTGGGTCTTGCTTGCTGGTAGATTTATTATAGTTGAATGGTGATTTCGTCTAGTAGTTATGGATGTATTTAACAAATTTTTAGTTGAAAATAAAAGTTTATTTATGTGTTTTCGGCTTGTTCGAGAGAGAAGTCACGAATATAAGACTACTAGATTGACGACCTAAGGAGTGGGTCGATGATGCTTCTTATGATATCGTGATCAATGACAATGCCTACAGTGTGAGTGTCTACGAATCAAAGCGGGTATAGTAACCAAACCAAGGCTTGGGGTCGTGTCCCAAGGGAGCGGTAGTGAAAATAGTTGCTAAACTAGAATTTCCATTACTGTTAGTAATAGTTTGAGAAATTATCGAATCAAAGCAAAGAAAATTTTGATTGTGACACTGAAGTTTCAAATATCAAAAGGGTTTGTCACGAGTAGAAAAAAAATAAAAACAAAGGGGAATAAAGTATGGGGATAATTTCTTGGGTGCGACCACAATCTATTCTGAAATAATCCGTTTGGTACATGCTTTTGATAGGAAATTTGCAGGATAATTATTACTAGGCTTAGCTTTAGGTGAAAGTAAATTCCCTCTCGGGAAACTTACCCCCTATCAAATGGGTTCCTCTCGGGCACCCACTCGTCTACTGAACACTAGCCTACACATTTTCCACCCCCGCTCTTTCGATGATGAGTGCTAGGATATGGGACTAGGGTTCACCCTCTCAGGCTGAACCTCATGTGGCCCAACTACTTAGGAAATCAGTCTAGCGGTCTTAGTTTCAGGACTTCTCTCGAGAAGTAAGCCAAAAATACATAGGTGGTTTTGTATTTGCAACTACAAACCCAATAACTTAAACACCAACCACTTGGTTAAATGACCATTAAAATGCATCTAATATATCAACAAACAAGACCCAATAATAATATCAACACATATTAGCTAAATCACACTCAAAGAATGGAGTTTTTAGCCACACATCAAACAATAACCAAATACACCTAAAATTAGAAAGAAATCAAATGACCATAAGAAATAAAACCTTAATATGAGAAAAGGAAGGAGAATTGATAAGACCCACATCCGATTTGAGGAAGAAGAGCTTCTTTCTTCAGGTTTCCCACAAAATCCTCTCCAAACTTTAGAGAAAAATATTAAACTTAAGAACTAATTCTCAAAATTACAAAACTATGTCTCTATTTCCTCCTCCTGTCAAAAATTATAAAGAGTTTAGTATTTATAGACTTCAGAATTTGTGGTGGCGAATCCATTCGGCGAGGTTAGACATGAATGTCAAGTGATTCGGTGATTCACCCTTCTTATACATCGCTGTTTGTTTTTTGCCTTCAGCGTCTATGTGTTCTGGATCATTGGACGGAATAATTCTGCTTCGTGGAACTACTCGGTGAAGCGCCAACTACTTCTTTTCATCGCCTTTTTTATCCACTTCGCTTGCTTGGAAAAAGGGAAAAATTTATCCTTTCAGCTGACTTGGCGATGCTCAGGCTTCAACTTCAGCTCTTTTCATCCTTTTGTTGCTGTTTTGTGCATAAGTGTCCATGCTTCTACCAAAACTTCAAAAATACATGAAACTTAGGAGTTTTCATCAGATATTGAGATAGAATGAGCATTTGAGGACACTATTTTCATTAAAATAAGGCCCTAAATGAGTCCAATATGAGAACTCATCAACACCCCCAACTTAAAATTTTGCTTGTCCTCAAGTAAAACTCAAGTTCAGCAGTTCAAAAAGGATGTCTCAAATAGTGCTACACAAGACTTAATCATAAACATACACAAAAAGATTCGAATTACTCATGTGTAAACTCAAAGATTCAAGTTGTGACATACCATTACAGAAAGATTCTTGTGCTCGCAATACTCGCTACTCATGTAAGTTCAAGCTTAACAAAAGTATCTACATGCCCTCACACCAAGCATGATACCATATTCACACACATGGATTAATAAATTTAAGATCATGAATCAGATGCAACACTCACACTCACAGAGAGGAGGAACACAATGCATGTTTTCACCCATATGTTTGCCCTTATTTTCCATTCGATCATCGGTTCGGCTCACTAAAGATCAAAAAGGTCTTTATAAGGCTTGTAATGGGACTGAGTGTAAAGGTATGGTCATTTAGGATTAGTGACTTTTTTCTCATTAGATGTGGTATTCTCAAGACATTTCATTCTCTTCCTTTTATGAATTCTTTTTCAAGTGCTTCTTAGTCATATTTTTATTCACCTCCACGAATTGAGTGGAAACCCAATTTTTTTCGTACTTTTATTCCACAACTTTTTCTTTTTCATTATTTTTTTTTCTATTATTTTTTTTCATTCCTTCTTTTTTTATTTGGAGGGTTTCCATTTTTCTGCACAACCATAGGTAAGTAAGTTCTTTCTTCCACTTTTGGACTTCTCTTTGTCCTTTCCACCATACCCCCAATTTAGGCTTTTGGCCTAAGTTGACTATTCACTTTAAACCACAAATAAAGAGTATTATAGGTGGTGGATCACATAAGATTTAGGGTTTATAAAGGTTCTTCCAAAGATAGATAAGACTCAAAGTGTGTGCAAAATAATTTCACACACTCACGGGTAGGCCATAAAAGAGGTATATGTCAATGTTGGCTCACACTCTTTAAAATTGCCTAAGATCATCTTAAGAGGATACCTTTCTAAATCAATCAAACCAACTGGGCAAAGTCTGGATTTATTTTATGCAAGGTTCAAAGTAAGCACATCACACAAGACATTAACACTTAAGCCAAAAAAGACTACACAGTTTCCCTAGTGTGCAATGGTCTTTACAAAAGAATAAATTCAATAAATGGTTAATCATAACGATATGCAAAGAGTTCAATATTTCCTATGCAACTTCATTTGTCCTTTTTGTAGTCATACAATCATGTTTGTTCGATTAAGAGCGCTACTCAAGTCATCAGTATTGATTGAATCCGAGATTTGATTTTTTACAAGAACAACCACTTTCAACACAAGAAGTGGCAAAACTTTCAAAAATGAAAATTTTCGGAAGGGTCAAAACTATTTTGCAATTAAACTAAAAGAGAGCCATAATCTTGAACAATCGCAAAAGCAGTTTTAAAATGCAATTAAAACATACGACCCAAATATCCTATATTTATATAAAAGAGAACCCTAGGCCCACCTATGTGGTGCCACCACAAACCAGGATTCTCTTTTAACTTATTTATATTCAAAATTAGCCTCCCATTTTATGAAAAGTTGCAACTTTTACAAAAAGTTGTGGCTTTTTATGAAATGTTGTGACTTTTACGAAGAGTTGCGACTTTTATGCAAGATTGAGACTTTTCCAAAAAGTTGCAACTTTTATGAAAAATTATGACTTTTATGAAAGATTGAGACTTTTCCAAAGAGTTGTGGCCTTTTCGATAAGATACAATAATTATTTATTCACACTACCCTTTGTTGTCTATAAATAGAGTGATTTTCTATCATTTTAAAGTAACAAAAATTCTAAACTTCTTCTTCTTCGGCACAATTAAATATTTGTGTACTTTACTTTTGTTGAGTGACACCATTGTTTTTGTATCAACACACTGGTGAATAGAAGCGTTCTGTCCTGAGAGGATCTATTCCCTTTAAACCTCGAGTACTAGAATGAAATAATTTCCTTAAGGGAATAATGTGCATTCAGTGGGCTCAATTTTTCCTTTATGTTCATTTATTATTACACATCCTAGTATGTTTCTTACAATTATTAATTTATACTTATTTTATTAATTTTGGTTTTTGAGTACATGTTTTAAACTTTGTTATTTATATTTATGCTTTTGATCATTAAGTTGAATAATATATATGTTACTCAAGTGTTTGATGTAATCATTAGACTATTGGTATCATGTATATTAGAATTCTTAAACTTTTAAAATAAATGACTTTGATCTTTATAGAGTTTTCAGTGGCTAAAAGATCCATCGGATGTCCAAGAAGGGACTTTGAGTGTTCAACAACTATGGTGGTTTCACACTACCTTGGAGTTTTATTTATTCAACTTTGTATCTTATCGAGGTATTCAATCGATTAGTGACTTCCAAAAAATAAAAGAATGTAGTGGGATAGTAAATATTGTACTCAACCTTAATCAAACATTTGGGGTTCAAATGTTGGGTTGGAGTCAATGAATTACCGACAAAGTAGAATGAATGTATATTAATCAAATATTTAAGAAACAATTATCTCCTTATAAACTTTAGATTAAAAGTCCCCCAAAAAATAAAGTTTTAACCATATTGATCGAAACATAAATAACAAAATATGTCTTTTGTCTATCAAAGTAGTGTCATCGACTGCGTATAATTTTGAATAAGGGACTTGCCAAGACATCATTTAATCCAAATTTATTTGAGTGACATACGTTGTTTCATTGAACTCCAAGAGAAGTGTTTTTACATTTTTATTAACTTATAAAGTACGCAACTAATTTTATAAGATGTATAATATTTAGATTCTGTATGTAGAGGCCTCAAATAGGAGAAAAACTCTCACAACTGATGAATAAAACGTTGGTATCACTTTTTGAAAATATAAATATAGACAATGAAACAATTACATATCTTTTCTAAAGAGTTTGGTGATGTACAACTATCGTAAAATGAAGAATTAATAACAAAATTCATAATCACTTAGAATCATTTTTTTTTCGTTTTAAGATTAAAAAGTATTATATTTCTTCTTTGGATAAAATATTTATGACAAGTTATCGCAGGGATGTACCCTCTCAAAAACACTTATATAATCAAATGTTCAGAAGTAGATTATTGACATAGTTCACCACTGCGCGAAGCGCGAGTAATTTACCTAATATATATATATATATACCAAAAGACAAGCATTAATCACAAAACTATCAACACAAAAGGTGTGGGTCTCACCCCTCCACAAAAGAAATGTGTTTGTCCGTAAATGCAAGAAAGAGTATCCAAAAAATAAAATCAAAGTAAGATAGAGAGAGGTGAAGAAATATCTTATATATGCAATCTCTCTCTTTATATGGGTATCAATACTCTGAGCAGCGGCCTATACTTGGGCATCAGTACCCAGAGTATTCTCAGCAAGAGCAGTAGTGCCAGGTCCTGTGGGGGCCGCTGTGGGAGTCTCAGCAGGCGATATATAGGATGCCGACTACACAATGGCTCCACCAGGTTTGTCAAATTGTTGAAGATGTATTCTACCTATTCCCTTTCCTATGCTATACTAACTCCTCATCAGTCTCTGGATCTGCAACTGAGGCTACTGCATCTTCCATCTATACATCCCTAGTGGTAGCTGGAGGAATCTCCGAGGTCGCAGGGGTATCTCCATCATCGACCATTCTCATTAGATTATTGAATTTAACAAACTTAAATAATCAACGTCCTGGCGCAGGCCTATGAGATCGAATTTCATGGCCGCTATCTTGGATGGTCTCCCATGTCTACTCTCGCAAGCTCTAATCCTCAAGTTCAAGGCATCGACAAAGGCGTGGAGTGGGGCTAGAGAAGCAGGTATGGCACTCTCTATCATCCCTGAGACTGATCTCTCCTGTCTAATCGCTCGTGCCTCAGCCGATTGGGCTAAAGGTCCCATCAACAGGATCATCCCCCGAGTGAACCTGATCGGTTGACCGAAAGAAGATGTACCTGGATCATGTTAATAGGAGGAAGGAGCTGATGTACCTATACGTCTAGAGGCTGGCGTGAGGGATGATGCATCAGCAGGTAGCATGTCAATATTGATCTTTAGAGTGGTATCAACAGGAGGGGCTCCCCTCATGTCATCCTTATCTTACCTACAGTCGGCTTCAAATCGTCGGATATCAGTGTAAGCTAAAGCAATGAACTCAAGGTCTCTTGCTGGGTCCCCCATAACTTTTACACGTCTGCTTAACTCAGTAACCAATATAGGAAATGGCAGGGAAGTCTGCTTTTGTTTAGCCCTCATGGACTTCTCCTGTGAGATCAACAGACCCAGATCAATGCTTCGTTGGGGCATGATGCTACCCAAACATGCTTCTTTGGGAAGTCGCAGAACAGACTCGTTCAGGGATGGCATGATAGTGCTGCTGATGAAACTAAACAAAAATCCGACAGCCACGTTCAGATCCCTCTTCTAGATTTGAGATCCAACCCCGATCCATCTGTCCGTGCTCTCTAAAATCACGGGCCTCAACCAGACACCTCAATGTCATCTAGTGATGCGGCAGAGGGAAAGACATCATAAGGACGTATCACGTGCAATGGCATTTCCACCACAACATTTATGTGCTCACTGTAGCAATCCACCCCCTACCTTCTTATTGTAATAGACCTCACTGGGCTGAAGTCACTTGCCTTCTTTTAGTTTTTAGGCACCAGTGCTCCATATGTTTCATAGATATCCCTAACCCAAGTAGGGATGTATAGGTCTCAGTGCCTCATGAACTCCCAGTCAGCATATGATCAGGACAAAGACGCATGACAACATGAAGAACTTGTTAGTGCCGCTGATATCTGATGGTATTCCTAAATGGCCTGAGATTGGAGCACCGATTGAGAAGAATGATCTAAACATAGCTACAAGGTTCTAGTTTGGCTTCATCAACAGTACTATCTTGCCATCCCAGAACGACTCAATTCTCCTCCATGATAAGGCATCCTGGGTTGCATCATTGGTGAGACTAGGATTACTTATAGTGTTATTCCTTCAGATGCTCGAGGTTCTTCCGCTGCTACTTTGCGTTCTAGAAGCGCTGTTGTTATTGTTTCCCATCCCACGCTTAGTTAGGATGCATTACTCTAGATGGGGAAGCTAGCCTATTCTGCTAATGTTCGAGTTGCCAGACTTGAGACCTCAATTCTGAGCATGATTCAGATAGCCAACGTTGTAACACCATTAAGTGCTATCATTCATGCCTTTGTAACTAGGATAACAGTGTGTGAGCATGGTCAAGGGGCTATCGAGGAAGTGAAAACTATAAAGGCTGCTATTGCTGCATTGAGGAGAGATGTGGACCAGCTGAAGTCTACTAACATGTCCACGATTTTTGGGACGATGGAGATCCTAGATGTGCCAAAAGATCCTGCTATGTCTACGCCTACCACTATAAAGGATGTTCGAGTTCAGAAGGCAACTGATCCCGAATTTGAGGTGGAGAGAGATGAGGATATTCTTGGGGTTGCTGAGGAGGTTTGTTATGAGGGGATTATAGAGACTGAGAAGGCCATGATCGATACAGTTGTTCATAATTTTTTGGCAGATACACCATTGGCTGAACCTAATGGAGCTGGTGGTACTATTGAGGCAACTTCGGGCACTGATTCCCAAGTTCAGAGTGAGCACCGAACATTGATTCCCCAATAGACAGAGCGAGTGTTTAGACAAGATCCCTTTTTACCTCCCTCTATGTCTTACTTTTAGGGCCTGTTTGGATTGCCTTATGACTTATAAGCCAAAAGTAATAAGTTAGGATTTCTAACTTATGGTTTTTGGCCTATTTTTGTTATTATGGCTTTAAATAAGTGCTTATAAGCACTTTTTAACTTTACCCTAACACTTCAAAACTACTTAAAAAGCTATTTTGGCTTAAAGCACCTAAAATAAGTCAATCCAAATAGGCAATTATTAACTTTTGGATATCTTATTTGTTGCATTTGAGTAAAAGTAGCTTTTATTTGTGATGGAGTGAGGCCCACCTTTTGTGATTATTGCTTTGGTTATATATTTGGGTTCTGTGATATGTATTGTGTTTGCGCTGTATTTATGGATGATTGAGCTTGTGGATCCTTGTTTTAATTGTAAATGGTTTTTGGATCCTTTCAAAAACTGTGTCACATCTTGTTTGTGTTTGAATGTGGTTGTTCTCCTGCAAATTTGAGTATTAGTCTTGATAAATACCGATGACTTGAATAGTGCTTATAATTGAACAAAAATGAATGTACGGCTACGATTAGGCCAAATGAAGTTACATAGGCAATATGTGAATTTTTTGCACCTCGTTGTGACTAGCCAATTATGAAATTGAGCCTCTTGTGATGAACATTGCACAGTAGCAAAAGTGTGAAGTCTTGTTTGACATTGGTGTTAAGTGTCACGACCCGAAAGCATCCCCTAGAAGTTAGGGAAAACCTTCGAATCGTGACCGGCGTACTTGACCCCTTTGGGGTCTCGTACAAGCCCTCTAACTCGCATTCATAACATACAGCATGAAAAGTAGTGCGGAATTAAAACTTTTCACGATCATAATAAATAAAGGAGTCTTTTCATAATTACTAGGAAACCTTATCGTCACAAGCCAACTTAAAGACACAACTTAGAATCTTAGGGACACGCCCCTTTACAATAGAATAAATACATTTTTAAGTCTTAATAAGGAAACTAAGAAACATAAAAACTATGTCCTCGAATATATGAGGACATACCCAAGTCTTGAGAGATAGAATTCCCAAGCTTCAACTTCGATCCTCCAAAGGCTTCCAACCTATACTCATAAGGTATAAAAAGTATGGGGTTAGTACAACAATGTACTAAGTATGGCATATGCAAAAACATGCAAAAAGGGACATTTTAGTAAAGATAGCTTTTATGCAATTCAAATATAACCTTCATGAATCTAGAAGCAAACCCACTTAAGAATCAACAATTAATACTTTATGGCTATCTTACCAAACTTAAAGTAAGCAAAAGGAACATTTCAATTAACTTTTCTAAACTTGCAATAAAATTGAATAAAACATCATAGTGAACATTTTGAATTCTTACCATGAAGACCTTACAGTGAAAGGCACGGTCCAAGTCATATGAACCCTTTTTCTTTGAAGTTGCCCTAACCCAAGGTTATTCTAAGACTCCCTAAGGTGAGCCAAGAGGGGACTCTCATTACACCTCCCTTCAAAGCACACCAAAGCGACCCTTAAAACTACCTAATCTTAGGCTTACTTCGTTAGAAATCAAATCCACGCCCTTGGCTAACATATGCAAAACACTCATGGAAATATAGGTCATACCAAGTGCAATGTGAGAGTAGCATCCCATACTACCACTCCCACTTAGTACTCCTAATGGATTCCATTTACTCAAGTACTCCACAATAATCCTCCATAACACTACACCATAGTACTCATTCACACGGATTTCATGAAGGTACTCTTCTCCCATAGTAGGTATAGGTCACACCGAGTGCAATGTGAGAATAGCATCCCATACTACTACTCCCACTCAATGCTCCTACTTGGTAACTAATGTGGATTGAGCACTTCACGACATACATACACAATTTCAACAATACACAAGATAATTAGTTTCAAATCAATTCTTTTGTGGGAGCTAGCTTAATCGACAAAGACCATGAGAGCTAGACATGGAATCCCGATATTAACCCCTATCGGATGAGGGATCCTTACTTGCCTAGAGTAAGGTCATGCTTCTTAGCGTTTACATGGCTTTTCCAATAGCTACACCTATGCGGGCACATAGTTAAGGGATAAGGAGATTGCTAGTAAGTAACTCACTCTCTACTAACGAGGAGTACTCATCTCAAGAGGTACTTTGGATTACAACATCTCAACTAACGAAGTGCAATCCACCTTCCCTTCATATCCTCTCGGTGCTAGGCATAACTCCACACGGATTTCTCAACATAAAAGTCTATCATAGAAAGCTCACTAGGAAATGGAGAGGTTGTTACTAGACACTACATCTCAACTCACGAAGTGTGTCCACCTCAAGATTTCCCCTTTTTGCTCAACTTGACATAATACAAATCTTAGAAGAGTGTGTGTGTACATGTGCACACCTTGCATATAAGCATCATTTCATTTCATCAAGTTCTACTCGTACTTTAACCTTGATTCATCAAGCTACACACTCTACATACTTCTCATAATCATATACTTCATTTAGACATAAACTAGGTCAAACATGCAATTCAAGCTACATCAAACACAACATAAGACCCATTTCCAATATATCTTCATTTCACATATTAGACCTTCAAGGTCACATACTCAAACCATGCTAAGTAACATCAAGTTCATCAATTAGCACCGCCACCCATAAGGTGGACCATACCACTCAAATAGCAATTCATAATAAGAACTATACAATAAGAGCAACTCATCAACAAATCAAACCATCATTACCCATAAGCAATTTATCAATATTTCACCATATGAAGGCCCTTAGGGCAGTAGCTACACCAACATGACATACACAAGAAGACCCAAATTCATACCTTACTCAAATCATGCTCACATAACCCATTTTCATGCCAAAAATTGAAGTATGCATATACAAGAGTTTCATGGAGTTTTAACATCAAAACCATCTATTTAAACCAAGATAAATACATTTAAACCATTAAAACTTAGTTAAAAGAAGACCCATAATAGAAATCAAAGTTTAGAAGAAGTTGAGTTTAAAAACCCCTTTTGAAAACTATTTTGGAAGTTGGCTTCTTGAATGGAAAGGTATTCAAGAATGGATACCATACCTTTATAAGAAGGAAACCCACGAATTTGATGAAGAAACAATTCCCAATCCGTCCTCCTATCCTTCCTTGACTTCTAGCTTCCAAGAGAGTTGAGAGAGTTTTCTTGAGAGAAAGAGAGAGTTGGATCTTGAAGAGAAAAGGGGGCTCTTCTCTAGGTTTAGGGTGTAAGAGAGTCTTATAAGGCTTGGGGTGTATTTACATAAAACACCCTAAGCTGGCAGCCTTTAAATCATGCACTGGCAGGCTTCGTCGACGAGACCTCCTCGACGGACCATCACGTCCACCACGGACCATCACGGGGTTCCGTCGAGGAACACTTGGCTTCTAAATGGAGCCTGTCCCAATTTCACTCTCTGTCACCCACGACGCCCTGGCTCGACGGACCGTCCTGAGTATGACGGACCGTCCTGAGTACGACGGACCGTCCTGAGTACGACGGACCGTCCTGAGTACGACGGACCGTCCTGAGTACGACGGACCGTCGCCATGGCCGTCGTGAGCTACTGATGGGCAGACTTGCCCAAGTCCTGGGGCCCTTCATCTAGAGTCCTTGGGGTCCTAGGTGAGGTCGTGCCCAGACGTCAACCCCCTAAACTAATTCGTCTAGGTCTAAGGAACATCCGACGCATGTTTCAAGTAAAACGAACACATAATACTCATCCAAACTCGCCAAGACATACAAGTACATTCTAAGGCATATCATCCGAACGTCATGGACGTTTTTGGTCGATTGAACTCCAAACTTAACCAAACCTTGCACACTGCCTAAGGACACCAAACTAACTCCGTTTAACTTAAAATTAACTCAAGAAACAACTATGAGGCTCTAGTTCACCTTAGTTCATTTTGTATCGATGACTTGAATAGTGCTTATAATTGAACAAAAATGAATGTACGGCTACGATTAGGCCAAATGAAGTTTCATAGGCAATATGTGAATTTTTTGCACCTCGTTGTGACTAGCCAATTATGAAATTGAGCCTCTTGTGATGAACATTGCACAGTAGCAAAAGTGTGAAGTCTTGTTTGACATTGGTGTTAAGGCCTTACGTGATGAGCTTACCGTAAACCATGTGTGATGGCACGTCAAATTTTCACCGTTGGTCTGGTCAACTAAGTGATGCAATCTCTTGAAATGATATTAGGCAATTTTAAAGAGAGAAACAATTTGACATTATACCTCTTTTGTGGCCTATCTTGTGAGTGTGTGAACTTTGCTTCAACACCTTTTTGAGACTTAGCCTTTCGTAGGAAGAAACTTGATGAAATTTTTATCTTTCTTTGTCCCTTTACCTTTAATCCTCATTATACGTGGTTTGTGTGGATAGACAACTTAGGCCATAAACCTAAGTTGGAGGTGTGGTGAACAGATATGGTAAATGAAGAAGTGCAACGGAATCCCCTTACCCGTGCTTTTGAAAAAGATTGAAACCATCCACACAAAAAAAAAAAAGAAGAGAAAAATGAAAAAGAAAAAGAATGAAAAAGTTTGTGAAAGTGTAAAGAAAATGGGGTGTCCAATATTGCATGGATAGTGAATAATAGGGTGACATATGAGCATAAATGATAATGCTGAGGAGAAGAAAAGGAAGTGGTGTTCACACCACATTTCATCAGGATAGAATTCACTGAGCCTAAATGACCATACTTTTACATTCAGTCCCGTATAAACCTAAAAAAGACCTTTTTGATCTTGAGTGAGCTGAAAGTAGTGTTGATTGGGAATAAAGGGTCAACCTATGGGTGAAATCATGCATTTTGTTCATCCTTGTGAGTGTGAGTACTGATTGTGATTCCAGAGCTTTAAATTGTTGAACCATTGTGTGTGAATTTGGAACCATTCTTTGCGTGAGGGCATTTGAGTACCTTTGTTAAGCTTGAACTTGCATTTGAAGCAAGTATGGTGAACTTGGGAATCTTTGCTAATAGTGAGTCGCAACTTGAATCTTTGTGTGTACAATTGTCCTTGCGAGTATGTTGAGTTTTTTTGTGTGCATTCATTATTGAGTCATGTGTAGCACTATTTGAGACATTCATTTTTGAACTGTTGAACTTGAGTCTTACTTGAGTACAATCAAAAGTTTAAGTTGGGGGGGGGGGGGGGTTGATGAGCCCAAGATTTGGACTCATTTAGGGCTTTATTTGGATATGTTTCGTGTCTTCAAACGCTTATATTGTGCCAATAACTAATGTAAAATCCTTCATTTCCAGGTATTTGGACTGAGAAACAAATCATGGATACGAAGGAGCAACAAAATCTCCTATACATGAGCATGTAATCATTCGTTCCTTTCAGGTACCCTAAGACTTTCTTTGCAGCTTTCCAGTGATCAATTCCAGGGTTACTTAGATATCTTCCTGGCATTTCGACCGCAAAACTAATATCCTGTCTTGTGCAAGTCTGAATATACATCAAACTTCCAACAATAGAAGAATAAGAATTTTTTTCATTTTTCGTTCTACATAATTCTTTGGACATTGCATGAGATTAAATTTGTCACCTTTTTGAATAGGAAATATCTTGATGAACAATAGTTCATGTTAAATCTCTCTAGAACTCTTTCTATATTGCCTTTTTGTGAAAGTCTCAATAATCATTCTGTAAATCACATAATATTTTTATCCCTATCACATAGGATGCCTCACCCATACTTTCATTTCAAAGTTTATAGAGAGAAAGTCTTTCGTCTCACGCAATATGCATAAATCATTAGCAACAAGTAAAATGTCATCGACATACAAAACTAAAAATCTAAACTTACTCCCACTGATCTTTTTGGTATATACACTGATCATCGGTAATATCCTTAGAATGTTTTAGAAATAAATAACCCCCCCCATGAATAAGAAAGTGGTGATATGATTGTGGTTAAAAATGACGAACAATCGACTCAGAAAAAAAAGTCATTAGTTTCGTCTACTTCACGATGTATAGAATGATGTGTGTTGTAGTAGCTCCGAACTACTGCATTGCTCATCTCATGGACAATACTTGTTATTTACTACAATTAGTACCAATATTGTGCCCATATTTTTGTAACACACCCATATTTTAATGGGTTGGGTGAGTGACTTTTTACATGGGTAAAAAATACTTTAATACCCATATTGAACCCATAAAAATATGGGTTAAATATGAGTGAAATATGAATTAGCCAAATAGATTAAGGTTTAAACTTTTATTCACTCAAAATTCATGATATCACTAAAATAAAATGTAACTTCTCTTCTTTTTATTCATGGTAAAAAAATTCATGATATCATTTATGTTATTTATATAATTTCCTTAAACCACTTTTTTCTGTTAATTTTTTCTTTTCATTTATTTATGTATTCCTAAAAATAAGTTATTATAATCTTAAAGGCTCTGAAAAGTTTTTTTAACATAGTTAGATTTTTCTTTTTATTAAAAAAAATTGAACAACATTTTATATGTTTCTTAAACTAATTGTACAAAACAAATAAAGTTAATCTATCAATTTTTTTTTTTGGAAATCCCTATTTACATTTAATATTGTTCAATTTAAAAGGGAAATATGTAGAGAGAGACTAATCAAGATATATAACTAATTTCTCAGTTTTTAAAGTTTTTTTGCATTATATAAAAAGTTTGTTGAATCCTATATATATATATATATATATATATATATATATATATATATATATGCCTTTACATTTTCGAAGCTATAACTACAACACAATTCCAATATCGTTTCCTCATAATAACCATCCTCTCCATAATTGTATCATGATGGGATTTAAAAATTCAAAAGTCATGTTATTTAGTGTGTGTTTGGAGTACGTATTTGAATTAATTTATTTTAAGTTATTTTTTGCTTATTTTTTTTTAGTTTTGAAAATGTTTGAGAAATACAAAATATGCTTAACTGAAAGAATTTGAAATGAAAAATAAAAAACTAAAAGTTGAGTGTTTTTAACGTTTGCCTTTCGTTTATAAATCATTTAAAAAATTCAATCTAAACATTGTCTTATACTTAAAATCCCATAACCTATGTTTAAAATAGGCGAAACACATTTGAAAATTATATTGAAGTTCTATAATTTTCAAAGGTTATTATTGTGCCATATTCTATGCCAATATTTATATTTCTTTTTGATTTTCTTAATTATTTCCTTACTTACTTTTTTTTTTAATATTGATCTTTTAATTGTATGTAATTACAATTCTTTATGGGTTACATAGTGTTTAAAACGAAATTCAATAGGCGGTATGATTGACGTGATAGCAAACAAGGGGAATAAAGAATGTAATGAGTAAAGATGATGCAAAATATTATTCTTATAATATTCTATACTCAAGATACAATTTTAAATATGCAAAGTCCATTCACAATTTCAACATCCCTAATAACTTTTTCACCTTTTACATAGGTGTTCAAATATTGAACATTTTTTTTTTATAAAAAAAATCATGTGATTTGATTTTTAGGAAGATTATTGAGACATGTTTTTCTAAACTTATTGCAATAATATTTGAAGTAATGTTCATGCTTGAATTTACTTAATTAAATATAACTTCAAAAGTGGAAGACATTCATAATCGTATCAATGCGTTGTGTGGTGATGTTACCTTGAACATTGTGCTTGATAATACCTAGTATTTTCCACATTGGTCCGATTGATTGAGTGAAGCAAGCAATTGAAATGATCTTAGGCAAGAGTTTTGAAGAGTGAACCAACTTTACAATATACCTGTTTGTGGCAAACCTTGTGATATGTGTGAACCTTTCTTGGCACCTTTTGAGCCTATCATTTTCTTGGAAGAAACATGAACAACTTTGACCTCTTTATCACATCACCCATAACCTTCATGAAGTATTGGTTCATTTGAATAGCCAACTTAGGCCAAAGGTGTGGTGAAAAAGAAGGAGAGCTTGAGTATACTTTATAATGGTGAGTCACAATTTCACACTTTGAGTGCACAATTATTATTTTATGCGTAGTTTGACTCTTTTTGTGTGCTTTTATGTTGAGTCTTAAGCAAAACTATTTGGAGTCATCCTTATTGAACTGATTACTCTTGAGTTTTACTTGAGGACAAGCAAAAGTTTAAGTTGAAATGTTGATGAGTTTGAGATTTTGACTCATTTAAGGCTCTATTTTGATAGTATAAGTGTCCTTAAAGACCTATTTTATGCTCTAAATTGATGTTAAAATGTTAATTTGCATCTATGAAGGCTAAGGATCAAGGCAAGGACATTACTGGAAAAAAAAGTAACTAACAAGCTGTAGAAATGAAGAAAAGCCATCTTGGTGATCGCCAAGACACTCGGCAAACTGCCGAGTTGTTCTTTAGCTCGCCCTAAATTCCAGCGTGTAAGCCGTAGGGAAGAACAACTTTGATGGCAGGAGTAGTCGATGGATCACCGAATGACTCCGCGATGACAACCTTGATAACCCAAAGTTACAAGACCTAAAGAACTGATGGCCAATGAAAATTGGCGATGGAAGGGAGAAAAGGGCGGATCACCAACCTTTTTGGCGAGGTGCGACCTATCTCGCCCAATGGATTTTCAGACAAAAAATTGGACAACTATAAGTTGAATTTTTAAATGCACTTCCTAGGAGTCCGGATCCCCAAATTTGAAAGTTAGAGTTGTTTCTTAGTTTTTGAATTTCCATTGTAGACTTTGAGGATTTCTAAGCATAACTTTGAGGATTTGCAAGTGGGTTTTAGAACTTAATCAATTTGGAGCATTGTAAAGGCTTGGAAACTTTACCCAACTTATGGCTAATCTAGTTGGTAATTGTTTCTCTCTTTTTATGATGTATATCTAAAACCTCAATTCTTGGGGTGTGATCATGTGTTTATTTGTCTAATTATCTTATGGGTATCGTTGTTTAATGATATATTTGTTGTTTTAGTGTGGATTTAATCATTAGATGTGTTTTACTTATGGATTGCAGTTGTAAATACAATTCTAGCTTAGAGTTCTTGAGTTGCTTGAGAGAGAGGTGTTGGAACCAAAGCTTTTGATTATTGATTGTAGGTATTTTGTTGACATGAGTCTAGCTTGAGAGAGTGAATTAAACTAAATTCTACCGATCTTGCTCGACAGAGAGTGGATACAGAAAGGTTGTGGGTTGTTTATCTTGTTAAACATGTCGAGGTTCCAGAGAACACGCCTGAACCATGATAGTTGTTAGAGAGAAAACTATTGCACTTATAGCCTAGCCCCCACCCACAATGATTCAACAAATTACATTAAAATTCAATTACCCATATAGCGTAATTAGCTTATAATCGATCACATTACGAGAATTCCTCTTAATCATGTTGAAACCCATGTTTTTGTATTTATTTCAGTTGTTAATTGCAAAACTGATTCCCTCATCTTACATTTGTTGTCACTCATTTCAATTTAAGTCAATGTTTTTGACAATTTCTATTCCTATAAACAATAAGATTGCCTTTATACCTTTGTAACTAAATTTGAACTTGTACAACTCCTAAAGGGTTCAACCCCAACTCATCTTTGGGTTTTATACTAGATAACAATCACTCACACCTAGTATTGGATGAGGTGTGGTTGAGTGTTCATCACTTATTCTAAGTGTTAACCTTGTTCAATTGCCGATAGTCAATATACATACGAAGCAAACAATCTTTCTTTCTAACAAACAGCACTGAAGCAAACCCATAGATAGATTCTCGGTTGAATGAATCCTTTATCCAACAAATCATTCAGTTTCTCCTTTAATTCCATAAGTTCCGCCGGAGCCTTCCGGTAAGGAGGAACAATGATAGATTGCGTATGTGGGAGAAGTTGAATACCGAAGTCTATTTCACTTTCGGGAGAAATACTGAGTAAATCCTTGGGAAACACTTCTGAAAACTCATTCACAACGGATAACAACTCAAAAGTAGGGGTTTCAGAATCTATAGCCCTCACTCTAACTAGATGGTAAATTGAACTCTTAGAAATCATCTTTCTAGATTTAAGACAAATGACAAACAAGCCCTTATGCATAGAATTTCTCCCTTTCCACTCTAGGATGGGTTCATATGAAAACTGAAACTTGACTACACAGGTTTCACAATTAAAACCATAACATGCATGGAACCAATCAATACAAAGAATAAAAGCAAAATATAACATATCAAAATCTACAAAACCAACATGAGTGACTTTATGGGAAAAAGGAGATGGGAAACTTCCTATAGACCCTTTTAGCCATAATAGAATCATCAACAGAAGTAAAGAAAGAAAAATGATATAACCACACATCCATAAGAATATCAAACCCATAGCCACATATGATGTCACCAAAGACAAGGTAGAACCAGTTCAAGTAAATAATAAATATCAAGTTGAAAGACTTTCAACATACCAGTAACCAGATCGGGCAAACCCTCTTGCTCATGACGAGTCAGAAGTGCAGAGAGCCTGTTTGATTCTGACTCCAATTAGGATGGGATCAAGGATTTAGTTGAATCCATTGATGATTATCTCCCTCATTTTTAACAACTTAGGGACAATCCCTTATCTTGTGATCCATCTTACCACAACCAAAGCAAGCATTAAACCCGGGTTGACATCTGCCCTCATGCTTTTTTCCACACTTAGCACAATTAGGCAATGAATATCCACTACCTTTTCGTCCTTGAGTCCTAGGGTTACACAACCTATCCTTGGTGAATTTTTGAGGATAATTGGAGGAACTTTGACCAGAAAACCTTTTCTGGAACTTGGAACGGCCATGTCTATCAAACCTTGAGTGTGAGAAGTTACCATAACCAGTCCTTGCCTTTTTCACCTCCCTAAACCATTCCTTAAGTACTCTTCTTCAATTTGTTGAGCATCAATCATAAGACGAGAAATTTCCATATAATTGATAAGCATGGCGGTATAAAATTCCTTAACCACTATTTCGGACACACTTGAAGCAAACTTACTCATTCTTGCCCTAGGATCGGCAACCATAGTGGGAGTGTATCTTGACAATAGTGTGAATTTCAAAGTATAGTCTTTCACACTCATGATTTCTTGGTGAAGGTTGATGAACTCAAGTAACTTTTCCTCCTTTATTTCAAGGGGAAAGTACCTATGAAAGAAAACAACCTTAAGATTTTCCCAATCAACAGGACCCGCATCAACTAACCTCCCTTCTTTCCATTGGTTGAACCAAACTTGAGCAATACCATTAAGATGTTAAGCGGATAATTCTGTCTTTTCCACCAGCATCACTCCCATGACTAACAATACGTTATAAACTTCATTAATGAACTCTTCAGGGTATTACTCAACCTTAGAATAATGAAACTTCGGAGTCTTCAATCTTGTAAAGCCTCTCACTCTAGTTGCTGGCGTACCCACATTTGGGTTCATGTGTACCACAACCTCCTTATGGGATTGAGACATCATGTCTTGATGAGACACTTGAAAAGAAACCCTAAGCTCTCTGTTAGTCACTTTTTTTCGACAAAAGGTTGACCGAAACTTGAGAAGCTTGAGGAAGATACTCTCGTTCCACATTCTCTCCCTCATTCCTTATAGTATATGCCCTTCCATTGGCCATATCCTGTAGAGTATCATATAAGAATTAGGAGAGAGAGAGACATTACAACGTTAAACTCCATCGCAAAACTTTAGAGTAATAAAAGAAGTGAAGTTTTCTAAACATCATATAGACTCTCATTCAAACGTGTGGCACATTTTACACTCGTGAACAAGAATCTATTCTAATGGATTATTAGACTTCCTAGGACCTTTCTAAACCTTCTGCTCTGATTTCAAAGTTTGTCATGACCTCAAGTAGAACCTAGGTGCAATGTAGCATATAAGACCCCGAGAGGTCCAGACAAGCCACTTAGCATACTGCAACACTCCGAAAGTCCATGACTTAGTATAGATCCTCACATGATGAAGCAAGACTTAAAACACTGTTTTAAGCCTAATTTAATGTATTGAAACTAATTAGGAAGTGTTAGAGTAAAAATATCAAGAAACGTTCATGACGTCCGTAGACTAGTGAAATTGAGGCTAGTATGCCTTGGCATGTTTCATGAGGTTTTAAGAGTTGGAATTTAGTAAAATCTGGTAAAAAGGTGATAAGCATGTATTAGAGTGAGTTTAAGGTCTAAACGTCCAGGTACGACTCCCCAAGGACCACCCTAAGGGTCCTTGGAGAGGACCCTTCCATTTGACCCCAAAACTGTCAATTGAGATTGGCCAACCAACGAGCCATCCATGGGTCAACGGCCCGTCGATGGTGGTCGTTGGTGGGGACTTATCCATTTTGGAGAAATGTCCAAAAGATGGCCTCTCTGACCAATACCACGACTGCCAGCACTGGCCGTTAATGGGGCTACGGGGCGTAGGTTGGGGTTTTGTTGGTTGAGGGTCAAAGTCGACTTCCAAGTTTTAAGTTAGGGATTTAATCGGTTAATTATATAGGGGATTAATTAATGGTCAAGGGGTGGTTAATTAAGTTATTTTAATGACTATATAATCTATCGTAAGTCTAAAACCAACTTAACACCCCATAATTTCCAAACCCAATTCTCTCCAACTTGTCTCTACTTTCTCTCACTTTTCAAGACCCCATGAAAGGCCAACTCCATATTTTCTCCATCAATTCTCAAGGAAATCTTAAGGTATGGAAGCTATTCACTCTTGGGATCTCTTTCCCCAAGAGGCTCTTCAAAGTTGGTTTCTAAATTTGACAAAATCATAGGTTTTCTTCCAATATCACGAATGATATTTCAAATTGCTTTGATGTTGAATTACTTTGATTTGTATCAATAGGTTATGATTTTTTATGGGTTAATTGTTTTAGTTCTCAGTCCTTGACCTAATTCTATGAAAGAATTCATGATTGAACCATTTTCCCGAACCCTATCTATGAATTAGACTTGTAGATGACTAAGGTTATTTCAATTGATTATGTTAATATTATATTAACTATATTATGATGATTATGGGTGGATTATTAGGATAATTATGATGTATTTAGGGTATGATCTTGAAGAAGGTTTTTGGAAGCTATCGGTAAGACTTTATGATCTTGAGTTCTCTACTTCAATAATGATGGTTTAGTGTTGATGATATTCAATTGAAGTCTGATTATGTGATTAGATTAAGAATATGATGATATGATGATTATGATGACATGATATGGATATGATGGTTGTGAGATCTTGATAGGGGTATGATCATTCAAGTTTGAATGTGAATCACTTGTGTGCCTTAATATGATATGATTGTGATGTAATGATCGCACTAATGATGGTTGTGATGAAAGGAACTTCTCATCCTATACCTAATGAGCTAATGACATGATTATATAAGGGGTTAGTCTCCTATGGCCTATACTAAGATTAATGATTAAGATTGACTTAAAGAAATATCAGAAAGGGACATTAGCTTAGCACCGAGTGAACTAGATGTGAGATGTGTCCCTTCCCAATGTGGGAAGGTAATTTCACAATGGTTCTCATGAGATAGAGATTACAATGTAAATGTTGCATAAAGAGTGTACCGTGTTAGCTGTTAACATCGAATCGGTGTCTTCCCCACACCAAAAAGAGGTATTCTCACTTGCCAATGTAATAACCATGAACTTCTAGCCTACGTGTATCCACTAGACAATATCTATGTAGACAACCTATGGTGGAACATAGTTTATGAGACATGGGTAATCACAACTTGTCCACTCGATGATTAACATAACTCCCATGGAATATTGATTATTATTAACTTTTCTTAAAATTCTTGAGACATGGGTAATCACCACTTGTCTTATAATTGGAGGTCATGGGTAATATCCTCTTACCTCATTCATAGATTAACTCCTTAACTTCGACGCATTTTAGGTGAGAAGACCTTTAAATCTTAGAATCCTTTATGTGAGAAAACCTTTCACAAAATTATCAACAACATCTATTTTACATCATATTTCATCAATTTCATATGAATATTCATACTTCCATAATTCGCCTATAATAGTTTAAAACACACTTTCAATCATAAATATCTAGAAAACATGTGTTAATCATGGGCTCATCCGGATTCATCTTTAAAATATCGAATTATCTCAATTCATGCATAATACTTCATAAAAAATCCAATAATTCAACATTGAAAGGAACCCATGACATTGAAGAAAACCCTAATTTCAATTGAGATTTCTAACTTCAAAATTGGGAATTTTATGAACTCTATGGAGGAGAGAGATCCATAGTGAATACTATCATACTTTGATGCTAGAATCTTTAAATCAATGGGGGATTACGTGACTAGATCTTGAAACACTAGCTTTCTTCTTCAACTTCCAAAGAGAGAAATATTGGAGAGGATGAACTTGATTTCTTTTATGAATTTTAGAGAAATAATTGATTGTGGTTTTCTATATAGGTATTTTGTTTAAGGTAAAAATGACAGGGTATTGAATTTAAACAATTTGGAAAAGATCCAAAAGACCCTGACTTAAAACAGATGTGACCACTTTCATGATGGCCTTCACGGCACGTCAAGGACTCTACGAGTCATTATGGATGTCGTGGTCCTTGACCAATGTCTAAGGGAAGGACCCCTAACTATTGGCTAACTTGACGACAAACACCACAACTCGTCATCTTCACCACGAGCCATATAGGCCTCTATGGGAGGGACGTTGGCCATGGTTGTCTCTTGCAAGCCCACACAAGCACTATAACGACCCACCATCTTTTCCACCGGGGGAGGGACTCATGCGAGGTGGGTCTGGGGAACTTACCACGAAGCCCTTGCATGGACCGTGGTCCCCTTCGCAGTCCATTAGGGGATCCATGAAGGGTTCCATGATCTAGCCTTTGGCCTGTGAGTTTACATCAATCTCATTTCCAGTCTTTCTTGAATCTGAGGTGTTATACTTTTCATGGATGTGAAGGAGATGGGTGATTATCATGCCTCTTAATCATAAGGAAAGTTAAGATAACTACTATTCCATGGATTTAAGCTTAGCATCGACAAAATATTGAGATGAAATCGCTCTCGTAGCTTGAGTCCGGGTTTCTAGTAGAAATTTCCTTATCCCACACCTATGTGACCCCATATGAATACTTTGTTAGATATATATTATCTAGATATTCATGGTCTTACTTTAGCAAGTAGGACACCCCTTTTTGTGTGGGGTAGACACGATATTCCATGTTAATAGTTCATATGGTATTACATGTTTTTCAAGGTAAATCTCCTATATTAATGACTAAGGTTACTCCTAGAAGTATGTCGCGAACTTTTTAAAGGTGTTAACTTGCACTGACCATGTTTCTATGCATTATGTTTTGAACTCTTTTACCTCATGTTTTAGCGTGTTCATTACATGCCATGAGAAGGTCCTTTTAGCATGAGTTCATACTTTTATGCATAACTTTCATACTTGGTATATTCTTTGTACTAACACATACTCAAAAGTATATTCGTTGTACTAACACATACTCTTGCCTATACGTTTCCCAATGTAGGGTCTGACACTCCAGTATCACATCTCCGTGGCTAGGGATCTCTTAGTTATATTAAAGATTAGTGAGTCCTCATATTCCGGGATTGAGCCTATTTCTTATTTTCATTACTTTTCTGTATTGTTTGTGATGTACGGGTTACGTCCTGATAACTCTTATTATTTTAGATGGATTTGAGACTATGTTGACTTCCACTTCCATTTTATCAAACTCTTTATGATATTAGCCTTTAAAAATATCTTGATTTTATATTATTCTATATGCCGCATGCTAAGTGGCTTGTGTAGGGAATCTCGGGGTCCTATGCACCATGTTACACCTAGGGATGGTTGCTACATTGAAATTATATGCATCTTAATTATTCCATTGAGTCTTTAACCTCACACTATTCTCTATGGGATTTGACTCCGACTATTTGTTGCGTAAGTTTTATTCACAGTGATTATTTACTCTTTTGATTAGTATTGAAGAGTAGTTTGAGCGTTATAAAAATGGTGCTTCTACTGAGGAGCGGTAGTTAGGAATTAAATTTGTGAAGTAATTTGTGTACTAATTTTCTTGTGATTGAACAAACATACGCTTGCTTTCATTGTTGTGTTCTATTAGTAGGTGAAATAATGAACACAAACAGTAGTGACAACCTAGTCTCCATGGATAAGATAATTATGTTAGGAAGGAACATGATGGG
Organism: Solanum sitiens; assembly: GCA_016801875.1. Classification (NCBI taxonomy): domain Eukaryota; kingdom Viridiplantae; phylum Streptophyta; class Magnoliopsida; order Solanales; family Solanaceae; genus Solanum; species Solanum sitiens. Next base: position 234,155 of record JABWTJ010000864.1, on the reverse strand, counting down.
ATTTCTCATATCACTAATGATATCGGAGCAATTTGGTTAACACCTATGCACAAGGATATCATATTTTGCGTAGCCGAACCCATGTTGCAGTTGATCAAAATGAGAGGGTTATTTGGAGGTTTTCAGAATAATATCGCAATGATCACCTCCACAAGCTTGTAAATATGTGAAGTCCTTTTTTGGTTAATGGTATTTCACAAGAATCGATGCGGTTGAGGTTATTTTTAGTTTTTCTTGACGGGGAAGGCTACCAGCTGATTGATGGAGTTGCCAAAGAATTTTATTTCTTCTTGGAAAGAGTTGCTTGAAGATTTCTTAGAGAGATTCTTTCTCTCTTCTAAATTTGTGAAAATGAGGCATAACATTCAAAATTTCAAATGAGTGAATGGAGAAACCGTACATGAGGCCTTGCCACATTTCAAGAGGGTGTTACTACAATGCGTTAACCATGGTTTTACGCACAAAATCTTGTTGCAATACTTCTTCCAGAGTCTTAATGCAGTGAACATAGTGATGGTCGACCATTTTATTGATGGAAATATCGTTAGACAACCATTTGTGTTGGCTTCAAGATTTCTTAATGATATGACGAATATTAATCAATCTTTGTATACTAATGAAGATCATGTGACACTTCCACACTTGGGAATTCTCAAAGATAAAAAAGAGAAAAATTGGAAGCGTGACAAAAGCATTGCTAAATCGACTACTTTACTTATTATATATTTTTCAAGCATGTCAATGGAAGAGGCTCAAATTTAGTAAATCTCGTTTCTCTGAGGATATACGATGAGAGGTCTACTTAAGAGGTGGAATATCAGAGGGTTTTTAGTCAAGTTATCTAAGGCTGGCAAGAAATTAAGGTTGGATCGAGAATAATAAAGGAAGTTGCTATTAAAGAGAAATGGAAGATGCAAAGTATACGTCGCCTGTCGACTTACATGATCCGGTGAGAACTCCAATTGACGATTTGCTGACCATTATTCTTTAAAAACTGGAGGGATCCAATATGATTTTGCATGAAATGAAGAGTGACATTTCATCTTTGTCCACCACCATAATCTCACATTCATCCTCTATTAAGTTGCTTGAAGAAAAGATGGGCCAGTTTGCTGCCTTTGTGTATGCAAATCCCCACAAAATTTTTGTACCAATGTGAATGATAATGCAAAGGATTCTATCGAAGCATCAACCATAATCACTAGAAGTGAAAAGACATTGAAATAGAGACCAAGGCTCGATAATGTAGATCCTCTAAGGGTGGTTTCCGATGATGAACCACCTAAGGGGGTGGGTAAGACACAAACAAAAAGGGTTGAAAACCTAAGAAGAATGTGAATGAATGTGACGTTGCAACCCCTACCCCATTACCTCAAATTAAGATAACTCATCCATTTCCTCTACAATTGAGGAAGAAAAATGATGATGTCAAATTCCAAAAGTTTGTGGAAATAGTGAAAGACATGAAAGTGAATATTTCTTTGGTGGATTCATTGACCGAAATCCTAGGTTATGACAAATATATGAAAGAATGGGTGATAAAAAGAAGAGGGTGATAGATTGTGAAACAATTGAAATGCCACAAACATGTGGTGGTGATGACAAAGAATATAACCCTCAAGAAAAATGATCTAAAGGCTCTCCCTATTCCATGTACCGTGGGTGCATGCACATTCATAAAAACCTTGTCTGATCTTGGTGCAAGCATAAATATGATGTCGTTGATTATATTTAATAATCTGGGTCTTGATAAACAAAAAAGGAAAAACATGAGGCTCTTGATGGCTGATCATTCATTAAAGGGATTAGTTCGTGTGGTTTATGATGTGATGGTGAATTAGACTAGTTTGTGTTTCTTGCTAGTTTGTAGTGCTTGATTGCGAAATTAATATTGATATATGAGTTATCCTTGGTAGACCATTCTTGATCACGGTCAAAGTTTTGGTTGATGTGGAGGAGGTGAGTTGAAAGTTTGAGTTAATGACGAAGTAGTTAGCTTCTATATTCACAAGTCGATAAAATATCCAAGTGATATGCACGTTGTGTCTCACTTGGATCAGATTAATGAAGTTGTGACAAGTATAGGGGAGGCCTCATATAGTGGGGAGTCATTGGCAACTGTGTTACTTAGTTATGATCAAGCCGGAAAAAGCGACTATGATGAAGTTGTGGCTGCTCTTGTGGGTGAAGTCTCACACACTTCATTTCAAAAGAATCTTTATCTCGATTTGTCTAGTCTAGCACTATTACCAGCCAAGCCATCTATTACTGAGCCAACAAAATTCGAATTGAAAGAACTTCCTCCTCATCTCAAATATGCTTTCTCAGGGGAAACGAGACACTACTGGTTATTATTTCGAGTGCTCTTGAAAAAAGACAAGTGGAGTTGTTACTCACTGTGTTGAAAAAATACATTAGAGCCTTGGGTGGTCAATTGAGAATATCATGGGAACTTCTCCGAGTGTGTGCACTCAAGGAATTAATTTGGCTATGTTTGTAAACTAAATATTGAGCACCAACGACGGTTAAATCCTCCAATGTAAGATGTGGTGAAAAAGGAGATCATAAAATTGTTGGATATGGGAGTTATTTTTCCAATTGTGGATAGCCAGTGGGTGAGTCTGGTCCAGTGTGTTCCTAAGAAGGGAGGTATAGCGGTAATCCCTAATGAAAAGGCTGAACTTGTCGCCAGTAGGCCCATGAACGGGTGGAGTGTGCATGGATGATCAAAAACTAAAGTCATGGACTGAGAAGGAACGTTTCCCTATGCATTTTATTGATCAAATGCTTGATAGTCCGGTGGGTACAAATGGTATTGCGTTCTTGATGGGTATTCCGGATACATCCAAATCTCCATTGCACCAGAAGATCAAGTCAAAATGACAGCCATATGTCCTTATGGCACTTTATCCTTAAAGCAAATACCATTTGGGTTGTGTAGCGCACCAACCACTTTCCAAAGGTGCATGTTATCAATATTTGTGGATCTGGTGTAGGACTCTATAAAATTATTCATGAATGATTTTATGGTTACTGGAGATTCATTTGAATAATACTTGAAGCACTTAGAGATGGTAATTCAAAGATGTGTGTTTCCATCTTAGTTCTTAATTGGGAGAAATGTCATTTCATGGTTAAGGAAGGAATAGTGCTTGGGTATAAAATTTACGGGGGATGGGACTGAAGTCAATCAAGCTAAAATCCAAGTAATTGATGAATTACCTCCCCCAATTTTAGTGAAGGGAGTAAGAAGCTTCCTTGTCCATGCAGGGTTTTACTAGCAGTTCATTAAATACTTCTCCAAGATTGCTATTCCATTGTGTAAGCTTCTTGAAAAAGAAAGCGTGTTCGAATATGATGGTGCCTGTTCGGAAGCTTTCAAGAGTTTGAAAGAGAAAATTATCCCAACCCCTATCATCATAGCACTTTATTGAAATCGTTCCTTCAAATTGATGTGTGATACTAGAGGATTGGCAGTCAGAGCTGTTCTTGGGAAACACAAAAACCAGTTCTTCCAATCCATCTACTATGCTAGAAAAACCTCGAATTGTACTTTAAAGAATCATACCATAACTGAGAAAGAGTTGTTGGTTGTTGTACATGGGTTTAAGAAATTTAGACCTTACTTATTTTGTACCAAAGTGGTTGTTTATAGTGATCATGCCGCTCTACGGTACTTAATGGAAAAGAAAGAGCCAAAACCAAGGCTCATTCGATGGGTGCTTCTCCTTCAAGAATTTGATTTCGTAGTGAAATAAAGGGGTGTAAAAAAAAATGGCTGACCACCTATCAAGGATTGGAGTGGATACTAATGTAACGACCTGCTTAGTCGTTTTGAGCAGCAGATTTTATTTCTGGAAAAACTGTCTGAGACGACGTATCCAACGACGGACCGTCATGGGCACGACGGACCGTCGAGGGTGTCTCGTTCCAAACACTTGGAATTCTTATATTTGAGTGCTGAAAGCAATTCTCTGAACTCTGTGATGGACCTGCAGGACGCACCGTCACAGACATGACGGACCGTTGTGAGGTTCCGTTTCAAAACACTTCAACTCTTGAGAATTGGGTACTGATAGCAATTCTCTGTCCGTCGTGACGGAAGTGCAGGACGGACCGTCGTAGGCACGACGGACCGTCTCAGACTCATCAAGGAAATTGAGTCTCTGAAGGTTGTGACGAACCTGCAGGACGGACCGTCGTAGGCACACCGGGCCAGTCACGGTTGCGTAATCACAGTCTGGGTCGAATATCTGGGTAAGTTTTAAAGGGGAGTTTTGGACTATTCTTGCTATAATTATAAATTT